>CM070735.1:39596474-40186474 GCA_036346245.1 Bonia amplexicaulis
AGCAACTAACCTAGCTTTCTGCTACCTCTCTCACCTAAACTAATAGTACTGTATTATGAACGAACACAACAGAAAAATGTACTGATCCAGACAACGTCGTAGCGTCGTAGGTGGATGTAAATGCATATGCATGCATGATATTAACTGGAACAGCAGCACATGTTCTGACAGTACTGCGACTGCGAGCATGGAGCAAGCAAGCAATGCAGAGCTGCGTCTGCGTCTGCGCCTGCGTTTTCCCCTCTAATTTCTGAAACTTTTGCCGCCAGTACTGCTACCCGGACAGAACCGTAGAGGGCCAGTAATTAACCATTGGCCGACAAACAAGTAAATCCACCAAAGAATCCATCGATGGCAACGGAGAGAGAACCTGCATGCGCGCGTTCAATCGATCGATCGAGTAAAAGATCCATTCGCATCCTCCCTTGCAGAGAGAGAGAGAGAGAAGAACTAGCTATCTAGTAGAGTTCATAACACTTAGTTCTTCGGGTCAGAAACTGAAAAAAATAATGGATGCTTGCCAACTGAAAGGAGAACAAATTCAGTTGATTGATGAGATAATACTCATTAGAAAAAGGTGGTTTGATGATGTTAACTTTATTCCAGGAGAAAACACATACATCGCAAATAAACTGAGAGAACACGAGAGAATTTCTGAATTTTTCTATTCTTTTATTTGCTCCCCTTTTCTTTACTCCTGTTCTTACAAAACTGGCTACAAGTCTCCTCAATATATAGGCTAATACTCTCCTACTAGCATACGTATTTGGACTTCAAGTTGGACACAACTTCAACTTGAGTTACACATGAAGACGGACTCTACTACGTCTTGGACTCGAAGTCAAGATTATTTCTAACAATCTCCCACTTAATCTTGACTTGACATACTCTAGTTTTAGTCTCAATGCATTATGAACTACCAGCCACGCCTCCACATGAAGCGTTCTACATACACGCCAAATGTAGGAACTCAACTCAACTAGTACGGGTCCATCCAGATGTGAACATTGTAAAACATTGAGGCAGTCGATCTCAACTACGACTTACTAAACTCATACTTGACACCGAACGGTGACACATCTTCTCAACGTTCCGATTTCATTCCACCTTACTTGTTTGGACGACGACACATCTTCTCGACGTCCCTGACTCAACTCTTCATCAGAGCGGTGTTGGTTCATCATCGCTGAGCGCTTCGACAAGAAACGCTTTCTTCATCCTCGGCTTAGGGCATTCTAAAGCAAAGTGTTCATAATCATTACAATTGTAACACCTCACTCTTGCCTTATTAAACTTCCGATTCTGACAGCCTTGGCCACCACCGCTGGAAGTGTTCTTGCCTTCACGATTCGATGATCAGATCTCCCACTCAGCGCGGGTCAACAAGACCTGTCCGTCGCCGTTGTTACTATTGTCGCGGATACGTTCCTCATGCTCTATGATCGAAACAATTTGGAGAAACTGTGAGGGAACAACACGAAGGAATTTCTTCACTACAAACAACTCTTCCATCTTCTCACCAGGGGCCTGAATCTTGTTGACGATGATCATCAACCGGACGGTGAAGTCATTAATCGACTCTGTTTCATTCATCCGTGCACCTTGAACTCGGTCTTGAGAGTTTGTACCTTTGCTTCCTTCACACGATCGGCGCCAAGATGCACCGTCTTCAACGCCTCCCACGCAGCTTTGGCTGTCTCCTTTTCGGCCAGTAGGAAGAGCGTCTCCTCTGGGATGCCCTGATAGATGACCGCCAATGCCATTTGATCTTTGCTTGATGTGACTTTCTGTCGGACCGAGCGTCGTGCGCCGGGAGCGCCGTGCGAGATGCGCCGAAACAGAATCACCGAGACCGTTTTCTTCGACGACTCGGTTCTCGCCTGATCACCTAGACTCTGATACCATTTGTTAACTTTGTTCCAGGAGAAAACGCACACATCGTAAATAAATTGAGAGAACATAGAAGAATTTCTAAATTTCTCTATTATTTTATTTGCTCCCCCTTTTCTTTACTTCTATTCTTACAAAACTGGCTGCAAGCCTTCTCAATATATAGGCTAATACTCTCCTACTAGCATACGTATTCGGATTTTAAGTTGAACACGACTTCAACTTGAGTTACACATGAAGATGGATTGTACTACGTCTTAGACTCGAAGTCAAGATTATTTCTAATAGATGAGTTAATAGCCTTAAATTTGCCTACTGTTGCAACGTTCAAGAGCTAAGCATGTTGTGTTAATCTTATTGCCTTAGTGTTTTGCATGTTAACTGAGTTTGCATGGCCTTGTACACGGGGATGGACGTGTTCAAGTTTGTTTCTAGTCATTTGAGTCAAGCCTGCATGCACAGAGTGGAGTAGTGTTGTCGCATGGACTTGGCCATAATCCTGTTAGGTGCCGTGTGCATGTTGTGTTAGCTTGCATGTAGATACAACGACATGCTTTAGTCTTTTATCTAGTCAGTGATTTACTTTGTCAGTGGTGCTGCAGGTCAGACGAGCTCACATCGCCGGAGTCATGGTGTGAGCTATTTGGTCAGGAGTCTGTAACTATGTAACTAAGCATCATATTTGAAGTGAGGAGTGAATAAAAAGAAACAAGCCAACATTTGGGTGCTAAGCAGTTGCAGCACTACCAAATTTCTGTGCGTGTTCCTTCTTCCGTGTTCATCTCCTCCCAATATATTGTTTCTCTTCTCTGTTCTTCTTTGTCGCTAGTGCAGGCGTCTGTACCATTGATGCTGAATTAGTCTCTAGCGTGTTCAGCGTGTTCGCATGTGTGTGTGTCTCCTTTGTGTGTGTTTATCAAGGGAACCAAGAGTTGTTTGGTGCGAACCCTACCACTCTGGTACTATGTAAACACAAATGCGTGTGTATTAGAGAGAAACACAACAGAGAGATACTAGTAAAGAGGAAATCAGTATGTGATTCCCAACATTTGGTATCAGAGCCATGCCAAGGACAAGGTTGGTCGTTGTTGGCGGTGGTTCGTCGAGGGTGCCGGAAAGAGAAAGCATCGTCTCTCTTCAATACCCTATACTGAACAAGAGCAACTATGACGTGTGGGCAATTAAGGTGAAGGTGTTCATGAAGGCCCAAGATGTTTGGGAAGTTGTGGTGGTCGACGACGTTGATGAGCGCAAAGAGCAAATAACCCTTGTGGCCATATTCCAAGGAGTCCCGAAGGAGACCCTCCTTCTACTCGCCAAAAAGGAGGCGGCAAAAGCTGTGTGGGACATGCTCAAGACGATGTACATCAACACAGACCAAGTCAAGGAGCCGTGCATGCAGACGCTCAAGAGTGAGTTCGAGAGTTTGTGCATGAAGAAAATGGAGTCGGTGGACGAATTCACCGTGAGATTCTCTCGTCAACCAGATTCACGATCTTGGTGACAAGATGAATGAGAGCTACGTTATGATGATGCTTCTCTACGCCGTCCTAAGCATGTACCTTCATATTGTCGGGACATAAAGGCATAACAGTTGAATATGCGATCGGCTGCCTCAAGGTGTATGAGGAGTGTCTACGTATTTCGAGCAACAACAATGACGACGAACATCTTCTCCTCAAGCGGGCTAAGTGGGAGGCCCGATCGGCAAAGAAGAGAGATGGCAAGCCTGACGGTTCTGATGGCAATGGTGGGTGAAGTCGTAGGAATTGCAAATTCAACAAGGCTAAAGTGAGATGCTACAACTGTAACGACTATGGGCATTTTACTTCTGAATGTCGCAAGAAGGATAAGCAGGCGCATCTTATCGAGGTCGATGCCGACGATGAACTGGCGCTAATATAAGCAATAAGATTAAGGGGGTGAATATTGTGTTAATCTTATTGTCTTAGTGTTTTGCATGTTAATTGAGTTTGTATGGCCCTGTACACAGCGATGGACATGTTCAAGTTTGGTTCTAGTCGTTGAGTAATGCCTGCAAGCACGGAGTGGAGTAGTGCTGCCGCATGGACTCAGCCATAGTCTATTAGGTGTAGTGTGCATATTGTGTTAGCTTGCATGTAGATGTTGTAAATTGCTTGATGGCTTTGGCGTGATAATCACACTGTAAAGTCACAAATTCCTCCAAGTAAACACATTGAAGAAGAGGGTATAGCCCATTAAATAGGGGGTTCTTGCTCAGAAAGTTCCATGTCACATATCTGTGGTTGGCAAATTTCTTGTCAGCATAAATCTGATGATAAACCTCTTACTAAAACATAGCATAATCCTTATGACTCATTTTGGAGAAAACAAGCTGAGTCGGTACTTCCTCATTCTCTTCATCAACATTTTCATTTTCTTCTTCTTCCTCAATGCCCATTTCAGTTGCTCGTGCAGTCTCTTTACCCTCACGGTGTCTCAAATTATATTCTTGAGCCTCAGTTTCATGTTCAATGTGCTCTAGAGGTTGAGGTTGCGATGATTGATGGTGAGAAGAAGGGCTCCCTATAGATCGATGATGACGAGCTCTAAAGAATGAGGGAATTGTATTCTTGCGACAAGATTATTTGGTTTTTGGCATTTTTACTGTCAAAAAAGGATAAACAGGGGTTTATGTGGCAGCAAAAGAGATAAAAGAAATTATATGGCAGCACATATATGGTAGCATTGAAGGATTATCATCCTAGCAAGGTCACATAAATTTTTAGGGCAAAGATTTCATAGATCGGTGTTAGGAATCAAAGGGTAATTCTTTGCATTGTTTCAATCTACTTGCATAACATGGATTTTCCAAGGAGAAAAGAAACTTCATGGCTCAAATTATAAACCCTGGAATCTTGGAAATCATGGAATAAGAGCAATGCAAGTAGGGGAAAGGATAGATTACCACTTAGATTGAGAGGGGATGAAGCTTGGTTGAAGCAAACTTGAAGTTCTTGGCCAGATTGGAGAAGGATCCACTCCTAGGGTTTCATACCATATAGTGAGAAGACAATGACAGTAGAGATGGCAACGGGCACAAACCCGCTGGGTTTTGCTATCCCAAACTCGTGCCCATGAAAGTTGGATGTGCCCGCTAAAAAACCCATGCCCGTGACGGATGCAGATTTTTGCCCAGACCCATGCCCACTCGGGTAACAGGTACCCACGGGTCACCCGTGCCCGACAACAGCTGTGCAGATTGCAGACAGTGCAGTGCTTAGCAAGTCAACGATAAGTTCAATTTATATGCTATTATGCATGAAACAAGTAACGACAAATCCACAATGCACATCACTAGTTCACTCCATCAATTCTCAGTTCATAGTTCACTGGCATAGTATATCATTACAAGCTCACAGTTCACAACTCAGTTAAAACCAAAAAGAGATACATCAACTGCTCCTTGTACTTGACTAATGGGCTATGGGCTGGGCTGGTTTGCCTAGGAGGCTGGGAGCCTGGGTGGTTTATAACTCCTATGGATCGGGTTTATATTACCCATGGGTTTACGGGTTTGGGTACTATATGAACATACCCGAACCTGGCAGACCCGATGGGTTGGGCTTTTTGCCCATTAAGAGACCCATGGGTTAGGAAATTGACTCAAACCCATGCCCTAATAGAGTAAAAACCCACCGGGTATCAGGTTTCGGGTACCCATTGCCATCTCTAAATGAGAGCAAAAACCCTTTGGTGAAAAGGTAAAGGAGAGGGGGCAGATCCTTTTTACCTCCTTGGAGAAGGGAGGAGGTGGCCGGAGTAGCCCTTGGTGGCCGGAGAGAGAGAAGGCGCCAGCGGGGTCTTGAGAGGAGGAGACACCCGAGAGGAGCTGGTTTGGCCGAAGGGGTATGGAGGAGGGTCGGGCAGAGAAAAAAAGGAGGTGGCCTGTCTGGAGTGCGACTTTCAGTTTGACCACCAATAACCGGGCGATCTGACCGCTTCAACCTGTCAGACCGGTTATGGCACGCCGGCCAGGACAAGGCCAAGATAGAGAAGGCCAAAATTGAGGAAAATGGATGTATATGCTCCAAGTATTTGCACAATTAACATCTAAAGATACTTTAGAGCTTTTTCAACTAGTTTATCCTCAAGAAATTATTTTGCAATTAGGTTTATACTAAAATAGCTTTTGTTTTGCAAAAGGACTCATTTAAGAGAGAATTTGAAATTTTTAGTGAAATTTAGGGAACACATCTGATAGAGATCAACAAAGAGTATGCCAAGCTTAGCACCTTAAATTCACAACATATGAGCAGTTTGGATAAAATTGGAGTCAAATGTGCATTTCTAACAAAATGACATTTTTGTGAAAAGGCAAATGTGCATAATGGGCTTCGAGTGAAATTGAAGTTTATCATTAAGCTAAACCCTTGTAGATGAACATAAGACACATTTGGAAGCCTCACCAAGATTTTAATTCCCTTTTTTAAGTAGATGGCTCAAGGTTTTAGAGATCTAAAAATTCAGATTTTTCAGACTTTGCATCTCACTTGAGCTTGCAGAGAGGGAAAGAAAATTGATTAAATGGTATTTATAAATTCTGATAAAATTTGTCATAGAATATAAACTATAGAGGATCAATTTTTATTATTTTGACTTCCTTAAAATCTGAACCGATTTGAAGATATGAAAATCACAAATTGGCTCAGAATCATATAAAGTTATGAATTTTCAGCCATTTGACAAAGTGAGAAATGAATGTAACCTTTTCAAATTAAATTAAAAAACTTTTAATTTTGGCATAAAATAACTTTAGACTATTGAGGACCTTTCGCAATAGGAATTTTCGAAAAACAAGTCTCCAATCAAAAGGTATGCCAAAAAATGCTTTCATTTAAATCTTTTAACATAAAGCGAGATGAAATGCAAATACCATTCAAATGAGGTCTAAATACTTTGAAACTTTCTAAATTTTAAATTTGGATGAAATATAGAATATCCCAAGAAGAAATTTTGACAAAGAACTTTTTCTTTCAAAAGATGTGGCAAAAGGGCACTTTGAATACATGAGAGAAGACCATTTTTCAATAACAGCTCAAAGCTCAATCTAGTTTGAGATTCATGGAGTTCCAACCTTTTTAGGCTTTGTATGAGTTGCAATAACTATCTTGAGCCAATATATGCAAGGAAATCCATATTAAATAGCCAAACCCACTATATGCAAGAATATGTCATTTCGGGTCAATACTTGTTTTTCGGCGAATTTCAAATGGGTATAACTTTTCAACGATTGGTCTTTTATGAAAACTTTGAACTAGATAAATGTTTGAAATGACCAACCCTACGAGTTTGGTACTGACAAGTTTTCAAAAACTCGATAGATTTTGATATAAGGAAATAAGTCTGTTATTCCAAAAGCAAGATCATATAAGATCATTTTGAGGCCAAATTTTGTAATTTTGTTTCTAAACTAGAGATTTTTAGTTAAGAGGCTTGAAAAACATTTCAAATATATAGTTAAGTACTTATATCTAGTTTTTCACAAATTTGGACACTTTATACAAGATTTTTGACTTATGAACGAAAGGGCTCTTTTAAATAGCTAGAGTTGCGTAGTTTTGATTGTTTCATTCCATGAATGTCAAATGAATTAGATAAATCATATTTTGACTTGAATGGTATGTATAAATTTGAAATACCATTTTGAACAATGATATAGCAAAAGATCCGGTCCAAATGGCAAAACTCACATAGTGCTAGAATATGACCGATATAGGTCAAGGATGAGTTTAGGGTGAGTTTCAATATCAAATAACATTTGATAGGTTGGTCTTTTATGAAACTTTTAAATACAAGAATTGTTAAGGAAGACCAACTCTAGGATTATCTTTTTGGAACTATTGCCAAAATTCTTTTATAATTTCTTTTATGCAAAATACACATTTAAAACAAAAATAAGATACTAGTAACTATCTTTTGGGTTTAAAACTTATTTTCTTTTGAACTTAGTTTTTGCATAAACAAAACCTTTTGAAAACATTTGCAAAGCTTTTATATACATTTGACAATTAGATTTTTCACAAAATTACTAATAGTTACAAAGAATTTTACTTTTGGCTAAAAAGGTTCAATTATGAAAATCAATAATAGCACTTAATTAGTTTAGCCACATTTAGAGATTTGATATACATGATTATAATTTAGCACTCCCCCTTAATGTTCCACACCCAACATGCTCAAGATTTCAATCAAGGAAATTTTGAATTAGAGCAATAACACAATTTTGAATAGGATTTTCATGTAATGAAATCTACATACGGCAAGGGCTAGATACTTCAATTTAAATGCTTGTTACCAAGATGGCATTAGTTCATGATGTAGGATGATGATTCTCAAACTTGGTTCCATATTTATATACGATGAAGCCTACCTCTTCATGAGAGAGCCAGGCTTCCAATGCATCTCTAAGCACCTATTATACGATCCAGCATACTTTGGTACCCAAACTTGGTTGGGTCATCGGATGTTAGTCACAATAGAATTAGAAACCCAAATGGCCTTAGTAGTGGATTTAAGTGAACTAACACATCTAGCTATCACAATACCATTTTTATCCTTTCTAAGCAAATAATTATTATTGAAGAGAGTCGGCTTAGGAATATTACCTTTGGGAAAATCCATACTAAAGTGTCTCTTTTCCCTGCAATTGTAGCAAGTTTGACTTTTTCTTCCATACTCTGTCTCGTTGTTTTGCTTATTACCAGTTTGCCTTCCTTTTGATGAAGTGTGCTTATCATTCATCTTGTTTGGATACACGGAGGCAAGGTGTCATTTCTTGTGGTAACTAAAGCAAGTTAAACTCTTTATTTCTTTTCTTGTCTTGTTAACTTGCTTATTGTCAATTTACCTCATTTTCGATGACTTTGACTTGTTATCCATCTTGTTGGGGGGCATTTTGCAGCTAAATGACCCTTCTTGTTGCAACCATTGTACTTGACTTTTTTCGTGTGTCTTGTGTTGTGCCTTATCTTACTATTCTCCTTCTTCTCGAAAATGAAACCAATACCACTCTTGTCATTAGAGTCTGGTTGCTTGCTCAAGAAAACATCAAGAGTGGTCTTCCCTTTGTAACACATGTTCAGGTCATTTCTTAACTTAATGACTTCAGTCTTAAGTTGTTTGTTTTCCTTTACAAGATTAGGCTCGACAAGCATAGAGGAAGTACAAGTTTCTTCACTAGAGCAATAAGGCATTTCAATTAAATCCTCACATGAGGTGGATATGCTAACCTTAGATGATACGCAAGGGCTAGGAGCTACACATGGCAAATCATCTAATAAATTACATGTGATGCCTATATCCACCTTAGACTTAATGGATTCTTATTTTGAGGAGAGATATGTTCTTCCTTTAAAATTTTAAACCTGACATTTTCTTTCCTAAGAAATTCATTAAGTTCTTCTAACATATTCATCAACTCATCATAGGAAGATTCATCATTGTCAATAACATTGTTTACCTTTTTATTACCTTTGGCCATAAGGCAATGAGTTGATGCGGAGATTGAATTCTTCACTGTCGGAGCTAGAGATTGAGCATTCTTCATCCGACATCCATTCTTGTATGCAATCTTCTTTAGTTGAAGTAGATATTTCATAGTTATCTTAAAAATGTGTCCACATATCATGAGCGTTCTTGAAATTGCATATGACATCAAACATCTCTACGCTCAGAGCACTAAATAAAGCGTTAATTGTTTCAGCGTCAAGATATAAACATTTCTCTTGCTCATTTATTGGAGCAAGAATATCCAATGGAGCAGAAAAGCCTACATCTATAATTCGGCATATTTTATGGCTCATGACCTTAAAGTAACATGTCATACGGATTTTCTAATGAGCATAATTTGTGCTATCAAATAGAGATATCACACCGAGGTGCGCTATATTACTAGTCGCCATCCTTTAACTCTCTAGGCGGTGAAGCCTAATAAATAAGAGACCAAACTCTGATACCAATTGTATGATCAAGGAGGCCGACTAGAGGGGGGAATATGTGGTTTTAAAAATTCTTTTAGGCTACTACCAAATTTATAATGCGAAAGTGTTAACTATTTGGTTTTCACAAGTAAGACCTAAATTATCTAAGTTTGACTAAGTGTACCAACGATATAATTCTAAATCAAGATCAACAATCCTAGGATGACAATTACTCAATTAAATAAATGAATATAAATTGAGCACAAGATGAAAAACTACAATGGCATGCGATGTTTTACCGTGGTGTTCAGAAACTTGCTGGTTTTCCCTAATCCACGTTGAGGTAAGCCTAACCGAGTTGGACCGGCTCCATGAATTAAGCCTAACCACCTCAATCCACTAAGGTTGTTATTCTTTCACTCCGGAGATGGCGAGTATCAAACCACTCACAACACGTCGGGCCTTCTCACAGGATTCTTGAGAAGGTCATCGGACCACCACGCCTCTGAAGCCATCTAAGAGTTGGCAAACTTCAAGAGTAACAAATCGGAGATCTTCACTTGAATGAATCAAGTATCGTAGCTCAAGGGACACAAAGTCCACCACCAAGTGTAACGCAAGCACAAGGTTATGTCTCTCCAAAACACACTAAGTGCAACACATGCACATATGGAGGAGGAGACTTGCTCTTCGCTCAAAGAATGGAAGAATATCACCAACAACTTCTCCAAATAGCCCTTGTGAAGGTATTTATACACTTCACCTAAAAACTAGCCGTTGGAGCAAGGAGAGGGCAAAAATCAGCCCGAGGCCTGGTACTACCGCGGTCCTCCCAACGGCTACAAAACTTGCAATTAGAGCAAGCTAGTGGTCAGACCGTCCACATAGGGACCGGTTTGACCGCCAGGTCCGATCAGACCACAAAGGTACTGGTCTGACCACCACAATAAAAGGCACCTTCTGGAAAAAAACGTACCACGAGAAGAACGGTACTTCTTGAAGCTTGACGGTGGTACTTCTGGAAAAAACGTACCACGAGTCAAATCACTACACATACGCCAGTCTGACCGTCGGGTGGTCTGACCACCATGTGCAGGCTAGTCAGATCGATCTGGCCGGTACAACATGCTATGCTAGCAACCTGGTCTTCTAACCAAACACCAAAACCAGTAAAAACCTAGAAACACATCCTTAACCCTAACTAGTCATACCTTTGCCTTTTGCATCCACTTGAAGCTTGACGACATATATCTCGTCTTCAAGTTTTGGGTCATGACTTTACTCATCAACATGTGAAGTCTTTGCTTGAGGATGCATGAACCCACCTCAAGTCATCCGTCACCGTAAGACATATCCCGTCCATTCATCTCAATGAAACTATTAGTCCCACAATTTGATTATCATTAATTACTAAAATATATCTTTAACTCATAATGATGGGCCTAGATCCTTCACCCTCCACCAGATGTTGCGAGGGGCTCTGTAACATCCTGAAAAGTTGAAATCTGGATTATAAAATTTTCTTGCCTTAATCATTGTATTTTGATTTGAAATCGCTTTCTTTTAAAATGTTTCTTAAATAAAGAATTGAGAGAGAGAAATAACAAAAAGGATTTTTATAAAATATTTGTATGTAGATAAACCCTCATAAAAATTAGGAGTAAAATATGTAAGCATGTATATATATATGTGTGCATCTTTGTGTATAAAGGAAATGGTGAAATAGAAATAAAATAAAAGAAACCTTTTTTTTTTTGGCGACCGGCCACCGTGGCCAACCCCCCACCCCACCCGACCCCACCCCCCCCCGCTCTGTTATCTTCCCGCCTCCCCTCGCTCGCTCTCTCTCCCCGGCCGCGCCCCTCCTCCCATGCCCATCCTGCCCCCCCGGACCAGAGATTTTCCCCGACCGCCGCCGCCGCCGTCCGAGCGCCACCGCCCCGGTCCGAATCTTTCCCGCCCGAGCGCCATTCCCCGCCACTCGCCCCTTCCCGCCCCTCGCGCGCTCAACACATGGCTCGAGGGCCTGCTCCCTCTGCCGCGCACGGCGCTCGGCGCCCCTCCCCTGCACGCGATGGCAGCGCGATCATGGCTAAATCCCCCTCCGTCTGCCGGGGATCTCGGCCGAAGTGACCACACCGGCAATGCCCGATGCCGGCCTCACCAGGCGTCTATAAGGTTGCTGGGCCTCACCGAGCTCCCACGCCCGAGCCCCTTCATTGCCAAGAAAATCAAAACTAACGTTCCTCCGCCGCCGGCCTCACTCATCTTCCACGCCCGGTGGCGCCCTCCCGAACCGCGCCACCACACACCAATCCTCCTCCCACATCACCTCCGGATCCCGTGAAGTCGACCCCGACCTCGCCCGAGCCTCCCGCCACCTGTAGCTCGCCGTCGCCGTTGCCGTCGTCGGCCACCTTCCGGTGCCCCTCGGTCCCCGCCGCCGTCGTCTTCAACTCCACCTCGGCTCCGGGGTTACATTTCACAAGCCGCCCGCTCCCCCCCCGCAACCCCTCGCCGCCGGCGCCATCACCGACGCCAGCCTCGACCACCTTTGCCCCCCCGCGCATACCTCAAAGGGTATTAAGCGTGCATAAGGGGTAGGCAAAGCCTCCCGCCCACTTGGTTACCACAGTAGCGTTCTCTTTCCCCGGCTCCGTGCTGTTCGAGCCCGGCTCGCCGGTTGAGCCATTTCTTTTGTTTTCTTCACACAGCGACAAGTGGGCCCCACTGTCGTCCGATCACAGATACCGTGGTCGAAACCGATCACAGATACCGTGGTCGATACCGACCACCGTGGCGTGGTCGAATCCGACCACCGCAACGTGGTCGATCCACCACCTGGCGTGGTCGATACCGACCACCGTGGCGTGGTCGAATCCGACCACACGCAACGTGGTCGATTCCGACCACCTACAACGTGGTCGATACCGACCACCGTAACGTGGTCGAATCCGATCGATATCGACGTGGTCGATACCGACCACGTGGTACGTTTTCGACCACGTTAATATTAAAGCGAGATCTTTAAAATAGCATAACTTCTTCATTTTAACTCCAATCGAGTGAGACAAATTTCTAAATTGTCTAAATTCAAGAACTATCCAAGGGAACTAAAATTATAATTTTTAGAGTTCATTTGAATTTCTTGTTATTTGGTTTGATTTTGTTGCTTTTCTTTTATGCAAATTTTCGCCGGTTAAAATAGCGTTCGAGGCTCAAGAAGAGGAGGCCAAGCGGCAGACCCCAACTCCCAACCCTCTGAGCACTTTGACCAAGGCGAGTTATCACTTGATCATATTGAACCCTTGTTTATGCAAATTACTTTTCTTTAAACTATCCAAGTGCATGCTAGTATTTTATGTGCTAAAGTATGTTCAAATTTCTTAGATTCTAGATATAGACCCATTACTATGCTTGTTAGTAGTACACGTGAAACATTTGAGATATGTGAACTTTGTCGCCTTAGCAAAACTAGCGTAATGTAGTTTTCACAAATAAGAATGATGTTATATCGTCTTTGCTTAGTTGCTAGATAAGCGGGATGTTAGTTATCCCAAAACATTTCACTTGCAAATATGACAATAATTTGGGCGATCATGGTGGAATGATGATGAAAAGTTTGGAACTATTATTTTATGTCCCAAAATCTCCAAACTTGCTTAGTATCCGGGTGGATGATATGGGGTGGAATGTGGTGCGGTGGGAGCACAAAATTATGGAATGTGGTAGAACCACCCGGATAGCTCTAAGGATGAATCTTGTCATGTTAGCAGGTGTAAAACAGTGCAACCACATGTCTAAATTACAACTTGGCTAAGTAGCGGTATCGACACTCCCGACTTATCTCACCGGTGGTGGATAGATGTGGTTATGCAAGGGCAAGGAGGCCTAAAGGGACACCGAGTGGAGGTGGCGTTCACCGGTCGTACTAGCATTGAGGGAGAGGAGCCCGAATAATCTTGGTAGCCGTGGTGAACATCCCGTTAACGTATGGGACCCACCGCAGTGGGCGCTTCCCATAGGGTGAGATGACTAGTGGAACTAGATATTACGAGCAGTCATGTGATAATCTGTTTGACCACTGTCCAAGGAATCGGGTGGGGCAATGGGTGGATTATCGCTTGGTGAAAGTGTACACACTCGCAGAGTCAAAACTATTCGAATAGCCGTGCCTACGGTCATGGGCGCATATGGGGACTTAACTAGATATAGTTACATTTGAAATAATTTTGTGGGTAAATTGGAAAAGCATAGGCGTGAAGGCCCTAGTTTGGAATTGTCCCGGTGTCGTCCCGGTGGTAAGATAGGCGACTATAATGCTAAACAATCTTTGTAAAGTGCGAGGCCATGTAATGGTGGATGGACTCTGTGCACTATTAACACAATTATTTCCAGTAAAATTTTGTCCTTCATAAACTGCTAGGTCATAGGGATTTCTAATTACTGTATTGAAAAGGCAGTTTTTGGCAAAATAAAATAAACCTAGAGCCTTCTCTTGATCAGCCAACATTCTATTATCGCATTACGTGTGATGATTCACGAGCACGGTGGTTAGTGTGCTCACACTCGCATTATCAAAAGCAGAGAGGGGACGCAGGATCATTATGCATATGAAGATGCCCCGGCCTCGGGAGGAGAGAAGGACGATGGGAATTAGGTCGTCTTGCGTATCTTTCTGAACTTAGACAAGTTAGACCTAAGGCATTGTGTGCACGTATATTATCTATCCTAGGTAATATATACTGCACACATTACCCCCAGTCGCTTGCCTGAGGTTATGGCCCTACTTTTGCTTTCTCTTCCGCTGCTCGCATGTGATGATGACATTCGGCCGAAGTGCCCTTTTGTAAACTATTGCCCGACGTGGCTTAATTTGGAACCATGGTCTGTAATATTATTGTTTAAGCGATGTATGACATGATACAGCGATGTACCTGTGGGCATTATCTACTGATCCAGGGAATAATGCCGTAATCACGTAAGATTACGGATTGAAAAATCCGGTCCGCAGAGTGGTATCGAGCATACTGTTGTAGGGTAAAGGCCTTAGTATGGACGTGAGCCAAAGGATAGGATTATAATTTTATCAAACTTATAAAAAGAGTTTCCAAAAATATAGTGTATTACTTCTTTCTCTATCCTTCTTAGACCTATTCTGTTCTATCCTTCATTGATATTTTGAAAAGTTACTAACACTAGAAATTTAAATTACAGATGGCCGGAGCTGGAGATGAGGGTGACCGGACTATCCGCCCACTGAGTGTACGAGGGGAGTTTGCCAAGATTCTGCAAGCTCCTCCATTACAGGCTATCCGGAACGACAGGTACCGTGGTCTCAAGACCACACCGGAGGAGAGGAGTCTTGGCGATCGAGGTGTTCATCTACCCAAGACCGCGCACGACCAGCCCCACGTCTTCCGGACGAGCACCACGGACCATCCGGCCGTGGCACTTCAGACGCCGCCGCCTTGCCGCCGCACGGATGTGCGACATCTACAAGCCCGCCTTGCGCACCCCTTCGCTACTACCCCGCGCCAGAGAATGCGCGATACAATGAGACATACATGCGGTGACGAGAACAACCCGATGCTCACGCATCGTTGACTGACGAGGCCATGGGATCGGCCCACACCGCTACCGGAGGAGATCACCGCCCTCGGGTTCACCTCGTCGCCACACACACCGAGGTGGCGACCCTCCGCGACGGCTCGCCCGGTCGAGCAAGCCTTGGCATTGCCAAGGCGAGGCGGCCGCAGCCGGTGCAGCCCAAGAAGTCCCGCTCTGCTGCTACTCCAGCCCTCCCGCCCGCCGGCCGGGGCGCGGTGGACTCAAGACCGCTTGACCGCACGCAAGAGCGTGCGACCTCCAGCCCCCGATCGGCTCTTCGCCGGGGAGGGTCACGCCAGTAGCCGCAGCCCACCGCCGCCTCGGACTCGACACCGACCCCTCCGAGTTCGGCGGCAGTCCCGCTCTCGATGCGGACTACACCCCCTCTAGCCCCGGCGTCGGCGATATGGAGGAGTAGGTAGGGTAGCGCCATACTCGCCGGTGTAGCGCCAGTACCCGTTGTTGTATCCAAGACTTTCTGTATCGTAGTAACTATCCTGTTGAACTTTAATAAATTGTGTTGTAATCGTAAGTCCAGCCTAGAAGCTGGCTATGTGATGTTTCAGTTTATGCTTAAAGAAACCGGCCTTGTGTTTAAAAGTTGTTTGTCGTTTATCTTGTTGGCTTTTATTTCTTGTAGTGGTAACCTTCTTTATTCTTTTAGTTGGCCTAGTAATAATATTAGGTCATAAAACTATGACCGCAGATGGCCGACCAAAGGATGACCGTGGCTCGAGCTAATGCCACCCTCAACCAAGGAGTGGTGGACTCCACACCCGGTGTCATGCCCTCGGGGCATGAGCAGACCCACGATCAGGAAGCCAACCTTCCGCCCCCTCCAACCAACCCCACCATGGCGCAAGTCATGGCGCGAAGAAACCCAATTGTGCAGCTATATTCTTAGGGCAACAAGGTGGCACCAACAGATCTAGAGCGACTGGTGACTTTCAAAGGACCCGCCCTTACTTTCTCCTCGGTACGAACCTCTCGGCCGAGGATTGGCTTCGGATACGAAAGGAAGTGCGCTGCCAAGTCTTGTTGAAGAAGACAAAGTGATATTTGCACTCATCGACTCGTGGGGTTGCAAATTGGTGGGAGAACTACCTTGCAGCCCGGGGTCAAGAAGAGACCTCCTCGGACAACGACATGGAGGTCATACCTTGGTCAGAGTTCAAGACAGCCTTCAAAGCCAACTTCGTCCCAGCGGGAGTTCTAAGGATGAAGAAGAACGAATTCCGCAATCTTAAGCAAAGAGGCCTGACCATTAATGAATACCTCACAAGATTTACCCAGCTTGCTCGTTATGCCTCGACTGACATAGCTAATGAAGAAGAGAAGATAGATAGGTTTCTTGAAGGCATGAATGAGGAGCTAAGGGTGCAACTGATTGTGCAGGACTTCACCAGCTTCCACCAGCTGGTGAATAAGGCTATAATTCTGGAGAATGAAAGGAAGAATCTGGAGGCCAGTCGGAAACGCAAGCTAACCACTCAGCGGCCGCAAGGGAGATTTGTCCAAAGGTTCTTCAACAACTCTAGCTTCTCGAAGCCGAACCAGTTCAAACCCTCAGCCTCATCGTCTAGTCCCAGTGGTGGTACAATGCAAGGACGCCAAAATATTGGCTCAGGTCAAACCACAAGCTACAAGTGCTTCAGCTGCGGGGAGAAAGGGCACTTTGCCAATAGATGCCCACTCAAACAGAATACCCCTGTCCGTAGCCAAGCTTCAGCGCCCAGCAAGGGGCCTCAGACCTCGCAAGCTAGCAGGATTACCCCAACCCACAACCGTGGAAGAGTCAACCATGTCACGGTAGAAGAAGCCGAGGAAGCTGCAGGAGTCCTTATGGGTACGTTCTCTGTCAAGTCCATACCAGCACAAACTCTATTTGATTCTGGTGCTTCCCATTCATTTATATCCAAGGGGTATGCGGACAAACTAGGGTTACCTACCTATCCTCTAAAGAGGCCAGTAGTGCTTAAGTCACCAGCTGGTATGATAACAGCTACCTTAGTGTGCCCAGGGGGTAATGATAGTCATGGAAAGGTGCAACTTCCCAGCAGATCTAATAGTACTAAGCTCCCAGACTCTGGACATTATACTAGGAATGGACTGGCTAGCCAGATATAAAGGGGTTATAGACTGTGCCTCCAGGACAGTAAAACTGACTAAATGCCTTGGGATGACCATAGAAGTGAAAGTGGACCGACCGTACCGCTGGGGCCGGGAAATAAATTATCTTGAAGATGTACCCTTAGAAGGAATGATAGTGGTGCAAGATTATCAGGACGTATTTCCCAAGGACCTACCTGGCATGCCCCCAGACAGAGACTTAGAGTTCGTTATTAATTTGAAGCCAGGTGCTGCTCCCATTTCCAAGCGACCATATAGGATGACGGTGGAAGAGCTAGGAGAGCTAAAGACCCAACTCCATGAACTGCAGGAAAAGGGATTCATTAGACCCAGTTCCTCACCCCGGGATCTCCAAGATATTCAGAAGAAGAAGGATGGCACACCCGAATGTGTGTGGACTACGGGCATTAAATGAGGTAACCATCAAGAACAAATACCCCCTCCCCAGGATCGACGATCTATTTGACCAACTTGGTGGAGCCACCATCTTCTCTAAAATAGATCTGAGGTCAGGGTACCACCAGCTGAAAATTAGGGCTGAGGATATACCCAAGACAGCTTTTACCACTAGGTATGGACTGTATGAGTTTACGGTCATGTCTTTTGGTCTAACAAATGCCCCAGCATACTTTATGAACCTTATGAACAAAGTATTCATGGAATATTTGGACAAGTTTGTAGTGGTGTTCATTGATGACATCCTCATCTACTCCAAGACTGCAGAAGATCATGCAGAGCACCTACGCCTAGTGCTAGAAAAGCTAAGAGAACATCAGTTATATGCTAAGTATAGCAAGTGTGAATTCTGGCTAAGTGACATCAGCTTCTTGGGGCATATAGTGTCCGCAGAAGGAGTATCTGTTGATCCCGCCAAGATTGCAGCAGTGACGGAATGGAAGCCACCTTCCTCCGTCACTGAAGTGCGAAGCTTCCTGGGATTGGCAGGATATTATAGAAGATTCATAGAGGGATTCTCAAGAATAGCCAGGCCAATGACCCAGCTACTCAAGAAGGAACAGAAGTTCGAATGGACCAAAGCCTGTGAAGGAAGCTTTCAAGAACTTAAGAAAAGATTGACTACCACCCCGGTGCTAGTCCTTCCCGATGTACGCAAGGATTTTGAGGTATACTGTGATGCTTCCCATCAAGGATTGGGATGCGTACTGATGCAGGGAGGCAAGGTTGTGGCATATGCATCCAGGCAACTCCGTCCTCATGAGGTTAACTATCCCACCCATGATCTGGAATTAGCGTCAGTGGTTCATGCCTTAAAACTTTGGAGACATTACCTGATCGGCAACCACTGTGATATATATACGGATCACAAGAGCCTCAAGTATTTCTTCACTCAGTCACACCTTAATCTGAGGCAAAGGAGATGGTTAGAGTTGATCAGGATTACGACCGAGTGTCCATTACCACCGTGGAAGGCCAATGTGGTAGCCGATGCTCGAGTCGGAAAGCCTCGCAATAACCTCATGGCTCAGGAACGCCAGCCTGAACTTTATAAAGAGCTGGCAGCCCTGAACCTGGGGATCGTAGAAGAAGGAGCCCTAACCACCTGGGAAGATCAAACAAGCATTGAAGAAATGATAGAGGCTGCACAAAGGGAAGACCCAACTGTTTTGAGGTGGAAGAAATTAATGGAAGAGGGAAAGCCCTAAAATGACTATGGATCATCAAGGAGTTCTAAAATGCGGAAACCGTGTGTTTCGTACCTCACAAAAGGACCTTAGGGATCTAATGCTCAGAAGCCCATCGCTCCCATATTCCTTCATCCCGAAGTACCAAATGTACCAAGATATGAAGCAATATTCTGGTGGCGGTATGAAGAGGGACATTGCCGAGCATGTCGCCTGCTGTGATGTCTGTCAAAAAGTGAAGGCTGAGCACCAAAGGCCGGCAGGACTGCTACAACCCTGAAGATACCACAATGGAAGTGGGAAGAAGTAGGGATGGATTTTATCACGGGTTTCCCGAACAAGGTCGGATACGACTCCATTTGGGTCGTGGTGGATAGACCGACCAAGGTTGCTCACTTTATCCTGTCAAAACCACTTACAAGGGAGACAAATTGGCGTAACTATATATGTCCCGCATCGTGTGCTTACGGTGTGCCAAAACGGATAGTCTCGGATCGAGGGTCCCAATTTACCTCGCATTTAAGGCTAGCTCGCATGAAGCCCTTGGTACTCATCTGGATTTTAGCACCGCCTATCACCCCCAGACAGATGGTCAGACAGAGAGAGTAAATCAAATATTGGAAGATATGCTCCGGGCTTGTGCCCTGGATTTCTCAAGGACTGGGATAAGTGTCGCCATATGCAATTAAACACAACAACAGCTACCAAACTAGCCTTCGATGTCCCCTTTGAGGCATTATACGGAAGAAAGTGCCGCACCCTCCGCATTGGTCGAAGTAGGGAAGGGTATATATTTGGGCCAGATACTCTAAAGCAAGCAGAAGAGAAAGTTCGCCTGATCAGAGATCGGTTATTGGCTGCCCAGTCTAGACAGAAAAGTTATGCAGACAAAAGGAGAAGGCCGTTAAGTTTTGAAGTTGGAGACCACGTCTACTTGAAGGTGTCACCCCTACGAGGAGTCAGACGATTTAAAGTCAAAGGCAAACTTGCCCCTCGTTATGTTGGGCCATTCCCAATCATAGCTAAGAAGGGAGAAGTCGCTTATCAACTTGAGTTGCCTGCAAGTCTGTCAGATGTGCACGACGTCTTCCATGTGTCCCACCAAGAAATGTCTTGGTGCCGAAGATCAAACTCCGATGGAGGCGGTTGAGCTCGAAAGCGACCTGACCTACAAGGAACGTCCAATTAAGATCTTGGACACTGTGGAAAAGAAGACCAGGAATCAAACCATCCGTACCTGTAGAGTACAATGGAGTCACCACTCAAAGAAGGAGGCTACCTGGGAACGCGAAGACCAGCTAAGGAGAGACTACCCCGAACTGTTCGCTAGTTAGACTGAATCTCGGGGTCGAGATTCCTTTTAAGGGGGGTAGGTTTGTAACATCCTGAAAAGTTGAAATCTGGATTATAAAATTTTCTTGCCTTAATCATTGTATTTTGATTTGAAATCGTTTCTTTTAAAATGTTTCTTAAATAAAGAATTGAGAGAGGAAATAACAAAAGGATTTTATAAAAATATTTGTATGTAGATAAACCCTCATAAAAATTAGGAGTAAAATATGTAAGCATGTATATACATATATGTGTGCATCTTTGTGTATAAAGGAAATGGTGAAATAGAAATAAAATAAAAGAAACCTTTTTTTTTTTTGGGCGACAAACCACCCTGTACAACCCGCCCACCCCACCAAGGCCACCCACCCCGCGCCCCCGCTCTGCTTATCTTCCCCGCCTCCCCTCGCTCGCTCTCTCTCCCGGGCCGCGCCCGCCCCCCTGCCCATCCCGTGCCCCCTCGACCGGAGATTTTCCCCTTCGACCGCCGCCGCCGCCGTCCGAGCGCGCCACCGCCCCGGTCCGACCTTTCCCCTGCGGCGCCATTCCCCCCCTGCCACTCGCCCCCTTTCCCGCCCCTCTGCCGCGCCGCTCAACACATGGCTCGAGGGCCTGCTCCCTCTGCCGCGCACGGCGCTCGGCGCCCCTCCCCTGCACGCGATGGCAGCGCGATCATGGCTAAATCCCCCTCCGTCTGCCGGGGATCTCGGCCGAAGTGACCACACCGGGCAATGCCCGATGCCGCCTCACCAGCGTCTATAAGGTTGCTGGGGCCTCACCGAGCTCCCCACGCCCGAGCCCCTTCATTGCCAAGAAAATCAAAACTAACGTTCCCTCCGCCGCCCTCACTCATCTTCCCGCCCCGGTGACGCCCTCCCGCCGAACCGCGCCACCACACACCAATCCTCCTCCCACATCACCTCCGGATCCCGTGAAGTCGACCCCGACTCGCCCGAGCCTCCCGCCACCAGTAGCTCGCCGTCGCTGTTGCCGTCGTCGGCCACCTTCCGTGCCCCTCGGTCCCCGCCGTCGTCTTCAACTCCACCTCGGCTCCGGGTTACATTTCACAAGCCGCCCGCCCCCCCGGCAACCCCTCGCCACGGCGCCATCACCGACGCCACCTCACCCACCTTGCTCGCCGCCGCAGCATACCTCAAAGGGTATTAGCGTGCATAAGGGGTAGGCAAAGCCTCCCGCCCACTTGGTTACCACAGTGGTTCTCTTTCCCCGGCTCCCTGCGCGTTCGAGCCCCGGCTCGCTGCGGTTGAGCCATTTCTTTTTTTTTTCACACACGACAAGTGGGCCCCACCTGTCAGCGCCGACCGCGTATACCGTGGTCGAAACCGATCACAGATACCGTGGTCGATACCGACCACCGTGGCGTGGTCGAATCCGACCACCGCAACGTGGTCGATACCGACCACCTACAACGTGGTCGATACCGACCACCGTGGCGTGGTCGAATCCGACCACCGCAACGTGGTCGATTCCGACCACCAACGTGGTCGATACCGACCACCGTAACGTGGTCGAATCCGATCAGATCTGACGTGGTCGATACCGACCACGTGGTCTGTTTTCGACCACGTTAATATTAAAGCGAGATCTTTAAAATAGCATAACTTCTTCATTTTAACTCCAAATCGAGTGAGACAAATTTCTAAATTCGTCTAAATTCAAGAACTATCCAAGGAACTAAAATTATAATTTTAGAGTTCATTTGAATTTCTGTTGTTATTTGGTTTGATTTTGTTGCTTTTCTTTTATGCAAATTTTCGCCGGTTAAAATAGCGTTCGAGGCTCAAGAAGAGGAGGCCAAGCAGCAGAGACCCCAACTCCCAACCCTCCGAGCACTTTGACCAAGGCGAGTTATCACTTGATCATATTGAACCCTTGTTTATGCAAATTACTTTTCTTTAAACTATCCAAGTGCATGCTAGTATTTTATGTGCTAAAGTATGTTCAAATTTCTTAGATTCTAGATATAGACCCATTACTATGCTTGTTAGTAGTACCGTGAAACATTTGAGATATGTGAACTTTGTCGCCTTAGCAAAACTAGCGTAATGTAGTTTTCACAAATAAGAATGATGTTATATCGCATCTTGCTTAGTTGCTAGATAAACGGGATGTTAGTTATCCCAAAACATTTCACTTGCAAATATGACAATAATTTGGGCGATCATGGTGGAATGATGATGAAAAGTTTGGAACTATTATTTTATGTCCCAAAAATCTCCAAACTTGCTTAGTATCTGGGTGGATGATATGGGGGCTGGAATGTGGTGCGGTGGGAGCACAAAAATTATGGAATGTGGTAGAACCACCCAGATAGCTCTAAGGACTGAATCTTGTCATGTTAGCCCGTGTAAAACAAAGGCAACCACATGTCTCAGAATTACAACTTGGCTAAGTAGCGGTATCGACACTCCCGACTTATCTCACCGGTAGTGGATAGATGTGGTTATGCAAGGGCAAGGAGGCCTAAAGGGACACCGAGTGGAGGTGACGTTCACCACCGTACTAGCATTGAGGGAGAGGAGCCCAATAATGCCGGTAGCCGTGGTGAACATCCGTAACGTATGGGACCCACCGCAAGTGGGCGCTTCCCATAGGGTGAGATGACTAGTGGAACTAGATATTCTGAACAGTCATGTGATAATCTGTTTGACCACCTGTCCAAGGAATCAGGTGGGGCAATGGGTGGATTATCGCTTGTGGTGAAAGTGTACACACTCTGCAGAGTCAAAACTATTCGAATAGCCGTGCCCACGGTCATGGGCGAACATGGGGACTTAACTAGATATAGTTCATTTGAAATAATTTTGTGGGTAAATTGAAAAGCATAGGCGGAAGGCCCTAGTTTGGAATTGTCCCGGTGTCGTCCCAGTGGTAAGATAGGCGACTATAATGCTAAACAATGTTTGTAAGTGCGAGGCCATGTAATGGTGGATGGACTCGTGCACTATTAACACAATTATTTCCAGTAAAATTTTGTCCTTCATAAACTGCTAGGTCATAGGGATTTCTAATTACTGTATTGAAAAGGCAGTTTTTGGCAAAATAAAATAAACCTAGAGCCTTCTCTTGATCGACCAACATTCTATTATCGCATTACGTGTGATGATTCACGAGCACGGTGGTTAGTGTGCTCACACTCGCATTATCAAAAGCAGAGCAGGACGCAGATCATTATGCATATGAAGATGCCCCGTCTCGGGAGGAGAGAAGGACGATGGGAATTAGGTCGTCTTGCGTATCTTTCTGAACTTAGACAAGTTAGACCTAAGGCATTGTGTGCACGTATATTATCTATCCTAGGTAATATATACTGCACACATTACCCCCAGCCGCTTGCGAGGTTATGGCCCTACTTTTGCTTTCTCTTCCGCCGCATGTGATGATGACATTCGGCCGAAGTGCCCTTTTGTAAACTATTGCCCGACGTGGCTTAATTTGGAACCATGGTCTGTAATATTATTGTTTAAGCGATGTATGACATGATACAGCGATGTACCTGTGGGCATTATCTACTGATCCAGGGAATAATGCCGTAATCACAGAAGATTCTGGATTGAAAAATCCGGGTCTGACAGGCTCCTTGTGGCAGCCTACAACCCCTACTACTTTGTACACCTGGATGTACCCAAGTATACCACTCATCCCCATTGCCTTCTCTCCACTTTTGACAGACTTATGAATTGTATTGTATGTTCATTGTAGGCCACCACCTTGAGGACTGCGTGGAGGACTAGTCCAACCACAGTATGTAGGCTATGGATGCGACAACAGGCCATGGGGCGGAGTAGGGCGACGACAACGACAGCCTGGTGGTCGACTAGTTGGCTCAACCGTCAATGGACGAGGCAAGGCACGTCCTTAGCAGTTCGCAACTCTTCGACACTCCAGGACGTTGCAACTCTCGCACCCACCGCTTGCCCAGCCAAGGCACAACACGCACTGGACCAGTGGACCTACCCGTCGGGTCACACACACAACGTCGGCGTAGGGATGGGGCCACTCGTGGGGTTGCGCTTAGGAGGAACCCCGCGTATGTAGGGTTGTGTTAGGGGGTATTTGTGATATGCTGCTATGTGTTATGCACATTCTACAATGTTTGCAATGATACCCTCTTCGCTCTTTGTTCATGTTTTTTTTTGTAAAGTTGTCGCGTTACATTATTATCTCCAATGAGCGCGAGATAGCCCCCTTCTCAGCAGTGCGATGAAGTGGTAATCACAACCACACACATCGTGACCAGTTGATGTCTAGCCTGTTCACTTAGAATAGACCAAACAATTCAAGAAAGTAGTTATGTTGCATTCCTGGTTATGTTTTACGTATTTGCGAAGTTCGAGCCCGACCTAACAATTAGCACACTAGAAACTTCACATTATTTGCCAGAGTACGACATGAATCCTTCTCTAACAACACAAATATCAATTACAAAATGCAATTGCATTTATTTAACAAAGGTAAAAGAAAAGAATAAATTGTGTCTCCAAAATTGTAGATCAACTTATATTTAAAGAAAAGTTCACACCGCTAAAATAACTTACAGTTACACTCCGATAACATATTAATAAAAGTACATGAAACATACAACTTAGTAAAGGAATAAACAAATGTAACAACAGTTTATTGCAATAGGGTGATAGCGTAGGCAGGTGCTGATATATAGTAACTCACATCATAACCTAGTAGGATTTGAAGACTTCTTAATGAAGTTGTGAATTATATGGCGTGTATGATTTGGTTAGGTGCATATGTTCGTTGGTCTACTTCCACGATACAAATTGCAAAATGCACCATTAACCCGAACTACAATTAAAATACATGTGCGCCTTTCGGAGGTAAGGCTTGCAGTCATTCGTCGTATACATTAGGGTCCATCGGTGCCTTTCCCTTCTCTCCCATGCGTGCTTTGGCCTTTGCGATGGTTGTCCAGTACTCGGCTTCCACAACTTCCATAAGCTTGTTCCAGTCCGAAACAATATGTCATTCAGTAGGGGCTTCGGGACCATTGATGTCTTTCCCTTGTCTTCCATCGTCTCAGTCTTTCCCTTGTCCTCCGGGGTGTATTGTTTCTAGCAGTGAAATTCTTAGGCACCACAGGATAGTTCAGCATATATTTTTGCTCGATGAATGGCCTGTAGTACCTATCATGGCTGTCGATCTATTGGAAGAAGTAGCAACGTCCGGCCGCCTATGGCATGCACCGAGGGACTTAACGATACGTGCGACAAAACTAGCAATGTGATTTATCAATATGTGGCATATACTTACACGGATATCGCCTTAGGTGTAGTGTGCCCGGATGGTGGTGCTAGATGTGTCGACTGAATGATGTGTGCCAGATTATCGTAGTCACACTATGAACATGGAAACTCTAGTGGCATCGGTGCATCCTTACATGAATTATCAGGGAAGATCCCTTCTTTTTTGCCACCCACTTCTGCTTCTGAAGCATATCTTCGTAGTTCAACATCCCAAACCCAGCCAGAATTACACCCTCTACCGCTCCTAAGTTCTCCCTCCTCTCGCCCCTTATTTTCGTGACTACCTTGAGTGTGGTGTTGGCTCTAAATAGGGAGTCTAGCCCCTTTTAGTAGTCACTCATAGCGTAGTGTTTGCGAGTAAATTTTGCCGAATGGAAGGGCGTTCAGGTCCGCGAGAGCGACTCTTGTGGGCACATGATAGGTCACGTCGGTGTCAATTCATTGAGAAAAGGTGGTGTGCATTCTCGAATCACTGACAAAAGCTGGTGCATGCAGCCAGATCACTGACAAACACCAGTGGATGGTGTCAAATCATTGAGAAAAGCTATGGCGGGCTGTCAATCCAATGAGGATAGCTAGTGCCAGTTGTCAATTCACTGAGAAAATATGTTGTGTGCTTCCAATTCACTAAGAAAACTCGGTACATGTACTCAACTCGCTAAGAAAGGCTATCACATGTGGTCAATTCACTGAGGAAAGCTGTTGCGTGTTACCAAATCGTTGACACTATATGTTGGATGCTGTCAACTCATTGAGAAAAACTGGTGTGTGTTGTCAAATCACTGAGAAAAGCTTTCGTGTGCTATCATTGCCCTGACAAACCCTGGTCCACCCTGTCAATTCACTGACAAAAGCTGGTGCGTGTTGTCAATTAACTAAGACAAGGTGATGTGTGTGGTCATTACACTCGAGATGATGTAAGTGTCGCCTATTGTAAAACATTGCGCAGCAACACGACGGCCTTTATGGAATTTAAAATTACATCACTCATAAAACACAAATGGCACCATGCATGGATCATCGACTTGAACTACATCTAAGATACACGAGGCCCTTAAAGAACATAAATAGCATCGACGGACATAATTCTAGAAGGCCTCAAGTAGGAGCTCCCCTAAGGTAAAAAGGGAACATCATAGGGCGCCCACATAGAGTGTCGGTCATCAGGGCGTGGACGTGGACGTGGCTGGCTATCATAGTAGTAGTAGGTGCAATTACAACTCGGGCTGGTGCAGCAGCAGTACAGGTGGCAGTCTTTGCTGAACTAGACCACCTCATCGTTGTTCCTCTCCCTGATCCTCTACCTGCGGAGCTTGTCGTTGTTGGCCCTTTCGGTCTAGAACTCATCCTGCAACTCTTCCAAGCGGATTTGGAGAGTGTGGATGTAAACCTAGGCAAGTATTACATACGGTTGATCCACCCACTTGGTGAACTTGCAATCCACGGTTTGCAGGCAACACGAGGTGATTACAGGCGGTGCATGCATGGAGGTGTAAGTAGTAAACGAATCATTTACCAGGAACAGAGGGTAGCGAAAGAAGACGTCCTGGGTGCATGTCGTTGTCATAAACCTGGATCACCGTGTCAAGTCCGTGCTTGCATGGAGGTCAGGGCTCAGGGATGTATGAGCAGTCGTGGAGTGGATTTATGGGGTGTAGGATTGTCTGTATTGAGCGATAGATCGAGCTTGGGGGTGCGGGGTTTAGAGGACCATAGATGCTCGTGTCTTTGTGGTAAGGGTTGCAACCTTGAAACCCAACTTGTGCTCGTCGTCCCTTCCCACACATGTGGATTCCACCCATGTCTGCTATATTTTCTTCTCCTCTACAATTCCCCCTGTCTATTTGTACTGAATTGAAATGGAATTCGGGTGGTTCTCTAGGTTTTCAGAGGGACAGGGTGCGAGGGGGTTCTGTCACAATTTCTATTGACGATTAATCTCCTTATCGTCATTTCAAATGGCGATAGAAGTTGGCATTGTACTGTCCGGCCCACGGCCCTACATTCAAGTGGCGATGGAGGATTATTTTTGTAATTTATTTAAGCATGGCACATTCACCAAAAACAGAACAACATTTTTTTTAAAAAAAATGTAAGTTTATATCGTCAGTCGAAATGGCGACAGAGCGCTCTTGTTAGCCCAATTGGCCACAGATAAACTATCATAGTCCAATTGGCAACAAAAAACTGTCGCCAATTCAATTATCGACAGAGCGCTCTTGCTAGCCCAATTGGCCACAGATAAACTATCATAGTCCAATTGGCAACAAAAAACTGTCGCCAATTCAATTATCGATAGAGTGCTACACATCACTCCATGTACGTCAGTCACCATTTGGAATGGCTGCAGATGGTTATTTCTATGATTTTTAAGTCTACGGTATATTTATGTAATATTATTAAAAAAGATTATTTTGAAAAAAAAAATCACAAAAGTGTTCGCTCTTTTGGGATAAGATCGTCCGTACAGCCGTGTAAAGACCTGTAACTTTGTCTCAGGGAATTTTGGTGAGTTTTGTTTTTCTGACGTTAAAAATGTACGTGCGGTCATGCAGCAGAATAAATGATCTGCCTTTCCTCTGACGGTTCATGATGAGGGCACGTACGTTTCTGAGTACGTAAGCGAGTTTATTGAAAAAAAGAAAAGAAACATGATCTCGCGTATAAGTAGATCAGGTTAAAGTTTAAACTATGTATAGCCTTGTGTATACCATACGTGGGTATTCTGTTCCGTAACGAGTATCTCTACGAATAATTTTTTTAGAAAAATAAAATCCTCTAACTTAAAGTATATAAGTAACCAACTTTTATATGGAAAATTCTAGATGAATAACGAGTTGGTCCTTGAGTAGATAAATATGATGCGTTTCTTTACTCTATTTCAGCTCTCTGTAAGTAGGCTCATAACTGATTCAGCCCATCAGAAAGCCTACAGCATCCAAGCCCGTTCGGAAGCTTCAGATATGGGCCTGATAAAAGCCGTAGGGCCTCGAAAGCCCTTATGCGTTATGGGCTTCGGAGAAGACGGCGTTTATGTTCCTGAGAGGAGGGGGGAAGGGAAAGAAACCCCTTCAAACCCCCCTCTCATCCGCCGTCCTCGCCTACCGCGAGCGAGAGCAGACGAGACGCGGGCGGCGGCTGCGGCGAGCAGGACCCGATCCTCACCTACTCCTCTCTCCTGCTCAGTAATCTCCTCCTCCTACCGCGCACTCCCGATCGATCGATTGATCGGCTGGTTTCGCTTTCCCCAATCTGATTCATTCGTCTTGTGTCCCCTTCCGTGCGATCGGATCGGATCGGATCGGATCGCGAGATGAGATGGGTCGAGTTGGGAATCCATCCGCTTAGTTTGTTCTCGAATGCGTCCATCCACGCTTGGATGGATTGGGTTGGTTGCGGGTTCGCGTTGCTTGCTTGCCGCTGCTCTCCTACCGATGTGATGCGTCTGTAGCCATAGGGTATCCTAGTTTCTGCTGCGGCTGCGCGATTTCTTGGGGCGTTCCCTCGTGCAATGTTAGTTCTCTAGGTTTTAGTTTATGCCTTGCTTTGCCTGTGCTTAGATTGTTTAAGTGTACTAGCAAATGATGCGCATGACGTGCTGAGGAATTGTGTACTCCGGTGCAGTGTGGTGGTGATTGTTCATCCGGGCCTTGCCCAGCACCTTGTTCTTCTCTTGTAGTACTGTTCTATTATGACAAATCGACAACAAGTGTGGAATTATGGTTTAAGTTTGTGAACTAGTCTTCCTTGCCTTGTGCTCTACGAAGGACATTGTTGTAGCTTCTTGATTTGGATGGAAATAGGCTTTGTACGCATGACATATCGATAGATAAGTATGGATTATGGAACATATACGTATGAAATATGTACTCAAAGATCCTTACATTTGCAGCATTCTTTCTTTTGAAATGGACGCAGGAGAGCTGCTGGCCATTGTATTAAGAAAATTATGAGTATTATTTGCTCGGTATCATACAGCATGATTGAATTTTGAATAAGCAACTACTTTGGGTGATATTACCAACATAAAATATATGTGTTCGGGATGCCCTTGCATAATAAACATTTGTTGGATATTCAAAAATCAATTCCTGTTATAGATATTTCCATTGCTTCAGTTCACTGCAGGAGCAAAGCAGTAAAAATGAATACGCACCTCAGCTTTGAGGATGGCTGGACGGTCCTGGAACAGGGGATTGTGAAATGCTCAAAGATTTTGGAGGGTTTCACTGGTACAAGGCCTACTGTGGCTGAGTACATGAATTGCTATGAGTATGCTTCTATAGTTTCACCATGCAATATACATCTTAACTATTATGCATGATGCATTTTAAGTTGCTGCTCATCATACATTCCTCTACTTTTCCAGTTGTGCTTATAGGATGGCTGTGCAGAAAAATCAGTATTGTCAAGAGATGTACAATGGCTACAAGGCAACGTGTGCAGAATGTGTCCATGCAATGGTACTATTTAATTTTAGTTTCTATTCCACAACGTTCTATAATTGAGGTCATATTTCTAGGTCTAACAAAGTAAATTTTACTGTGCATTTAAAAGAGATAAAATGATGATTGGAATCTTGTATTTGAAAATTAAATGAACTGTCGACTTCTCTTTCCTCAACTAAATCATATATAAATGAACTAGTATTGAAAATTCTACGATATGATTCTTTAGTTATCACTGTGTATTAAGATTTGGAGCGGTTAATGTCCATAGTATCAGACCATTGTGCAATCTGGAACTATGTTGTTGTCCAGATAATGTGAAAGCACATGGTATTTGTGATATCTCCCTTCGTCTGGAAACTCTTGTTGTAAATGGAAACATGAAACTTCTTTATTTTCTCATATAAACTACCAACAACTGCTGTTTATATGCTGGTAGTATTGCATGCAGCCATGCACTTATTGTACCAGCCCCCGGCCTCAGTGTGTAGAATCTTATGATGCATGTAATCAGAGCTCTGTCATAGCACTTCCTGCTTAATTGTAATATTTGTTCTCGGGTAAAACTCTAAATAACAGATCGTGGAAAGTAATATCGTTAGATTCACAGCAGCTATTCTAGACCAGATTGTATTGCTGGCCATGGGGAAATGAAGCTCAAATCCACATATGGTTGTTTTACTTTAGTATTTGTCTTCTTTTGGAGATCTTGGTCTTGATCTGAGGCAAATCACGTGCTGACACCTGCATGAACTGCTGAAAATTCATTGTGTATCCTGTTGCCTTAGTGCAAAATCGCAAATGCTTTCACAGCTGAATCTCTGCCTTATGCTGATGTTGTGAAATAGGCATGGGTAATTTATTCTATTTCAATAAGGGGAGTTGAATCATGCAAACGTGTAGTCATGTACAAAACAAGACATTACTGCTGCCCCCAAATTGCAGAACCATCATAATATCAAAATGCCTGATTATATCCATATAATATCTTCATGCATTTGTTTGTGTCACATGCTTAACAAGTTCCTTTAGTTAGCAACAGAGCTATCTATTCTTCTTTCCCTTGCTTGACTTTGTTCTCTGCATTTATTTATTTAGGTTTTACCCCATCTGATGCACAAGCGAGATGACTACTTTTTGAGAGAGCTTGTGAGACTGTGGTCAAACTATTGTGCCATGGTTAAATGCATAACTGGCTGCCTGGCTTCCTCAGCTATTTGGACCGTTGCTTTGTTGAACATAAAAAACTACCTTCGCTTGAAGACACTGCTGCTAATTCCTTTTTTAGTCCAGTGAGTATTATGCAAGAAATATTTTTGCTTCCGTATTCCTTGTGCTTTTGAGGATAAGCTGCTTACTCATTTCTGTACCTACAACCTGTCATGGCCTTTGCCCTTTTGCTAGGTCTTTTCCTACTTCAATCATGAAATAACAGACGCTCTGCTAACTCTGGTAATTCTTAGCTAGCTATCTTTTGTTTCGTTCTTCTTAAATCCATTCCTTGTTTACATAACAATTAATTGATGATCCCAGATTCAGCAAGAGCGTGATGGAATTAAAGTTGATATGGACCTTTTGATGGGCATTATGTGTGGCATATGTCGTTCTGAAGTCAGCACCTTAATAAAAAATGCTGTTCTTCAAGATACATATGCTTACCACTCCAGGAAAAGTTCTGAATGGATTGTGCAATACCCTCTGCCAGATTACCTTGTTAAGGTCACTTCTTCAATAGCACTTAATCAGTCGATGGTACTTCTTTTTGTAGTTTCTCAACACTGTTTATATATGTCATGTATAGGTCCAGGAAACTATGGAGAAGGAAACCAAGAGACTGACTCACTATCTGTGTATTCGTGAGGGAGATAGCTCAGAGCTCTGTTTGCAGGTTCTCTTTTTATTAGGTAATACTACATTAAAAGTAGTAAAGCGTATTACCTACTGCTAGTAGTAGTACTGTAGGGTTGGTAGTATCACTTTTCCCATGCTATTTGATGTTTCGTATTCAATTTCCAATTTCTGTGCCCTCTGCACTTGGTTACCTGCATTATAGTGTTGCTTCCAAAACTTCAAAATAAAATATGTACTTGTTTGCGCTATAGTGGAATATATGTCTAAAGACTAAAGATATAAAACAAATGCGAGATTATGATTGGCAAGAATCAACTGCTATGCAAATTTTATCTTTCATTGACTGAGGTCACTTACATTTAGTTGCTTGAATCATGCAAAAAGATATTTCTTCTGCAATATTACTGATCCTTCTACTGCCTCTACTCTAATCACAGGTTGTTAGTGCTCCATGGATGCAAACTTATAATAGCTATGCAAGAGAGAAACATATTGGTGGTCAAGTTCTGCTTCAAACATACGAGGTGAACTCAGTTGCACTCCCAGTATCATTTGATACTTCATTTTTTCTAGATACACAACTAACCATTACTTCACTCATAGCAGACTGTAGAGGAGGAACTTCTGGCCAGATGCAGTCGCTTGACAATTGGCAGCGGCTCGGGCAACAGTTCTTTCAGTTACATGGAGTAGAAAGGAAACTTTAGCTAACATCCATCTATGACCCAGCTTACATACAGGAGAGTTTTAGAACATGGCCTACCTCTTAGTGCAGCTCGTTTTTCCTACAAGCTCGTTGACCCGTCACTACCAGATTCAGCTGCGGATCGGCGAGATTCAGTTAGAGCTTTATATAGATGCTATAACTGAATCCACAGGAGATACTTCTTTACTGCATTTAAACAAGTGTCCGGCTCCTTTGGCTTATGGTGCGCATTATTTTGCAGAATCAACAGCATTTGAAATGTACAGGATGGTAGACCCTTTTATGTCAAATGCAGTCGGTTTCTCTTGATTGTTATCTAGCAAATGTTAGGCAAGTTACCACTCATCTCGTAGTGGCGCTCACTTATTGCAAGTTCTTATCCTTATATTCTATATACCAGATAATCAAATATGTCCCCTTATAATTATTCGCACATTTAGATGCATGAATCTACTTTTGAGTGATTATCGCAGCATGTTTATAGGCCATGTTCGTCTGTTCTTTTGGCTTTAGCTTTTAGCTTTGGTTTCTCTAGAAACTGAAACAAATAGGGGCTTCTTCAAATGGGTGTATGTGCCGTTCGCGTTAGTTTCTCTACCATGTGCTACCGTCTTAAAAAGTATAGCCAAAAAGCTTTTAACTGCAGCTTAAAAGAATATGACATATTCATATTCTACTTTAGTACTTTCAATGCTTCGCAGGAAATTCACTCTTTTCCTCGACCTTTTCGTCAGGAAAATGGCGCTGGATGATCACCAACCTTTCGAAAAAGTGCTAATTGGCCATATTCCCCTGCCTTTCGGTACTGCTCTCATGATGCTGCGCACCTTACATTCAAGGAATCTAGGTGGTAAGCCCGACGAATCAATCATCCCTGTAGGGTCGTCTACTTTGTTTATTCTAGACCATTGCAGTGTAGTCAAAGGGACTGCTTTTCTGCTTGTCCATGGATTAAAAAGAATGATCACAGTTTAAAGCACCTTTATCTGTACTTTTGACGTAGAAATCATCTTGGATCATTTTGTACAAAGTAAGTCAGCTTGGATCAATAAAAGAAGAAACAGAAGAAACCATACTTTTAACCAGTAAATATTGCTTGGTTACTCACACCAAATGTGAAATGTTAGTAGGCAATTAGGCAGTACTAACACATACCAAGTGTTTCAATTACTCAAAAAAAAAAGATAGAGGAGTATACTCACTCACACCAAATATTAATTAAGCATATTTACTTATTTAGGAGTAGTAGATGCAGCAGAACACTTCCATTTTTAGCTCCAGGGCAAGTAGACGCTCGAATTCGCAAAGATTAATTTTTAGCTTCCTATATGTATGCATCAATAGGTTTCTTCGGTCGTTATCTCTAATTAATCTTTGCAAATTCGAGCGTCTTCTTGCCCTGGAGCCTGCTGGTGACGTAGTGCCGGCTGTACTCGCCGTGGTTGTACGTCCGGTACCTGCAGGGCTCATCGTCGGTGACGAACTCCGGCAGCGGGCCCAGCTCGACGTCGTACGCCGGCGCGTAGAACGTGACCACCGACAGCCGGTCCTGCTCGCCGTTGGTGACCGCCCGGTGCTCGACGCTCTTGTACCTACCGTTGGTCAGGACCTCGAGCGTGTCCCCGAGGTTGATGACGAGGGCGTGCAGGATGGGGTGGACGGGCACCCAGGCGCCGCCCTTGAGAACCTGCAGGCCGGCGCAGGTCATGTCCTGCTGGAGCACGGTGACCGCGCTCCCGTCGGAGTGCGCGCTCAGCCCCAGCACCAGCTCCGGCCGCGGGCACGGCGGGTAGAAGTTCATCCGCACCGCCTGCACCGCCTCGCCGAACATGCCGTTGAACGTGCCCAGCGCCAGGCCCAGCGTCTCGGCGATGTGCTCCAGCAGCCGGAGGCACAGCTCCCTGATCTTGATCGAGTACTTCTCTAGAGTTTCACTAGTGTGCCATGGCAGAAATTAGTCGCCATATATGCGTTCAACAATTGCTATTCATAGAGCAGTTTCATCGATATGCTACATGCATGAGACGTACCTTAAGTTGGGCGGATTTGTTGGCCAGAGCTTGGGTTGGCGGATGAAGGCGGGCTCGACGCCGAGGGCGAGCATGTTGCACCAGTCGAGCTTCTGGTCCTCGGAGAAGACGAAGGCGTGGCCGTAGCCCTGGATGCCCCCCGGCGCCATGGGATACTTCTCCTTCTCCTCCAGCGGCAGCATGAAGAACTCCCTCGCCACCTTCTCCATGGCGTCCAGCAGCTCCTCCTCAATGCCATGGTTCACAACCTGCGACACGTAAATGCCATCACAATTAATATGAATCAACCACTCACCTAGCTAGCTAATTGTTGTCCGAACTGACAGAAGTAGCATGCATGTGTATACCTGGAAGAAGCCCCAATCCTCGCAGGCGAGCTTCAGCTTGTTCAGCTCCTCCCCGCCGCGCTGCAGCTCGCCGACGTCGATCACCGGGATGTGCGCATGCGAGCACACGTTCACGCCGTCCGGCCGGTCGTCCCCGTCCCTGATGTACCGCTCCGGCACGGTGGCCAGGCACGCCCTTTGCAGCTCCTGCACGTCATCAACCTGGCCAATCTTGATCTCACTAGCCTGCTGCTTAGAGCAGACGGCAGAAGCCATACCAATCAACTTAGCAAGATCTCACAACCCTCGATTAATTTGGTGTTGGTGTGTGTGTGTGTGTATGGCTATGTCCATGTGCGTCTGGTTATATATAGAGTCAGATTAGTTGCACGCTGTGGCGATTAATTATACTAAGGAATAAATTTACTTTTACCATGTATTCCTTCGAACTATAAAATCAGATTGGATGCTCCTTAACTGTCAATGCTGTTCACTTTTACCTCCTTGAAACCAAAACCACCCCGGTTTTGGAGACATGGCAGTTATGTGGACAAATTTTGTTATCGTAATGTCCACCTCATATGTACATGTACAGTTGAGTCAACCAAAAAAATCTTCTATTTTCTCTTTCATTTTCTTCTCCTCTTTCTTTTCTTTTTTCCTTCCTCGTTTCTTTTCTTTTTTCCACCATGAGCACCTCTTTCCTCCTCCCTAGAACCACAAGCGAATCCTCCTCCCTGGCCCTGAGCCACGCCGTCCGCCTCCCCTGGTCACGAGCCTTGCCGCCACCTTCCCCGGTCATGAGCTCTTCCCATGAGCCATGCTGATGAGTCTAAGCTCAAAGTGTATGGGGGAAGACCAAGTGCATGTATAAGAAGCTTCTTCTCTTTCTCACTAAGGCAAATCGCTGCTGTTGCCATCCCTGGCGTGCGTCGCCAACACCATCGCCGAGGTGCGCCAACACAGATTGCAAGTTTCACCACTGGCGTCATCCTTGGCCCCTGTGAACTCCACTACCACTATCTAGATCTGGTGTGCTGCATCAGCCGGATGGTGATGGCTTGGTTGGCCTAGCAGCAGAGTCCGATGGGGCGACAGTGATATATAGAGAGAGGAGAGCGAAGAGGGAGAGAGAAGAAAATAGAACGAAATTTATCATAGAACATGACGTGCGGGCCTACCTTATATTTTCCCCCTGATAATATTGATTGTATGTCATGTCATCTCAAAACTAGGCCACATGTCAAAAATATTGCCACTTTGGTGCCACGTCAGGGCAAAAATAGTTTCGGATTGTCTCAGGGGGTGAAATAAAATGGTATTGATACTTGAGTAAATAAAACGGTATTGATACTTAGAGGGGGGAAAACATTCGGTTTTGTAGTTGGAGGTTAAAATTTAGACTATCTCAAAAGTTTAGCTGATAAAGTAGACTTATTCCTTATATTAATTGCCTGTATGATTTCTTTGTCGCGTTTTGATCACCAACTTGCATTGCATTGGTCCACTAGCATGGTGAAAGGAGAGATGAATGGCTGCAGACATTGGGGTGGCCGACCGTGCATTTGTGATCGATCACTTGCTTGTTGCATTGTGCTAGCTAGTGCAGTGTTATGTCACATGTGAGCTCAGTAGTTACAGGTAGCAACAATGTAATCTACTGTTCATTACATGTTGGCGACAAGACAGCCGAGTGGTCATGGAGAGTAACTGACGTATGGACCGAACTGACAAGATTATTTAAGTTCAGAAACGTCATAAGAAGATTCAGGAAATTGGCTGGTGAGACCACAACCATGCCACTTTTGTTGTGGTATCCAGGATCAGGATCCAGAAATGTGAAGCAGCTGTTGTCCCCTTTGTGCAATATGCCAATATGCATGCCAATATCTTCATCTTTTTAGACTCTAAAAACACTAGAAAAAAAAAGAGAACTGTATGCAGTGGGCGTTCTCATGTTTATAGCTAGCTAGTGGCAGTGCGCTATAGCCTTTAGTTTTTGTGAACCTTTGCTTTCCCTAGTTGCTTCTTTGTCGTCGTTGTTGCTCCGTGATTTGTGACTTTGTGACGCAAGACGACGACTCGAGTGGTTCATTAATCAGCTGTCTTTTTTTTTTATCTCGAGTCAAGATTGGCACGATTGGGGATTCAGAATCTTCAGACTTTTGCTTGTGAATTGTGGTCGACTGTAAGAGATTGTGAATTGGTCTAAGATATCTAGTGAATGATTAAAGCTGATGGTGGTTCATGATCCATGTACTCTTGAGCCTCTTTTTAGCTGTGTTTTGGAACCATTATCTGGAACAAAGTAGTCAAAGGGGCTCATTTGATTCAGTTTATGGTATAGTAGTGTTAGCTTACCCAGTTTTTGCACTTGCATATTGCAATTTTTCCTTACAGTATTGCCTTCTTTGGGCCTTATTCAGCCCACTTATTGCAGACAGTACCAACAGGCCCAGGGTTGATACGTCATCTGGGCCGGGCTGGGGTGGCCGTTTTCTCCGTTGTAACAGCCCAATTTGGCTCGGGCTTTCTTGGGCTTCGTGGGTGACCTGGCCATAATGGACCTCGCGGAGCCAACGAAGTGGGCTACGTTTGGGGCTGTGCATTCGACTTGTTTGATAAAATCGATTCGGTAGATATGGTATATATTGTAAATATAGTATTATTAGTTCGGTAGCATATGGTATTTTTAAAAATATAGTTCAGTGTCGATAAATCCAAATTATTTCTGTGTGGTATAGATAAATACCATATTTACCAAAGTTGGTACGAATCACAAATGATATAGCGACTAGCGAGACGAGTAGACGATAATATATATACTACTGGCAATAGAATTAGTACTTTAGAAACACTCCAATGGAGTAAAGAAATTCGATGGCATATGCATAAAACAATAAAGCATAATGATTAATGTTAATGATGTGCTCTGTCCATTTTTAGATACCACAAAAAAATAATCAATAGTCTACCTTACCATTATGTAAGAGTAAGACTGCAACTCATCCATTACTTCGGTCTTTTGGACGCTAGAGCCATGACCACAAGGTATACATATATAAAATATATCCATTCAACAGATAACAAGCCATCCTAGCTCAGTTGGTAGAGTGTGTGGCTTTTAAACTATATGGCCATTGCCATGGTTTGAATCCCAGACGGAGCAATGCGCTGCTAATTTTTCGGTTTTCTCGGTTTTCAGCCGGTTTTCCCAAAAAACTGAATGTGAAAAACCCAAAATATGAAAACCGAACCGAATCCCAGACGGAGCACCACGCTGCTAATTTTTCAGTTTTCTCGATTTCTTCGGTTTTCAGCCGGTTTTCCCCAAAAAACCGAATGTGAAAAACCTAAAATATGAAAACCGAACCGAATACAGAAAACCGATCAAATCGAGTTGATCAGTTCGATTCGGTTTTTTCGGTTCAGCTGAAATATGCACCGCCCTAGCTATGTTCATCAAGTAGGGCATGTTCTTTTCCTTCGAATCTGGTGACTTTTGGCTTTTGCTACAGTACCTAACTTTCAAACGGAGTATTTTCTCAAGACGGGGTCTACAAATTAAACGATGTACACGTTGAAAGCCTAACATCTGTACCATCCAAAATCACAAATGAGTATCTCTCTCCGTAATATATATCGTAAACAGCCAAAATTCAAAATTTTCAGTCAAAAGCCATAAGTCGTAGCTGTTGCCAAACAGGCCCTAAGACCTTAGATGGGCTTCTTTAGCAGCCATATTTGGGCCATGAAGGATAATTCCTCTCTCTCTTCTGGGGCTGTTTGGTAAGGTTCTACTTTTCATTTTTTTTCAACTCCTTATGCATTTCAAGGAACATCCCTCCGAGAATCTAGTGCTAGATAAGGGAAGTGATCGGTAGAAAGTAGGCTCAAAAACAGTAAAAGAGGGGATTAGAGGCAAAAGACCACGATACCCCTAGTTTCAACAATTCAAGTCTATTTGATACGAGTGTTCAAAGCATCTGACACATGATGCTACTGGCACGACATGCCCAACTATTAGCCTTTCTCATACCGCAACAATGATTACACAAGTGGCAAGAACGTTGGTTCAGTAATAGCACAAACAGTGGCGAGAACTTGTCGTTCTTTACTCATGAAGGTAATCAAGGATACATCGATAACACTATATCGCAATGGACATAATGAGCTTCAGTTACACGAGTACACAATGGAACAACAGTACACACGAAACAAGGCAGCTCCAGAACAATGTCCATGTTACAAGCATCTCAATTGCAGCTGCAAGTACAGAAGTCAAGTACTGAGGTTGCATAACATAATGAAAAATTGTACAGAAGTCAAGTACCAATTCCACGGACAAGTAGTACTACTATCCCTACCTATTTTCCTCCCAAACATTATATGAAGTTATGAACTAACCGGTACTGAGGGACAGATGCATAGGGGTGAAAACGAATCGGATTCGGTCGGATATTGCTTAAACTATATCCTAACCCATATTTTTTCTCCGGATTCGGAGTCGAATACGGTAAGACCGGATACGAATACGAATTCGGAATATTCGGAGTTTCGAATACGGTACCGTCGGGACGGATATGTAACGGATTCGGTTCGGAAACGGACTAAGTCTACAGCATCTACATTATTAGCGTGGCTCGATCTTATTGCTCTGATACCACCTGTGGCGCCCCGTCGTAATTGGTCCTGAGCTTCATCCATCTCTTTACTCACACATAAATACTTACCCTATGTGGTGGACTGGTTAACGTAACAAGATACTGAATTCTGCCCGTCCGAAACGGGGGAATGGTTGGCACGATAATTACGGTTCCTTAACAGAGTGAAAACGGGGTAAGTCCTTATATCATATCCCTATATAAAGAGGTCCGCCTGGTTCCTTAACATAGCTAAAATAAATATTTACAGCTAGTAATTTTACAAAAGAATTAAATAGATAAGTAATTACCCTTTCGCTTTAATTGGCTATTTAATCTACGGGGTTTTTGGTCAAATCTAACGAAAGGACAAGGAACTAACCATAAAAATCTATACCCCTAAAAGCTAAACTACGAATTAATACCCTTTCTTGGGCCTGCCTGATTTTTCTCTATTTTTCTTTCTTTTTCCCTCGGCCCACTGGCCTTTTTCTCGCGCGGGGCCCACCGACGCCTCGCCTCCTTCTCTTTTCCTTCGCCCGCACTCCTCCTCTCATTACGCCGCCGCCTCCCTCTCTTTACTCTCGCCTCTGCCTTTAAGCCCGCCCGCCGCCTATCTCTCCTCCTCCTCGCTCGCCTCGCCTCCCTCTCTCTACCGCCTCGCCTCCACGGCCGCCTCCTCTCTACGACCGCCTCGCCGTCTCTCCTCCACGGCCGCCTCCTCTCTACGACCGCCTCGCCGTCTCTCCTCCACGGCCGCCTCCTCTCTCGCCTCTCTGCCCTCCTCTCCTCACCGCACGCCCTTCTCATGCGCCTCCTCTCCCGGCCTCGTGGCTCCTCTCTACGGCCGCCTCCTCTCCCGGTTCTACACTACTGCTGCTTCGCCGCCTCACCTACTCCGGTCATGGCGCCGCCTCCTCTGGCTCAGATCTGGGCGGATCCGGACGGATTCGGTCCAGATCGCCGGTCCAGCGGTGGATCTACGGTTCTTGGCTTCCTCTACGGTCGGATTGGGGCTCGTGCTCGCCGGATCCTGAGGTTGCACTGTGGGGGTCCTTGGGCTCTCCGGTGCATGGCCGGCTGGCCTTCCGGGCTAGCTTCGTCGGCGACTTGAAATCGCCGGCTGTTCGGGCAGCGGTACTAGGGTTCGGGATGGTTCACCGCGTGACCGCGTGGGAGGCGTCTCGCCTTTTGCTCACCGCGTGACCGCGTGGGAGGCGTCTCGCTGATGGGCTTGCCACCGCAGAGTGCAGGCTGTTGTTGGGCCGGATATCCGAAAATTATATCCGGGTATTATCCGATAAAATTTCGGATAGTATCCGTATCCGTCGGATAGTTCTTTTCCAATTCAACCGTATCCGAAAAAAAATATCCGAATCCGACTCCGAATCCGACAATTATCCGACACAAGTATCCGAATTCGATCCGACTCGGATTCGGCGGTCGGTCGGTCGGAAAATATCCGATCCGTTTTCACCCCTACATATACATGAACTGGTCGTACAAAAAGGGCAAGACATTTGTACGGAACTAGTGTACAAGTAATAGCAAGCACAAAGCAAGCAGGAACAGTACTCAACTCTCATCAAGTCCATGTGCAAGCAGTACCAGATTTGTTCATAAACAACTAATGGCAAGCACAAAGCCATCATTCATTCATGGATTCATGGTGAAAAATAGGAAGCAGTAGCATAATCATGCATTCATGGAAAACAATTAACACAAGTAAAAGCAAGCACAAATAACTGCCGGGGTGGGGATTGGGGTGACTTTAGGCGTATGATACCATGTTGGGAGAAAAAGAGTGAAGTCTGTTTATTCCATGGGCCAAGAGCCCATACAAGTATGTTGTATAATTGCAAATCACCCCCTATACTATATACATATAACACCCCCTTAAACTCATGGTAGATCAACAACACTGAGTTTAAAGAGGTAGAAGCAATGTTGTATGCTAGTTTGTGCCTTGGTGAAGAAATCATTTAACTGAAGCTCCGAAAGTACATACTAAAGATTAACAACTTTGTCTTACACTTGCGATCACATGTATGAAGCATCGACTCCAACGTGCTTGATGAGTTCATGCTTTATTGGATCTCGAGCAAAGCTGATTGCACCAGTACTTTCTGATAAGAGAGGAGTCGGTGCAGAAGCGAAAACACCGAAATCCTCAAGTAGCCACCGAAGCGAGGTGATCTCAGCTGTCAACGACACTATGGCTCTTAACTCAGCCTCAGTGCTCAAGCGGGAAATGGCAGTCTGCTTCTTGGTCTTCCAGGCAATCAAGGATGAACTAGGGAAAACACAATTGGTAGAAAGAGAGCGACGATCAAAATGATTGCTAGCCTAGGTCGCATCAGAGTACACCTAAAGCTTCAAAGAACTGGAGCGAGGAAAGAAAAGGCAACGAGTGATGGTCCCGCAAAGATATCGCAAAACATGAAGAAGGTTATTGTAGTGGAGCTGAGTAGGAGCATAGACAAACTGACTGAGAATATGAACTAGGTGAGAGATGTCAGGGCGAGCGATCCCAAGGTAGACAAGGCTCCTGATCAGATGACGGTAGCGAGTGGGATCCTCGAGAGACTCACCAACTGTAGGCCAAAGGTGAACACCAAGCTCCATAGAAATATCCACCACACGTTGATCAGTGAGACAAGCGCGAGAAGGATATCCTGAATGTAATGCTCATGGAAGAGATAGTAGCCATCAGGCATAGAAGTGATCTTAATCACAGGAAAATAATGAAGAGGACCCAAATCTGACATTAGGAACTGCTCACTGAGACACTCCTTCACAAAGGCAATGTATTGAGAGTCATCACTAGTAATGATCATATCATCGACATATAGAAGGAGGAGAGTCCAACCACAAGGAGAGGTATGTACAAAAAGGACAGGGTCGTGATCACTAGCGGAGAAACCGATGGTAGTGACAATAGAGGAGAAGTGGGTGAACCAAGCACAAGGGGCTTGTTTTAGCCTATAGAGAGAACGACGAGGGCGACATACCATACCATCAAGGACAGAATACACAGGATGCGGCTGCATGTAGACCTTCTCACGCAACTCGTCATTGAGAAAGGTATTCTTGACGTTCAATTGAGGGATAGGCCACTGTCGAACAAAGGCCACAGCAAGGAGAGTGTGAACGACGGCCATGTAAGCAACAGGAGCAAAAGTCTCATCGTAGTCACGACCATACTCCTGCTAACAATCACGCGCCACAAGACGAACCTTGTAGCACTCAAGGGGACCATCCGAGTAGGTCTTGACCTTGTACACTCACTTGCACGTGATGGGAGTGACATGCGCAGGTAGGGACACAAGATCCCAAGTGTCAGTACGCTCCAAAGTAGCAATATCCTCAGATATCGTAAGCTGCCACTCAGGGTGAGCAGTAGCCTCACGGTAGGTAGTAGGCTCAGAAGAGGCAGCGGCTGCAAAACCATAGCGCTTAGGCGGTCTGACAGTGTAACGATCACAAAGATCGTATCTGGGAGAAGGTAGCAGAGCGGGACCTAGCAAGGATGACGAAGAAGAGCTAGGAATAGGGCCCAGCAAGGACGAATGCTCAACTGGAGGAGTAGACCGAGGACGAAGAGAGTAGTGTAGGGGAAAAGGTGGAATCTTAACAAAAAGAGTGGGAATGAAACTCCGACAGAGGTGAAAGAGGTGGACTTGGAGGAGAGGGAGACGAAGGTGGAGGATGAAGCAAAATAGGAGCAGAAGGCAGAAAGGAGAGTGACTCAGCTAGAGAATCGGATGTGACTGTGGGGGGATGAGGGTAGTAAGATCGGAACTTGTTGAAAGTGACATTATGAGATATCCTCATCCTGCGAGCAACAGGGTCATAGTAGGAAAACACACTCAACTGACTGAGCAGTCAGTTTGGTGTGCTCACAAGGTGGAAGAAAGATGAAAAAGACACAGCCGAAACTGCGAATGTGACTGTACTTTGGGACTCGACCATAGAGACGCTCGACAAGAGTAGAACCCTAAAAAGAAGTGGCAGGCTACATGTTGATGAGAAAAGTAGTAGTGAAAACAGCCTTAGCCTAGAAGTGAGTGGGAATAGAAGAGGCAGGCATGGGAGCACAAGCAGTCTCAAGTAAGTGACGACGTTTACGTTCAGAGACACCATTTTGAGCGTGAGTACTAGGATAAGAATACTGGGGAAGAGTACCCTGCTCAGTGAGAAAGCGACGCAAACTTAAATTAAAATACACCAAGTATTCAAAAGGACTAGGGCAATAAAACTAAAAAGTATCCAGTCCTAAAGTTAGAAATGCATTTATTGCACAATTTCGCTGAAAACCAAAACTTGCCAAGGATTCAGAAGGACCAAACGGCATTAATGCAGCAGCCCCCGCAGGAGAGAGAGGAAAAAGGACAGATATGAACAGGAACACATGAGGAGAAGGTGAGTTGTAGAGCCAGCATGCCAGCAAAGGCGAGCAGTCCAGAAATCACAGCCGTATCTGCTTTTCTCCTGTAATTGCCAGCCCATTCACCACATGGTTTTTACCACGGTTAATGGTCCTATGTATGTATGTATCTTTTTTTCTCTCGAAAACTTTGTAACGCCCCCGTTTCCGGGGGCGCGTACGGACACGGCAACCCGCAACTATTCACGCATGAACAGTTATGGAGTGCCGCGCAAGAGTATACCATTGCATGCTTACAATAAAAGACCAGCATATATTTCACATATGGATTATCATCCAGAGTTTTGACAGCGGGGCGTGCAAGCCCAAAGTATAATTACATTACAAAAGCTCCAGAATCCGCTTGAGCGGCGAAGACCTCACACCACGGATCCTCGTCAAGAAGAGGCCCTCGGGACTTCCTCAACGGGAGACCTTCACCTTCGCCTTGATCTTCTAAAGAATTGATTAGCAAGCCGTGAGCCAACAACCACCAAGAAAAACCAAAGGAACCCTTCCTTACTATATGCACGGATCAACGAAGGAATGGAGTATATTTGGTCTATTATCCTTGAGTGGATGCAGTTTTATTTGTAAACCTTTTCGTAAAACTTGCTGATAAAACTACTCCTTAATCAACAGGGGTTTTCGTGAAAGAGTTACTTAATCATCTAACCAGATTAAAACATTCAGAAAACTACTTAAGCTTTGCTGATGGAATCACCCAAGTGACACAGCTCCAATAACCCGGGAGCACGCAGTGTCCGAATACCATTTATTTGACTCTGCAGAGTTTGCTCAACTTTACCCACACGATCCCTTAACTCCCGCGACGAGTTAAGAAAGCCGGTCGTTTCACCGCTCAAATCTTTATATAGGCTCTACCCTAGAATTCACTGTCCGGCACATGGAAACTCCCGTCCGCTTCGAGTGAACCCTACCGTTATTAGGTATCCAAGACGGCATACCTAATCCACTTCCACACCTCCCGACTTCTCAACGCTCAGAGTTTCAATCGAGTTGAGCAGCTACTAAACCAGTGTTGACGAGTCAACTCCTGTGGTTGAGCGATTGCTATGACAGTTGCTCAGCATAAGGGTTTCGGTCCTTATATTTTCACATGGCCCGCAACCTCTCGGTCCGCGACCACAACCTAGGGTAAACGGTGGGCGAAGACCGACCATGGTTTCCCACAACGCCTTACCCTTCCTTGCACACGACACTCTCCGCCCTAGGATGCGGTGTCCCATACCACCCCACCCTAGGGACGGGTTTTCAAGTCTAACGGCCCGCAGCCACAACCTTATTAGTAAAAGACTTTGCATGGTAGTAATAGTCTATAGTGATCTAGATTAACAGATAATTATTTCTAGGGTTACAAGGCATGGCTACAAATTAAGCAGGGCATTTTTCGGTGGTAGGATGTATCTATATCACATGTCATTCTAAACATTTTTATTTTACTTTAAACTAGCATAATGCAAATAATGTAATAACATAGTATTTAAAGCATGGGATTCAACATGATCAAGGTTTTGCGACTTGTCGTGAATCGAACGATCTCGGCGAGCTCGAACGCCGACGCTCGGATCCCGAGATTGCACCGAGCTTCCGGATCTCCAAACTATCGCAAACACATAAAACAAATAAGTCCTAGCTTGAGAATAATCAAGCAAGGAAAATAATCTATAAAAGAATTAAAAAGAAATAAACTTGCATAAAATATCAAATGAAAGGGGTTCTTTGAATTTTTAGATTTTGCTGTAGAAGAATTTTGGAAATTGGAGTTCACCACTGGGTTCAGGATAATGAAAGGAGTAATGTGGTGAAATTTGGGAATTTTTGGGATTTTCTGTGATTTTCTAGGATTTATTTGGGTTTTCTGGATTTTTGGAAAAGAATAAATCCACAAATTGGTGAACAGATCTTGGGCCACCCATGGCTACAGATGCCCAAGACCAAGACGGCCGCACAAGGCCGGCAGGCCCAGCCTAGCCAAGATACGCCTCGCCCGGCCGATGGCCGACGCGGCGAGGCTGGCGGCTGCGATGGGGCGGGCGGACGGCTCGGATGGGTTGGTTTAAGTGAGATCGGACGGTGAGAACAGAGCGGGCGGGCGAAGCGATGCAGCGGATGAGCGGCCGAGATCAAAGGAGGGCAAGGCGATGGACGGAGGAGGAAGGCCACGTCGCGGGGAGTCGTCTTCCTCCTCCCACCACAAAGGCCCCTCCGAGCGGGGCTACTGCGGCACGACGGCGATCGGGCGCTAGGGGCTCGCCGGGCGAGGAGGGCATCTCGGGTAGGGTTCGCCACGGGAACCCATTTTGGGGCTTGAGACGGGAGAATCAATGGAGAAGGCGGGAGGGGAAAGGGTGCTTGGTGTTTGGTGGCGAGAGGGTCACCGGCGAGGGAGTTCAATCGAGCGATTACACCGAGCGGGGCCCAGAGGCTCACAATGGCGGCAAGAGAGCACTGGGAGCTTTGAGTGAGTCGGCCACGGGAGAGGTGCGACGGCGGAGTGGGGCTTGACGGCGCTCCACTGTGGCTCCACTGGTCCGGCAAGCACCAAAGTAATCGAGAGGGTAGAGGTGCTTCAGCGAAGGAATCGAGAAATGGCGGAATGGGAGGAAGATCGGCCATCGAGGTCGCCGCAGGGAGGGCAAAGACGGAGCTCCGGCGAAGGGTCCCAATTGGCGGCCAGGGAGGTTCTGGGGTGGCAGAGAGAGAGGGTGGTGAGGAGGCTTGGGAACAAGAGAAGGAAGGGAGCGGGGAGGCTTTTATGCCCCAAGGAGGAAGGGAGGCTTAGCGGGAAGGCACGGCGGGCGCTCGGTCAAGGGAGTCTGGTGGGCGTCTCCTCCGCGCAATGGGGTGGTGTCCGGCTCGCAGGGAGTAAAGGCGAGGATGGGAAGGGGAGCAGTGAGCTTGGGCATGGGCGGAGGTGCGTCGCACGGGAGAGGAGGAGGTGGCCACCGGCAGTGGGGCCGAGGGAGGGAGGTGAGGCGCGGCACGGGGTGGGTGTCGGCCGGACCGGGCGGCGGGGGAGCGGCTGTCCGGCCGGGCGCAGAGGCGGTGCGGATCATGGCGCCAGCCAGACGCACGCAGGGAGAAAGGGGAGGGAAAGGCGCCAGGAGAGAGGGAGGGCGGGCGTCCGCGAGGGAGAAAGGGAAGGCGCGAGGCGCCAGCGAGCGAAGGAAGGGGAGGCGCCGGAGAAGGGAAGGCGGAAAGAGAGGGCGCCAATGAGAGAGAGACGGCGCCCGCCGAAAGAGGAAAGCGGTCATGGGGAGGCTTTCCAAATTGGGAAAGTTTTCAAAAATTCACCAAAAATTCAGGAAAAATCCAGGAAAAATTTGGTTTGAAATTTTGGGGTCTTTCAAACTTCCATTCAATTAAGAGGAAATCAATTACAAAGCATTGAGCACGGAGCAGAAGACACGAAGCCCTGGTGCGGAACCGAACGGGTCCAGCAGCTGCAGCATCAGGTGCATCTCGCTTGGGATGGGCTTGAGACATCATCAGCGAAGAGGGAGCAAAGGGATTGTAATCTGGTGCTCCCTGTGAAAGCTCCATGCCGGATTCCTGTCTTTATGAGTCTGGGGAGGACGACCATTGCAAGGACGAGAAAGGAGGGGCGACGAAGGGTCTCCTTGCCGCAGGCCTCGACAGTGCCACGGCTTGTTTCCCGGCTGTCCGTCGAGGAGAATCCGACTGGATGCCGAAGAGAGGGGAAGGGAAACCCAGTCGCACCAATGGCTGTCAAATCCTCGGTGAAGCAAGATTTTAATCAGGAAAGGCCATGCCAAAGTGTCGAAGGCTCTAGTGATATCGAGCTTGAGAAGGAATCTCTGCTCGTGGGATTTGCGAAAAAAACTCCCTTCTGCTTCCTGTTCACCACTGCTTGCTGCGTCTGAACTTTCAGTGTTTCCAAATTTCCATTGCCATTGATATACGCAGACAAACACATATGCATTGCTTCATTGCAAGCTGCAGGAGTGGTTTAATTGTGGAACACTATGATCATAGACTACTGCTGAGTACTGACCACAGCTCCTGGGACACAGGGACAGTAGTGGCTGCTGTCCACGTCTGTCTAGCGATGTATGGATGAATACGCCTAAACCCAGTCAGCTGCTGGTCAGCCGGTGGTCGTCGAGCATTGTGCATAGTGTACTGTTGTTGGGGCCTGGAAGATCTACATGAGATTCAGTGTTTCAGAGGACACTAGATCTACAATATATTGTACGTATACAGTACGATGGTACGATGGCCGGTACATTGGCCTAACGCAGCAGTATGAATTGGTCTGGGTTATCACATTCTTTTTTGTTCGGTTTATACCTTTTTAACTATTTGTAAGAGAGAGTATAGAATAATAAAAATTTATATATAATTTAAGTTGATATAAATAAAATCGTAACTGTATGCACTACAATAAACTTATATATCCTATCTTAAAAAGACACTCCGTTCGAAAACTAGTTACTGTAGAAAAAACAAAAAACAATTTTTAGAAGCTGAAAAGAAAAACCCCATAAATAGCTAGATCGATGTGGTAAGTTATATGGATTCAACAGATATTGTGATTTTGATTTCTTTTCCCCTATACTGAACTATTGTAAGCTGTAGAAGTTGATGCAAACCAACTCATGACCCAGGCACAAGCAAATGAAAGCATTTCGTCTTTTCAAGAGAGAACACTCCCAACTCACACTTCGTTTAATCATACCACAGGAGCACAACAGCAGTTCAGTTGCCTGAATCAATTTGTCATTTTTGGGTGGATAATGCTGAATCTATCGCACTGAATAGGTGCATTTAGATGAGGGGAAAATTAACTAACCATCATGTGCTTTTGTACAGCAAAAGCACTCAACAATGTAAAAGTACCTTATAGAAGAGCGAAGAACATGGAAATTGTAATGACTTGGCAAGGTAAGAGCAATAACTAAACATGATATATACCATTATTACAGCCATTAATCAGTTGTGTCCATCTAAACAGGGGTTTAGGGACAACTGATAATTGCTTGAAGAAATACATTGTTCGGTACTTGTTGGCCATTAATCAATTCCAGCCAAGAGCACAGAAACACAGCAAGTTGATACTGGAGAACAGAAGAACCAGTAGTTGGGCATTTGTCCATCTTGATTATTACAGTGTACAGATGGGTGCCTGCATCTCTCGAGAAACTACCAAGGCGGATTTAGAATAAATCAAAGTAGACTATTGTGTCCTTGGCCATGACTAGCAAGAGCAGCTTGAAGTATATCAAAGCCCACTTTCTGGTGATCTCGTGGTGCACATAGTCTAGAAAGATCTCCTTGTGGAACATGTAGACTTGATGGAATACTGACATGACCAGAAGAGAAGTACTGAAGCTGTTCTTTGACACAAGAAGCAGAGACGGGATAATGTAAAATGTAACTTTTGTTAATAGCTCAGACCGCCTCACTTTCAAGCTTTCACTTGTCAATGGACTGTTTCTGGGTTTGGCAACAGTTGTTTCTAATGGGCTGAATGCTGTAACCTCCAAGGCTCCCTCCTGTGTTTTCAGTGCATCAGATTGTGCCATCCCAGCAATTGTCTTGGGCGATGTCTGTGAGATCCACAAGAAATAACAAACTTTGAATGCATCTAGCATTGACTGGTGGGAACTGAGAAAACAAACTAACAATCACAGAAACCCTATATAACTGACACTGGGGACACCGAACACACCTGCACCTTCTGAACAGAAGATCTGTTGGATGCTCCAGTAGAAAACCAACGAGGTAACACTTGTGTGCCAGTGAGTCGAGATGTCTGTTCATATCCTAGAATCTGTTTTGCATACCACAAAAATAAATTATTAGTAGTACAATAAAATCATGCATCGAACGATATAATGATGAGAATAGTACATATGAACAACAAGTTCATTAAAAATGTACAGTGAGGTTCTCTTAAAAATGAAGTTTGCCAAATATTAATGATCACTGATCAGTCAAGCAAACCAAATGTACCATTGCTCTTTTAGTCTTTTATCGGAAAGACGCGTAGATAATTGGATAGAACAGACTCACAAACCATGCATTTAGAATCCTACTCTCTGTGCCAAGTAAAAGCAGGCCTGTACTAGTATACTACAGTGTTACTTGTTTTCCAGACAAGATGATAAATACAGTCCCTCCTTTATATTTTAGTTCTCTACAGACCACAGAAGAACAACTACCATTGACCAATGCATATGAAGCTTGCTTAACGCAACATCAATGAAGTTCACACCAAGTATAAGCCTGTTCTTTTTGGCTTTTTAGCCAGCTTTTGGCTTCGGCTTCTTCCAGCAATCACTATTCATTAGACTAATAAGGCTCAGCCCAAAAGAACGCCCCCTATGTCCTATCTACACCAATAGGTAGTCAAATAGGCAACATATAGTATATATAATAAATCACAGAAGTCTAAAGATCTGGCTACTAATCCTAGATAATTCTGTCAATGTTGTTGGATCTGTAATTGAAAAGATAATAAGCACTAAACGGATGCCACCAATCAAAAGAACCTATGTCCACAAGGAAGTATTGCATAATCATTATCAGCAGGAATCAGCCATCATCGAACCATGTTAGCATGGCAAAAAATTACAAAGAGGGTCTTCAGATATCTGTGAAGGCATGGAGCATTCTCCAATCGGCCGCTAGTGCAGGTTGGAATTTAAGTGAAACACATTTCCAAAACAAACTAAAAGAAAGAAAAAAATTATGTAAAATTGCAAATATACCACTAAAGTTTCATTCACCGGCTACATCCCTAACTCAATTCATATCTATTCACTCCTCAGCCAAGTAGAACCCCAATCTCGGTGAGTGTTTGTCAACCCTACTCATTGTTTTGTTCAATTTTGATAGCCAATGAGTCAGCGCAAAGGCAAAGGCAAAGTGGCCACGAGTTCACTTTCCATCCCATCATAACCCGCAACGAGCTTGATGAGGCAGACTCATGCTCTACTGGCTACCGTAATCTCAACCTTTCCTGTTTCTCCCACCAGCCAGGCACAACGTTTCCTTAATTTTCCCTCATCGTCCCCCATGATCTCCAGTTCTCCACGAACCCACATTACAACTAGATATAAGCATAACTAGAATTACTAACGACAAACCTCTTTCCATTCATCAGGTCTATAAGCTAGCAATCTAATAATCCCCCCGAAACTACGCTAAGCATACGCAACCACCTAAGACAATGTAAAGAAAACCCTTAAACAGAACGGAATCAGGCATTCCGATAAGAATATCAGATCGAGCACGCACGACTAGGGCAAATCTCTTACAGCCCATGACCCCAAACATCAGACGGGATTCTCTGACTTTACGAGCGTGACTTTACAGCGTAAAGCCCCTCCATTTGATGATCAACGGCTCAGATTGCCCCTAGCATTTTTTGATTTTTTGATTTCTAGTTTTTAGTTTTTTGATTTTAATCTTTTTCTAGTTTTTTTATTTTTTTTATTTCTTTTATATTATCTGTGTTAAAATAACCTATTTTTTAAATAAAAATAACATATTTTTATTTAAAAAATAGATTATTTTAATACAGATAATATAAAAGATATAAAAAATAAAAAAAACTAGAAAAAGATTAAAACTAAAAAACTAAAAACTAGAAATCAAAAAATCAAAAAAAGCTAGACCAATCTGGACCGTTCATCACTCAACGGAGGGGCTTTACGCTGTAAAGTCACGCTGTGACTTTACAGCGTAAAGTCAGAGAATCCGCGCCCCCCAAACATGTCGCGTGCTGATTTGATCCAAACAGCCACTTCGGTTGACAAAATCTGTATATCTCGAGGGAGGGAAGGGTGGAGGGAGGGAGAGGTGGACCTTGGAGAGGCCGAGCGGTGAGCCCACCGCCGGTTGCCGTGGCGACGGGGCGGCGGCCGGATCGCGAGGGAGGGAGGAGAGCGTGCGGAGCCACCGGGCGCCCGCGAGCGGCGGCGGTGCGGCGGCGTCGGCGCGGGATAGGGCGAGCGCTAGGGCTCCGGCTTTGGATCGGTTCAGGAAACGCGACGCCATTCGCAGCAGCGAATCCCTCGTTCCCACTTCCGGTGCGATATGCAGACGTGGCTAAATGGGCGGCACGGCACGGGCACATCCGGACACGGTCTGTTTGGACTGTTAGGGCATATTTGGTTGAGTAGATAACAGTAGATAAGGTAGAATGATTCAGGTTTTAGTAGGATGGAATAGGAAGGAATTACTCAATGGAAGGGATGGTATATGTTATTGTTTAGTTAGTGGAACGAGGGTGAATGGGATGAGCTAATTCTGTATTTGATTGGGTGGACAAAAGTGGATGAAATATGTTAGGGTAACCTTGATGAGATTACCTTCCATATAAGGGGTATTCAAAGCCATTGAAACTATTCCACAATCAGAGAACAACTCTCCTTCCTATCATATGGATATCTCACCCTCCAAAACAAACATAGTATTCACTGTGTCAAACACAAAGGCCAATTCAATTCCGAACAAACAAAGATGTTGTTTAACTGCTGCCAATTCGAATTCGAACAAACAAAGATGTTGTTTAACTGCTACAAATTCAATTAAGTGATCTTCCTCTGCTTGAACTCCCTGCTCTCCCTGAGATCAGCCTCCATCTTCTTATCCACATTTGGCTCCATCAAGAACACCTCAGGAAGGTCACTCATAGTTGGCCCTCTCTTCCGCAAGAACAAGCAAATTAAGCAAAATTCAGCAATGGCATCATAGCTAGGTTACCAAGAACTCGATGAGGAAGGCGAATCGAAGGTTGCCTCAAAGAGGCCATGGCCGAGGAGCTACCAGGTCCAGCAGAAGAGCTGTGTGGCCAGCATGACCTTCTAGGAGAGCGTGAAGCCAAGGTGAGCAGCACGTGCACGGCGGCGTTCATTAGGTGGCGGTGCTCCGAACTGAAGAAGGCGAACTGCGCCTCCAGGTCCAGCACCCCATGCCGCCTCTTCTTGGCCTCCATGTACGACCTCCAAGAAATGAAGGGATCCAAACTCTAGACACTACGGAGAGAGCCTCTACTCGCTAACGATGTCGTCTATAGTCTGCTCTCCAGCGCCATCGCCTAGCCTCCTCTCGTCCTTGCGGCCGCCTCCGCCACATGCGGATCTAGAGGAGAGATAGGGTTGGGAGGCAAGTGAGTGGAATGGATGGGGTCACACGAGCGCACCTGAGTAGCATGGATGGTCTCGTCCTGCGATTTTTCCCACATCGCGCCATCCAAGATCAGGGCAGAATATTCACTCCGGGTTGATGAGTCGTTTCGGGATGATTTCATCCAATCCAATGAACCAAACACAAGGACAAGCGCAAAAATTGGATGGGATCATCCCATCCAACCATCCAAACACACCCTTAATGGGTCATGCTATGCCGGTTCATAGGCTGCGACACTGATCCAAGCATGGCATGATAGTCTTATGAGCTGGACTGGCCTAGGCACTGTTAGGCCATTAGAATGAATTTTTAAAAATATTATAAAAATATTAAATTTTAAATATACAAAATAAAAGTATTTATACTTATAAAATTAACTATATAAAATTTAAAAATATATAATATATTAAAAAAATAAACGGGCCTAATAGGGTAAATCGTGCCTAAGCCATGCTGGACAGGGTGGCGGCCCAAGTACGATTCGGTGGTAGGCCATGCTATGCCTAGGCTAGGCTAACAGTAGTGTGCTTTGGATCGGCCCGGTAGGCACAGCCATTTGGCCATTTCTAGCGATATGTTCCTCAAAATGCCCAAAAAACACTCTTCACTTGCCTAAAAATCTCTTCATCATGTCCCAAAAAATTTTTTAAATCTAGTTCTTTTATCTTTCATTTTTATACCATTGGGTGTAGAGACATCACTCAAAAAGATTAAAATATGTCTAGTGGAACCAAAAAACAAAATTAGGAACCCTGAACAGGATTGTTTGAAATAATGACCCTATTTTTTTTGGTTTTTTAGCCGGCTTTTAGCTTTGACTTCTTTTAATAATCACTATTTATTAGATTAATAAGTCATAGTCAAAAGTTATAAATCACAGCCTAAAAGAATAGGCCTGACGAGGATAGATTAATCCTCAAATTAGTGCATCATTATGTTCTCTAAATATACCCCTTATCGATAAGGGAGAAATTTCATAAAGTGGTCGTAAATCTTTCTGTGACCACGTAGTCGTAAGCACTCCTACGATCACATACTCGTAAGTCCTTCTACGAGCACACAGTCGTAAGTTATTTTATGACCACCCTATGGTCGTAGATCTTCCTGTGACTAGTTTATCTCTGATCGACTTGTCCAACGATGTCCTGCCACATCGTAGGCTCGTCTGACTAGGCGGTTAGAACGTGCGTTTATCCTTGATAACCGCACACGATCTCTCTCTAACAACATCCGCTGCACGATAAACGGGCCACTACATCTCTCTGACAATAACTACCGTCAGACGGTTATCGCCTGAAGTGTTGAGATGTCTTTTGGCGCAAGATAACAGCCGTCACTTCGTTAACTATATAAAGATTAATGCCAGAGGGAGATGGGCAAATGATAGGAGATCAGGAGATAGTGCTACACATTTCGCATTACTCTTAGTTGTAATCTTCTTAGCAATAGCTACACAGGACGTAGGGTTATTATTCTCCTGGAAGAAGCCCCAAACCTGTATAAAAATTCCTATCTCTACTCTGCATGTTCATACATCGAGTCTTCTAGACTTTCCCCGAATCCAAACAAATCATACGTAAGATCGATATTGAAACATCGATAGTTGGCGCCGTCTATTGGGTAGTCCTTCCAAGGCTCTGGTAATTTTCTTGTTGGCAAGTTCTCTTTCTTCTGATGTTCTCATGGCAGGGGAATGGAACGAGGAGAACTGGTTTGACTTGGTTGATTATGCAGATCTCGACATGGACGTCTGCTACGATTATGAGCAGATGATGCTTGCTTCCGATGGTGAGGCTATCCCTGGAGATCCATCATTTGTGGCAAGGGTGAGGAGAGATCCATATCCCCACAGCAGTACACCACACAGAGGAACCGATTCCTCCGAATGGCAAGGGTCAATCCGACCATGGACAGAACTCGCAACATGACGAGGGGCCCGCCCCCAAGTATTTGAGTCCCCCAGTGACCACTCCAGCAGTTTCAACGAGCTCTGGAGTCTGTGATTCTAGGAATTGATCACCAATTTGTGGTCGTAACTCTCTAGTTGTCCGCGTAGAGAGCATGGGTGGGCTCCCTGCGAGTCTGTTCGCACTCTCGTACGGTTCAACTCCAACAGGAGACGGTTATAACCTGGAATTCCCCTACTTGGCGGGGTTTACTCTAGGCCACGATGCACTCTCGCTGAAACACTCTTCAAGTGAGGGGTCCTACATCAGAAGTGGAGATTCTAGACAGAAGGTCTTTGCCCTCCCCGCAGATCCTGATCACTCTCAGAAGAGGATCTGAGGATCCTCCCTGTCGGTCACACCCTACCACTCCTCGTCAGGATGGTGAGGGGACATCCAGTAATGATCTGGGTCAGTTTTCTGATGAACGTGGGAGAAATCTTAGAAATAATCGCTCCTCATTAAGGCGGCCACAACCAGCCTCAGAGAATAGGGATCCCGAGACCGCCCGAAGGAGGCAATTGGCTGCCCAAAGATCTTTGCCTAGGCATGCCAAGTATCAATCCGAAGAGGCTTGAGAGCTCCAACGCATCAATGACCTGCTCGAGAACCCAACTTCAGAGCTTGCTCGAGTACTGGGCTACGACCACTTCGCCAAAGGGATCGCGCAAAGGCTCCGCAGCATGATAGACATATTTGAGCAGCCTAGCCAGCATAACTCCAGGAGTCGGATAGGTACGATCGTGTCTAGTCATTCCCGGAACTCACCACCCGGGATTCAATATGATGACAGGTTGCGATGGTCTCCTAACCACAACTCTAGCCGAAGGAGAGTTCTTCGAACGACATCGGATCGGCGAGTTGACCGAGAAGGCGATCGATCACCACTTCGGGCAAGAAATCTGCAGCAGCAGCTGGAGTACGGGGAGTACTACCCTCGTATGGATGAGGCCTACTACAGGTTGGGTTTGTCCTCTGTCGGGCATCATCGAGTACGATCGTCCGGTGACAAGGATAATTAATCCTTAAACTATTATGTCATTATATTCTCCGAATATACCCCTTATCGATAAGGGAGAAATTTCATAAAGTGGTCGTAAGTCTTTCTACGACCACGTAGTCGTAAGCTCTCCTATAATTACATATCATAAGTCCTTCTACGAGCACACAGTCGTAAGTTATTTTATGACCACCCTGTGGTCGTAGTTCTTCCTGTGACTAGTTTATCTCCGATCGACTTGTTCAACAACGTCCTGCTACATCGTAGGGTTGTCTGACAAGGCGGTTAGAACATGCATTTATCCATGATAACCGCACACGATATCTCTTTGACAACAACCGCTACACGATAAACAGGCCACTACAACTCTCTAACAATAACTACCGTCGGATGGTTATCGCCTGAAGCATTGAGGTGTCTTTTGGCGCGAGACAATGGCCATCGTTTTATTAACTATATATGGGCATGTTTGGTTCGGCTGTGGCTTTTGTCTTTTGGCTGAAATTTTTGAATTTTAGCTATTTACGACAAAGATTACGGAGAGATAGATACTCGTTTGCGATTTTGGTTAATACAGATGTTAGACTTTTAACGTGTATTACAATTAACTTGTAGACCCCGTCTTGAGAAAATACCCCGTTTGAAAGTTAGGTATTGTAGCAAAAGCCAAAAGCCGCTAGCTTCGGTCGAAAAGAATAAGCCCTATAAAGGTTAATGCCAGAGGGAGATGGGCAGATGATAGAAGATCAGGAGATAGTGCTAGGCATTTCGCATTTCTTTTAGTTGTAATCGGTTTCTTAATTAGCAATAGGTACAAAGGACGTAGGGTTATTATTCTCTCAGGAGGAGACCCGAATCTGTATAAAAATTCATGTGTCTCTACTCTGCATGTTCATACACCGAGTCTTCTAGACTTTTTTCGAATCTAAACAAATCATACATAAGATCGATATTGAAACATCGACAAGGCCAATATATTGTCAAATTTTCTCGGGGTGATATTGTTAGATATATTCTGCTAGGTGTATCATGCATGCTCCTAATAAAAGGAGAGAATAATATCAATGGTTTACCTCCATATATTAAAGGTCAATTCAACACGATCTTCACATATCTTACGAGGAAAAAAAGGCAGATAGGGTAGTTACTACATGCTTAATTCCTTCATTTTTTTAGCAATAGGCTTATTCTACCGACATCCATAGGGTACCAAGGGATCCCTTTATTCTTTGAGTGCCTATTTGGCGTTGGAAATTCATCGCTTAGTTCATCCTGCCGATTTATTCCGACCTCGACGCGGAAATTCCTCATGCTGTCATGGGGACACGTCGAAAAATACAAAGTAGCTAGGCCTTTAAACAAAGGGGTTTTAGGCCAATGGCATCCGAAAATGTGCTTCATGATGTCCACTCCTAGCTAGGGGTATTCTTTGTCGTACCGAAATGGGGAAAAGGAAGCAATTAGGGTACTGGATCCGAACGTAGCTTATCAGGAAACTTAACACCACCATTAGAAGCAGCTCTCTCGATCAAAAAAAGAATCAACCAGAAGTGGTTTTAGTTTAACACCACCATTAGCTTTTCTAGATATGGTAAAGTTCATTCTCAACTCTTAATCAAATGGCAGGCAATGGACCAGTGTGTCTTTGGATGCATTCAAAACTATTGGCCGTGTGGGCACCCGTATTGTCGGACTAAGACCAAAGTTTGATTTCAACCAGTTGTGCGTATAGTAATCGGGTGGTTTATTGTAGATATCCATGATTTATACATCATTGTCTTAATTAATTACTCACTTCGTTCCTTTTTACTTGACTTCATAACATTCATGCCGTCAAACTTTACCGACAATAGGTTTAAAACTATCTAAATCGTCTATATGAAATTTATATCATTAGATTTATCGTTAAAAATACTTTTATAGTATTATTAGTATATCTTAGTATAAAGTTATAAAGATTAGCAGTCAAAGTCACATCTTAAAAACTATGAAAAACTGAAAACGTCAAGTAAAAAAGGATGGAGAGAGTACCTCAAAAGATTAGTAGCTTCCGCTTTAAAATTCATTTTTACCTATTTGAAACATCATATAAAAAAAGCATATCATATATAACTTTATTTCAAACAATTAGCTGTAGAATGTTGGCCCCTCCCAAAAGCAAAGATCACAAAAGTACAAGAACCTCTTAACAGAGAACATCCCCCAATTAGTCGCTCCATTAGTCATCCCCCTTACACCTCATAGCTATTCCGATCCCCAATTGCACCGGCCATCTCCTCCTCTATTGCACAGTTGCAGCGTCATCTATAAATAAGCTCTCGTTTGCTCACAGCCATCATACATAGCACACACCGCAGAATCCAAGAAGCAAAAGCCTAGCTACTACGCCATCGATCGAGCAGGTGAAGCGAGAGATTCAGTTAAGACAATGGCGGACAGGGTGGCGAAGCTGGCGTCGCAGCGCGCGGTCGTGATCTTCGGCACGAGCAACTGCTGCATGTGCCACGCCGTGAAGACGCTCTTCTCCGAGCTCGGCGTGAACTGGACGGTGTACGAGCTCGACAAGGACCCCAAGGGGAAGGACATCGAGCGGGCGCTCGCCCGCATGGTCGGCCGGAGCCCGCCCGTGCCGACCGTCTTCATCGGCGGCAAGCTCGTTGGCCCCACCGATCAGGTCATGTCGCTGCACCTCGGCGGCAAGCTCGTGCCGCTCCTACGTGAAGCCGGCGCCCTGTGGCTCTGAGACGATGATGCCTGAATGCCAGCCTGATGCGTACGCACAGTATGTGATCACAACTTTGAAGCCAGCTAGCTAGTGAAGTAGTGATCAACTGATCATATATATAAATATATAATGCGTGCAGCTACTTAATTTTCGAAAGGTCATCAAATTAACAGCCATGGTCTTTCACTTGTCCCACTTGTTATTATATGTGGAAAGAATGATTTGTAAGCGATGGCTGTTCCGATCGAGCAAGATAAAAACTAGATCTTGTATCCATAGTTATGTTTATCTTGTTGTTGCTTCGATGCTTTGCTTTACCTGGTTGTTGTGATAAGACCGTAAGATAATCCACAATATAATTAATGCTGATATATATGTGTGTGTAGGAAAATATCAATTTGCATGAACTTTTTGGGCCGTTTACAGCGCTCCAAGAACAAAAAGTGCAAATATGTCGGCTACTGCTGTCCATTGTTTAAGCTAGCTATTCCTCAAATTGTTTAATTACATGCATGTAATTAATCACGCAGAAAGTCGAAATCATGCAGTAATTAATCATGCATGTAATTAATCATGTAATTTTTTCTTGCCAAAGCTAGCTTCATGCATGTAATTGTTCATGCAGAAAGTCGAAATCATTAGAGCTAGGCGGAAGTGTATATTCCGGTAGTAAAAATTTTGCAGTAAGCTTAAAAATTTCATGTCGAAATCAACATTTTTCAAATTACTTTGTTGCCGGCAGTCGTAGGCATTGCCAAACGCTGCATTACAGTGCTTAATTAACTAGAGTCAAATTCGGTCAAATATGCAGGGGAAAGCTACCTAGCGAGCAAGAGAAAAAGGACTATACCCTGAGGTAGGTACGGTAGGGTGGGGCCTCTATCTTCCACGTCATCGTTGAAGATTAATAATAATCCAACAGTGTCAAAGGCCTAACAGTCGGTGACATTACCCTTGCATGCAATGGTTAAGCGAAGAGCCGTGCCGTGAAATTTGGAGGCCCTGTACAAAGTTCTAAGTAACGGTACGCCCCTGAATGAATGGACATTGGACGAGCCGGTTGGCCGGCGATCGGCGGAGACGAGACGAACATGAACTGACGAAGTCACGAATACAAGAGAGAATACGAAGCGCCGTGGGGGCCTCGGGGCTCGGAGCCGAGAATACGAAACGCCACGCACGCGAAATCGTCGCGCGGAGACGCGCGCGCGAACTCGAGCTAGGCTCTGGGGCTAGAGGTGAAAACGGATCGGATAGTTTCCGTCGGATCCGGACGGATACGGATACGGGTTGTGTCGGATCGGATTTTTTCGGATAGTTCTCGGATCGGATATGGATACGGATTTTTTTATCAGATACGGATACGAATACAGTAACCTAGTATCCGTCGAATACGGATACGGATAATTCGGATAATACGAAACTGGATATCCGGGATTTTAGCCTAGTATACGAAACCGGATACGGATACAGTAAGCCTAGTATTCTTATGCTTATTTAAATTGCTATCATGGAGGACTTGGTGGATGAAATGGAGGAATGAAATGTTCTTATGCTTGTTCAAATTGCTATTATGTCATCATGTGTATTCTATGAATTGCACGTTGTTGCTACTTATGTAGTTATGTTATGATCGACTATTGGGTATATTTATTATGGATAAAAAGACTATGCTTGTTTAGATTTCATGAATATTTTGACAAAATGAACTGTTTATGTATTTTTGTTAATTTTGGATGTATAGTTTAAGGGATTTTCATGTTCCGATAAATATTTGTAACCGTATTCGTTTCGATTCGTATTCGATCCGTATCTGTATTCGATATTATTCGTATTCGAGTTATCCATATTTGTATCCGTATTCGAAAAAAATATGAAAATAAATATGGTAGAGATATTATCCATCCGTATCTGATCCGTTTTCACCCCTATCTGACGCTCTGGCCTCACACGAATACATGAGCCTTCTCCTGCTGGGCTGATTTTTTGAGGCCCTAGAAATTAGGGGGCCCTGTACGGTCGCACGGCCCGCACCCCCATGGGGCACGGCTAAAGAATGAAATGATCAAGGGCATCGACAGTAGCTAGTTCCAGGTAAGAAATATAACATATATATATGGGGACTATCTGCTGCACTGGCCGAGCAAAATTTGCTGCATGTACTTCTGCTCAATCGCAATGAATGATTCCGTTGAGTTATTTACAGGGTCTATTCGGATCGCACGAACACTGTACATGGCACCTTAATTAGGTCCTCGACTACTACTACTAAGCAGTAATTTGGGAGAATATATTCGTATCTAAGATCTGATATCGCAACTCTGCAAATGTGTATGTATATATCTAGCTACCTTTGGACTGTGCGGCCGATTTAGCCAAGTCCTTGGTCGGGTCTCAACGCTATCACTGTTCCTCGCCAAAAAAGAGAGAGAAGAGAAAAGCCATAGCAGTTGGGTAGAACATATTCGCGCTGCTATCTTTTACTCACGTTGTGGCGCGTCGACCGGGTGCGAGATGCTGCGAGCTATCTCGGAATCCGTGGATGTTTACCGCGCGAGCTGACATGGCTCCGTAGTGGAATAGAAGGAATAATCAACGGTCGCTTTCACTTTGTAAACGATGCCAACTGGGACGTGTTTCACGCGTCTCTGTGGGCGCACGGCCGCACGCCAGTGTCGATTTCTTTCTTTTTAAGGGTTCTAGTAGAAGCATATATATAACTCACGCCCCTCACACACCACCAGGTATATCCCTGCGCGTCTCGTAGCACAGGCGGGTGTGGATTAGTGCTTAAAGACATATTCAATACAAAATGTTTATATATAAATACTTAAAGAGATAGAATATAGTTACATTATTAAACATCTATATAAAAATTACTTTTTTCGATGCAAACATCTCTTCTATGGATATTTAGCTGTTATATTATCTTTTAATTAGATATAGTTATACATATAAATATCTGCTAAGTATCAATACTTATTTAAACATCGATATTTTAAAATAAAAATCTTATCTATCTTATATAATAAAAAAATTAATTTTTAATTACTAAGTATCTCTCTAAAGTGTGAGGAAGGCTCATGCTTGGAACTTGAAATGCATGCGCACGTCAATGGTCGTACGATATGAGCTGGTCCTTGTTCGATTGTTCCCTCTTGCTATCTGATGCGGTTGATGCCACGTGAGTTGGACGAATACGTGACAGTGAACGCACACGAACGTGAGTTGGATGGAGAAGAAAATGCTCAGTGAACCGAAAGCTGAACGATCCAACCAACACATGCATAAGATCTGTTCTTTTGAATATTTGGGGTGACTTTTGGTTTTGATTTCTTCAAAAGCCAAAATAAATAGAACAGTTTTTTTAAACGATCGCTCTAAATGGTTTTCTGAGTCCACTGGCACATGCACCAACCACGTTAATGTCTTCGTAGTTCGTTGTCATCTTAAAAAATATAGCTAAAATTATCTACTATATCTAAAAGCCATCAATCTTGATCCAAAAGAATAGTCTACCATCATCTTAAAAAATATAGCTAAAATTACCCTCTACATCTAAAAACCATGGGTCCTAATTCAAAAGAATAGACCTCACACCAGTTAGCAAAGGGGGCTGGGCCGGCCGGAATAAGGCGCGTAGAATTTCACTTTACTTTTCCCCGTAGGTCCAATGCCTTCCCAACGCCCCAAAATGCCATTGTATATAACATAGAGAGGGGATAAGGTGGTGCCAGTTTCAATTGGGGAGGAAGGAATATAATCGTCCGTACTCGTGCAATCGATCTCAGAAACTTTCACCTTTGTTCGGTTCCTTGGAACCTGGCCGGCCGGAGAGGCAAAAACGAGATCCATCGGGAGCGCTTGGGTATGTTCATTTTAGCTGCAACCTATGATTTTTGAGCTGTGATTTGTGATTTTTGAGCTGTTTATGTGAGAGATTACAAAGTAACAAAAACTCATATATGGTTTTTGACGATATAAATGAAGTCGGTATAGTATGTACTATAATTAACTAGTAGACCCTATCTTAAAAAGATACTCTGTTTAAAAACTAGTTGTTGTAGAAAAACAGAAAATCAATTTATAGAAACCGAAAAGAACAGGCCCAAATCTGTCGTTTTGAAAAGTCCGAGATGACACCCCGCTCCAACCGGTTTGTAAAATGTGATTTCTGGATTTTTTTACATTTTAACGACTAAAAATGTACTACAATAGCTATTAATTTTTTTCTAAGTAATTAAATTAAAAAATAAAAACGTTATATCTTTACTATTATAAAAGAAGGAGTTGATGGTTGGTCCGACCTCTCTCACCCTTTCTCACAAAAAGACAGCACTGACATGTGGCCCCAAAAGATCTGCACCGAATCTTCCCACCTTCCCATTAAAATATCTTTCTTTCCATAATTTAGTGGTCAAGGTGGATTTCATCTAGACTGCATTGTAGAGTACATGCTGTATTTTTCATCCAGTGCTTAATCTTGTACTAGATGAATGCTCGTTGTTACGGATTTTAAAATTTTATCATACTATATATTCTGAAACTAACAGGTGGTAAAAATTTTTAGAACATGCATACAAATATGTTCTAAAATTTTTTAAAATCCGTAGCAACGTACGGGCATTCAGCTAGTCATCATAGACGATGCAAAGAAATAACAACTAGAAAACAAAAAAACAAAAATTAACGAAATTAAAAAAGTCAGGAGTTGAAAACTAAAGCCATTTGTAATGGTGTCTATACATGACTACATGAGGAATCCATTCCGACGTGGGCCATCGGTTCCATCTGTTTTTATGCCTGATCAACTAACTAGTACTGAATCTATAACTTACTCTGCCGATTCTTCTAAAAGACTATTAGGGCGTGTTTGGTTGATGCCCAAATTAGTTTTATCAAAAATTTAGCTAGCCCTAATAATTTGGTACTTGTTTAAATACTTACCAAATTTTTTGTAAGCCAATAGCTCTGCAATGATCCTCTATGTATTTCTTATTAATTTTTTTGTCAAATTATGGACAATTAAAACCCCAACTAAAACTTTAACTAGCCAAAGTTTAATAGTCATGTTTGGGCACCGACTAAACACATCTTATCTCGTACACCATTTGACTACTCAAAAAGATCGTTTTGAAAACTATCAAACGTTCTGCACGGAGGTGAAGTGGTGGAGTAGATATTGGTCGATGTAGCCGCCGTTAAGAACTCTATTTTTAGCCCTACAACGTACCATAGTTTTACGTGTGTGGTTGCACTTGGAATGAGCCCGAGCCGTAACGGTGCGACGGAATGGGCCGGAGGCGGCAGCATCTGCGGATCGGAGAGGACAGCGCACGGGCCAGGTGGCGCGCGCGATGAATAAAACGGCCGTGCGAGGGGTGTGCCGGGGAGAGCAAGAGAAAGAGGCCCAGTAGGCTCGTAAGTCAGGGCCGTACCTGCGCTTAGATGGAATGGGTATCTCATTGTAGACTATAAATATAAAGTGATAGATTTTGCATATATATAATTAGTAAAGTAATAAAGAAAGATCAAAAATTCTTTCTATCTCTCTGTATTTTCAATCTATTATTTTCTGTCTTCTGTAATTGATCTCGTTTCGTATTAAGCAGAGAAATCGATCGGACTGGTCGCCAGCGACGGTTCCTTAATATATTATCAGCACGAGTTCGTAGCAGTGCGAGCTATCTGTCTGGACTCATCTCTGAATCGGTTTCAAGTGTTTTACTTTACACACACATATTTATTTAGTGAAAAAAGCGTTTGTTCATGTCCTATGAGATACTTAGTTAATTCTATCTAATAGCTTTTGCTTAAATTCTAACTTGTGTTTTATAGGATAAACACGCGTATGTACATATGGTACGAGCATGGTGTCGCGAGTGCACGTTCTCGTTGCAATTAAAAAAAACTCAATGATCCAACCCAACCGGCGGCCAACCGCGGACCAGCCGCGCGCGCGCCGGCGGATGCGGAACGGTGGACGTGGTCGGCTGATGCCGCGCGGCGCGTCCAACGGCAGAGCGCGCGCACGTTGATTGGCCAGCATGCCGCCATGCCTGCGCGCGGCTGCCAACTCCCGCGTCGTCGCGTAGCGGGCGCCGGACGGACGGCTGGACGAGAGCGAGCGTGCCGCGTGCTAGCTAGCTAGCTGCTGCAGACTCACCGCGTCGCGCGTCCGTGTCTACTCTCTACTGTCAAGCGACTGGTCGCATTCTGCATGCGCCTAGTAGTCGGATTGTTTACCATGGCGACAGACGTTTTGGTTGACCTATTGTAACATCAACTGGCCTGGCCTACCATATTCGAGGCTGCGGTTCGTGCTTTTGGTTACGGTTTGTGATTTTAGATTGTTTGTACGAGAAATTACAGAATAACAAAAACTCATGTGTGGTTTTTGCCGATGTAAATGAAATCGGTACAGTATGTACTATATTTAACTAATAGATTCTATCTTAAAAAATACTTTGTTTACTATAAAAAAAATTGAAAAGTGATTTTTAGAAGCTGAAAAGAACATGTGCTCAGCGTGTTTTTTTCGACTCTGCAGGTACGTACGACGCCTTCCTGTGGCCGTGCCATGCTCGAAACTGCACTGTCTGTCTCCACGTGCGTAGCATTGGTCGCTCTCGCTGACCGTACGTTCCAGTCGATCTAGGGATGAACACCTGCCACGATACGAACTCGCCACCTCTCACTCGTGTCGTCGAAGCTACTCATGACATGGTGGTGCCTCTTTGGCACTGCGCTCAAGTGGCGCCGTGGCGGTACGCTTATCTCTGCATCCGTGGAGCCGCTTTGCCCCTCCAATTTTTCTCCGGGGAAAAAGGACAGGACAAAACCGACGAGAGGCACCGAAATGCAGGTACTGGTTACGTTGGACAATAGCCCATGAATTAAGGCCTATTTATTCTAGAATTTTAAGGCATACATTTATTTAGTATTATGTTGACTAGTTGAAAGATAATTTATAAGGTCACCATAAGGAATATATGAGACATGGAATAGATAGGGCATGAGTAGGACTTTGGTTAGACATGTATGTATACGTAGAGCTGGGACTTGGACCGTGCCGTGCCGACACGGCTCGGGCCCATCGTGCTTCGTGCCGCTTTGTGTCGTGCCGGCTCGGCTTAGTCACGTCATCGTCTTTGTCGCGCGTCGCCCGCATCGCTTCCGCCGCACCCAAGCACGCCCAAAACCCATCGTGTCAAGAAATCGTGCGTGCCGGTCCAAGCCCAAATTAAATTACTATACGCGAAGGCGGTGACGACGGTCGTCATCTTCCTTTCTCTCGTACCCACCTCGTTTAAAACTAGTTGAAATAATTGAATTAATTGCATAAAAACATGGGCACACAATGACATAAATATTTCGAAAAAAGTGGAATTTCTTTGATATTTTAGAAATACAATGTTACTGCCTTGTTAAAAATCTTACACCCCAGAGTGGGGTTTCCCGAGTAAGGAAAAGAGTACAGTAACAACATATGTATATACTAACTATTACAACATGCGTAGATAATATCTACTCGGCAATGTCTAGGTCAGCATACGCCTGTACGATTTCGGGATCCTCCAGTTGATATTATTCCCGCTCTTTGGCTAATTCCCAGTCTTTGGCACATGTGATTGCCTCCACCATCCTGGGCGTAAGGGATGATCTTCTCTCTTCTATTATTCTCCCTACCGTACTGAATGTCGCTTCTGAAGAGACGGTGGACACTGGCACAACATCCCGTGCGAAATGTGACAGCACAGGAAACATTGCCGTAATAAGATTTACGGACAACACATATGCGCAACTGCTTGTTTTGTTGTTTCATCTACGTTTTGCACTGCATCGAGCTTGCACTGCCTTGTGTTCTTCGTTAAGTCTAATTGTAAGTGTGGCCAATTGGCTCTATTATATAATGTTTGGCTCTATTATATAATGTTTTAAGTATAATTTAAAGTATAATGTATTATCGGCTATTAGTATTGATTTATACATCAATAATTATTTATAATATTTATCTCTTAATAAATTCTAGAATTAAAATACTACACATATTTGCAACCAGTTCTTGCATGGGAATATCGATGTGGCAGAGCAAAAGCTCCATAGACCATAGCGCAATTTTCGATACGCTCCCTTTGTTTTTCTTGGTGAAAGCTAAGCTCCAGCAATTACAACTAACCAAGCGAATTATACAAAGACAAGTGACAAAAGTAGCTAGTAGTTTCTTTGTTCTACTGAATCGACAGCTGCCTCTGGCACAAAAGATTCATGGAGAAAAAAAAATTATGACGTGTCAGTTGAAGACGCCCACGAAACCCGATAGGTTAACTCCTCCTTTTTGCCCCATTTGAAACAAGAGAATTGTTCTTATTTTCTATTAGAATCGAACAATTTTATATAAAATTCATGCAATTTTTTTGTGAAAATTTCGTATTCTAAATAAGACCTTGCCCTCTAGCCCTACTAACCAGATCTACTACTTACATTGTTACTGCAGAGTCAAACAGCCCTTATTTACCTTTTACTATCGCATCAATGCATCATCGATCATCTGGAACCATCAAATGAATGAAATGGAGTGATGTAAATATGGGCTAAAATAAAGAGGCTTGCTCTCTCTCTTGCCATTTAAAAAGCTCTGTTTTAGACCGTTTCTGATTTTAGTTTTTAGAAACTATTTTTTTAATAGCGTAGTTTTTCAATATAGTTTTTATAATTCATTTATAGTAAAATTACTTTAAACAGAATAACATCTCAACAGGAACATTTTTTACTCGCTAAATCTCTCTGGCAAAATGTTCTTTACTCTGTCGATCTCCCTTGTAATTGACCAAAATCTACAGTATTTTTGAACAGCGCTAAAAGCGAAGGTGGCAGGCAGGAAAGGAAAGCGGAGGTGTAAGAAAGGATCCCTGTTCACACTCTCTTGCCCAGAGCTGACTTTTGCTTCTTACTCCTCCTACTATTTCCCTTTTCTCTTTGCCCCCCAGCCTCATGTTCTCCTTGTAGCTTCCATCCCACTCCCACCGGCCACCGCCGCCCTTAATCCCCGACGGGCCCTCCCCAATTCGACCCCAACCCCCTCCCGTCCGCTTAAAAATCCGATTTTGGGGAGGTCGCCGCCCCAAGATCGGGGAGGAATCCCCATTTCGTCTGCTGCGGCGGTCTCCACATCCCATTTCTTGGTTCTGCCGGGGCGCTTGGATGAGTTGCTTCCTGTGCTTCGGATCGGCCCAGGAGGGGGAGACCAAGAAACCCGGCGCCGACGCCAAGGATGCGCGCAAGGACGGCTCGGCGGATCGCGCGGTGTCCAGGGTCGGATCAGGTGCGAGGGGAGGACAACTGGATCTTGGAAATTGTTTCCTGCTTTACTGTGGCTTTGAGATGTTTTGGGGTTGCCTGCGGTGGAGCGCTCTTGTTTTTCTTGATTTCCTCGTGCTTACTGTATGCGAATCACGATTTTGATGGGTGAAATTAGACGAATGTGCAAAGCTGCGATCTTTCCAGTAAGATTGGTAGCTGTGAGTCAGTGGAGGCATGCCTTGTGCTGCATTTAGTGTGGAATAGATGGGAGTGCATGCTAGTGTCACTATGATATGATAATTAGCTGGGGTTAGGGAAATCTCTGTCATCATGGTGATTTTAGGCGCTTCTTGTATAACTGGTGTTAGTTTACATTACCTGTGTGCGTTAGTCGAGAGTGTGTGAAAGCTGCGTTGGGATAGATAGTATATTTGTTTTGGGAATGCTGGAACTTGCAAAACAAATAATAATCTAGCTATGATGATCCCAGTAGATGGGTAGAAAGTGATGAATACCTTGTTACTAGTCCTTGAACTCGATAAGATATGAGAGGATACTGACACATAATGTAGCTGTCCTTTCAATCCCTTTTTACACATCGTCAGTGGCGTAGCCAGGATTTGTAGCTATAGTGGTCCGTTGTCTAAAATTTATTTAACCGCTATAAATTTAACATGTCGGTATACAAGTATATAAATTACGAAATGCAATTAAGGTAAAAAGAACATACAAACTTCATAAAATAGACGAATATAGCTTTCTTAACATAGAATTGAAATATTACATACCCATAATAGTTGAAGAACAATATGTCACTACTTCTTCTTGTCAGGCCTGCGTCTTCTAATAGCCATGAAAGTGTTGATGATCTCTTCTTCACTCAATTGTAAGAAGATGTCCCGCTCAATAAAAGTGACTAGTGTAGGATCGAAATGGCGACAGAGGGGGTGAATGTCGTTCTCTTTAAAATCGCTCCCGAGAATTCGGAAAATTAGTTCTGCTGAAAACTAGAACACATGCAGTACTAAAAAATTCAGCGTAAATCAGAGAGTAATCAGTAAAATTTTTTTTTTCCTAGAACGCTAATAGCAGCAGGAGCAATATTTTATTTCCTGAGAGGAATCTCGTGTAAGCTTTAGACTTTACATGGGTCACCTGGCCTTAGAGCATAAAATGCCCAAGAAGACCGAAGCCACGTAGTGCGGTAGAGTTAAATGGGTCTGAAGCTTCTTGCCCACAAAAGAGGTTTCTCGACGAAGCACACCAAGCGCAGGGTGGTCCACGGCCCACAGGGACCACCCTGTAGCTCCGCCACTGCACATCGTGGATATGTTTGGGCCAATGTATATGTCCGGTTTAGGCAGCTGGCTCATCTTGGTGATATACAAATTGCCTCTAAGGACATGGGGGTTTGACATTATAAAATGTAGGATGGATTATAGTGGCCTAGTACAGTTTAGATAAGATTGGTGGAGGTTTTTTTTCCTTCTAATGAAACTGATTGATGGAGGGATTATAGTAAATACTTACTCAGTCTTTGCATCATTCTGATAATGCTTTTGAGTATTACTTCATGAAACTGATTGATGAAGTTTACTCGACCGGCCATTTCAAACAAGTTTACTTCCAAAGTGAATTCTGTTGAGCCTGCTACTTGACCCTAGCTGTTCACTGGTACCTAGGCAGAAGAATAGAATAAAAAAAAGACCTTTGATGACTTTTGATCATAAATAATGTTTTCCTTATGAAGTAAAAGTGATACGGGGTCGCTTAATCTTCTCGACGTAGGATTGGATACTCACATACCCTCTCTTGAATCGTAGCGATCCTCCGTTGCCAATATAAGAACGAACGCTCTTTAATTTGCAAGATCACACGCGCCGGACTTCACAACCACCAAGCGAAAGCCCTATCGCGCTTCTAATTCCCAGCGGAAAGGTTGAACGATCACAATTTGCAAAAACTCGCAAATTTTTCTATTAAATTTGTTTGGCTATCCAAAACTCAAAAACATGCACAAATCTGATATCTCATTATCTAGTCCTGTTCATCTCCGTTTCTGTTTTCTAGTCGCTCTCTTTTGATCCAGCGGCGGCTGCATATGGCGTCCCCATACCATCACATGCGCATGGACTGAGCCTTGGGCTAACTGGGGATTGTCTCGGTTACACAGCCCAACTCAAGGTGCTAAATATCTATTACATAACTTAATGCATGGCTTTGCTAAATAACTAATACATGACTAAATGCATGGCTCCATGGTTAAGTGGCTGCCTCATGCCTCATGACAGGACATGAGCAACCCATCTCCTCCCTTGTACTTTGCTTCTCCGCATAGACTTTTTTTTCCTCCAGCTTTTGGCCGCATACAATTGATCAATCTGGTGTTCCTCCATAGCTTTGGCCCCGACCTCCCTCTCCTCCCTCTCGGTGCCATCTTTATTTTCATTTTCACTTTAGGCTTGTACAGATCGAGTATATGCTGCATATAATTAAATAAAATAGTAGTAGCTCTGTATCTTCAAGTATAATAATTAAAGACCTAATAAAATTAGAGTTCACCTGACAATATTTAATGCGATCCAATAATTCTTTCCAGTCAAATAATATGTTTAACTGAAAAGCGCTACGCGGGTCTGCATCCGCATCAAAAAGACCTTCTAGAGTAGCAACGTATCCTTAATGTTGTATGCCTGACATTTTTTAGTTTCTACTGGCAGAATATTATTTCTCAGAGAGTAGTACACATTTTTAATGCTGAATTATTTAATTCAACTGATTGCTAACTCTGGATCATTTTCTGCTTAGATAAATCGAGAACACAGGGTGGATTAGACTCTAAGAAGGATGTAACCATCCATAGGGAGGGGAACAGCCAAAATATTGCAGCACAGACTTTCACTTTTCGTGAGCTTGCTGCTGCCACTAAGAACTTCAGACAAGATTGCTTATTGGGCGAGGGAGGTTTTGGCCGTGTATACAAAGGACGCCTGGAGAATGGGCAGGTTAGTCTTTCTGAAACTATCTTGATGCATGGAGATTTTACTAAATACTTTCAACTTTTAGCTTTTGAGTGATCTAGTTGAAATATCATGTAAAATGTTGACACAGTTGCTTTGGCTTTTCTTTAATACACACTTGCGTTGGTCCTGGACACTAACGAAATAATCCTACTTCCCAGGCTGTTGCTGTGAAGCAACTTGATCGTAATGGTCTCCAAGGAAATAGAGAATTTCTGGTTGAGGTTCTCATGCTCAGTCTTTTGCATCACACTAACCTGGTCAGTCTAATTGGCTATTGTGCTGATGGTGATCAACGCCTTCTTGTTTATGAGTTCATGCCATTGGGATCACTAGAAGATCATTTGCATGGTTTGTTTATCTTCTCTTTGCCATCTAATCTTTCAAAATTCGATGAGTGCTTGTAGCAATGTACAGAAAGTATTCTAGTATTATATAGTAGTGTACTTACTACTTAGTATGACTGTTCAATGCATCCTGTTTTATTTAAAGTTCAAGGGCAGCTGCAAACAAAGATTAAAGTATTCTGTGTTTTTCTTCCCTGATAGATTTGCCACCTGATAAGGAACCTCTTGACTGGAACACACGGATGAAGATAGCTGCAGGTGCAGCTAAGGGCTTAGAATACCTTCATGACAAGGCAAGCCCTCCTGTTATTTACCGGGATTTCAAATCGTCAAACATTCTTCTTGGCGAAGGATTTCACCCGAAGCTATCGGACTTTGGCCTTGCAAAACTTGGTCCGGTTGGTGATAAAACTCATGTTTCAACACGTGTGATGGGAACTTATGGCTACTGTGCCCCAGAATATGCAATGACTGGGCAGCTCACAGTGAAATCCGATGTCTATAGCTTTGGTGTTGTGTTCCTTGAACTGATTACAGGGCGCAAAGCAATTGACAACACCAAGCCCCAGGGGGAGCAAAACCTAGTGGCATGGGTACTTTTTGTACTATACTTATTTCAGTTGACATACTTAATTTTCTGGCAGTGAATATCCTTTTAAACAAAATTGCATGTAGCTCCTTGTTTTATTTCAGTATTCTTAATGAAATGCCATCGTGCTAATCATGCTAAGCCTGCAAGTTTGTTCTTTCATAATATTACAGCAAACAGTAGTTGAGTTTATGCTAGCTCATGGACAATTTGACCATGAAGGGTGGTTTTAACACTAATCAAATGTGTCTCATTCTTCCTATTGGCCATGAAAAGTTGTTCTTTAAAGAACATTCTTTGTCACTACGTTGGTAATTTTACTGATTGTTGCAAACATTTCTAGCAAATGTAAAAATTTCAGGATGTTTTAGCTTGGCTATCCCATTCTGCTTACAAATGAAAATTTTTCTTTTGTATTACTCTCCTAAAATTGCTATCTGGAATCAGTTTCTACTGCAATGTTAATGGAAACAGAACTTTGTGGACGATTTAATTTTGGATAACCAATACAGCTCATCTAATCTGCAGGCTCGTCCACTATTCAAGGACCGCAGGAAATTTCCCAAAATGGCTGATCCAATGCTTCAAGGTCGCTTCCCTATGAGGGGACTGTATCAGGCTTTAGCTGTTGCTGCCATGTGTTTGCAAGAGCAATCTGCCACTCGCCCCCATATAGGAGATGTTGTCACTGCCCTCTCATATCTAGCTTCTCAGACATATGATCCAAATGCACCAGTTCAGCATAGTCGGAACAATTCATCAACCCCTAGGGCCAGAAATCTTGGTGCGTGGAACGATGATCAACACAGTGTGCGCTCGCCAAATCATCATTCTCCAGACTTAAGGAGGAGGGAAGCTGCCAGGTCATCAAAGTATGGAGCAGAGGATAGCAGGACTAATTCTACTGGCGATTCTGGTCGGAGATCAGGATTGGATGATGTGGACATAACAGGGTCACAACTGGGTAGTCCAGCTCAAACAGGAAGAAAAAGAGAAACATCAAGGACTGCTGACAGACAGCGTGCTATTGCAGAGGCCAAAATGTGGGGGGAGAATTTGAGAGAGCGAAAGCGATCAAATGGTCATGGTAGCTTCGATAGTACAAATGAGTAAAGCAGACAGTTTTCTTTTCAGGCATCGCTCGCTCTAGTGAAGGGATGAGTTTGCTCATCAGCACCAAACGGATCCGATGAAAGGACTGTAGGAACATGACATTGGTTCCACCTCGGTTCTGTTGTCTATGAATAAGGCTTTTCCTCTTCTTCTCTGGCCATCAGCACCGCCTCATGGTTTTATCTGTATGTCATTGCCATTGACATGCCTTCTCCTGGCGTCCATTCTTTGTGAATGTGATCGTGTTATGTTTCTTTAGAGCTCAGGAGCCTACAGGATTCAGCTGGAAATGTAAAATGCGAAGAGAGGAGTGAAAAGTCACATCTGATGAGTGCTTTTCTTTCTGCGGTTACACAATGAGCCTGTTAGCTGCACCTGTGCTCTGAATGTATAACCGTTTCAGGCTGGGCTACCTGGAGCTCGTGGAGTTTTTTCTGGTGAGATTTCAGGTTTGGAGATAGGACAGATTACCTGTGTTTCGTACAGATACTATTTTTCTTTTCTGTGTTGAGTTGCCAGAGCAGTTACTTATTTGTATTAGCTTTACCATACTTTTCCCTGTCTTAGCGTGAACGTGGTTCAGCACGGAGCAAGAGGTGTATCAGTATCAGGTTATTTCAGAGCTCATATGCTGTTTTTTCCCCTTGTTTTGGAGAGCATGTTGTACATGTATATTGCGCTATCTTCGTCAGTCACGCATGCATCTTGCAAATTAGGGCAAAGCCACAAGGAACTGTATTTAACCAATCTGGTATAGTTACTTTTGTATGTTTGCTCTTTACAGCTATGTGATTGCTTAGCCGGTTAATGCTGTGCAACTCTGCTTCTGGTTGTGTCATCGCTCACAACAATGTAGCTGGATCCTTGTCCTGTGTCCATTTGCCAAATGATATAAATAACTTCGAACTAAACAATGCTTCACATTTACCAAACCACATTGGCAGCAAGCATCTCCCAATCCAGCATGTTCTTTCCATTCTTGGACGCACGAACAACTAAACAGTGAGCGTCACAGAGAGGGAACATTTGATAGTGGTGATAGTCCATGTACACAAGGAAAAACCATATTCAACAGCTGTGTGTAGAACTAATACGCTATACATCATACATTGGTTCACTGGGCACTGTGTTTTTGCTCATCTGACAAACCAGGGTGCTTCGACAAGACGAGGTTACCATTGAGGTCCATCTCATACCGCAATGTGCTGTAGTCCATGACGATCCTGCAAGTGCTCCATGCTTCCGCGTGCATGCTGACGCCGAGGTAGTATATATGGTCTTGCACGCTGTTTCCACTTACAGACCTGAAAACGAAATGATGTTAGGACTTACGAGGAATATGCGCCTAATCAAGAGAAGATATCGTGTGGTGTGGTTCAATGCAATCTGCTTGTGTTTGTGCATATGAGAGGGTGGAGGCAGGGACCTGCTGCATGCTGGGTCTTCACCAGAATCATCGCAGATCTGCTCTACCGAGTATATTAGGCTTCCTAGTCCGACATTATGGACCCATACCTGAAGAAGGAACAATATGGCATTATCCATTGGAAACTGATGGACAAAGGGTAAATGCACGTTCATTGTTACTAAATCTCATTAGAAAATGAAAACCACAAACTATACAAGACTAAATGTACTATGTCAGGCCTGTCAGGGAAGCATAATAAACAGAATAGACAGCTGTCAGAAGTAGAAACAGTAACCGAACTACAGAGTGGAGCATACCTCCCTTGGGAAGTGATGGTAGGTCTTCTGTGGGAAGAACGCGAAGTATGGTGGCAGGTGAGGGACGATATCATGCGCATGAGTCACTCGAATTGAATGAGGCAAGTATTTCTTGAAATAAGAAGCGAAAGCCGCATTGCCAATACGAGGTTGCCCAAATGTCATTAGTTTCACACCATCTAACCCATAGTTCACCTAAAACAAGACATGCATTTCTGTTTAGCTGTGGAAGCCGAACCAGCAGGAAAGAAAGATGCGGCAAATTACTAACTGCTCACACATGAAGAAGGTTCTATGAACTAAAATTGAGCACTAGGTTGGTGAAGGAAAAATGAAAGAAAGGTCATCCCCAAAAGAAGCTAAAGCGACAACTTGGTGATTTACTAGTTAAGTAGTACATTAATAGAAACTAGAATGTTTGGCCATTTAACCAGAATATAGATTATGAATATATTTCATCAGAACTGATGGCAGAAGGTGCATTCAAACTCCAACAAAAAAAATAGTTTGCTGTTTTCTGTGAAGACAGCCCACACTGTCACAGCAGTGAACTAAAGGTCTAAAGCTCCATATAACTTATAATGCAAGAAACTTAACAGGTAGATTTATGGATAACAAATATCTAAAACATAAATTAATAGAGAAGCTCAAATTGAATTCATTTAAGATTCAGACAAGGTTCAGTACTCACAACAAGATCAAGTGCACAAAATGAAGCCATAGCTCCACCCATTGAATGCCCTGTGATCATGATCGGAACATCTCCATACAATTTCCGAGTCTTTTGAATACCGTTAACAACTCCATCGTGTAATGTTGTGTTATGATAAGCAGAATAAAATCCTCGGTGTACCTATAAATTAACCATGGGGAGCACTACTATGAATTGTGTTTGCCACTAGTGCATTTTAATTGCAAATTTGCAATGCTTTAGCTATGCTCACCATTGCTTCAGGCATGCCAGGGTAGTCAAGATCAAGTTGTTTCCATAACAAGTCCTCTATCCAATTCTGGATGCTGAGAAATTGGACGATCAGTACAGTTGAGGGGTTATAAAGGATATTGACACCCTTTGCAGGTTTGCATTTTATGAGTAATTGAGTATTCCCTCCGTTCTTTTTTACTTTACGTTTTCGATTTTTTAAGGTCTTGAGATGCGACTTTAACTGTTACTTTTTATAGTTTTACACTAAGATATACTAATAAAATTGTAATATTATGAAAGTATTTTTAACGACAAATCTAATGATACAATTTTTGTATAACCAATCTAAATAGTTTTAAATATATTGATAGTCAAACTTTAAAAAGTTTGATAGCACGGATTCTAGAAAGTCAAATAAAAAAGAACAGAGAGAGTATTACATTGCATACAAAGAAAAATATGTATACTAAAGGCCAAGTATTTATAAATGTTAAGTACACATGACTGAAATCGAAATACATAATAGACCTACCTCTTATAAGTGATAGAACATTCTGAATCGAAACTTGAATAACATTTTTAACAAGCAAGCAAAACAAGATATATGCTAATTACCTGTTCTCTTGAGTTCCTCTAAACACAACAACGACAGCATTGATGTCACTAGCAAAACCAACATACGCCTGCTTGTTCATCAAAATATGATCAGCTTAAAAGATACTAAAGATATGGAGATAAAGGTACGATGAACACAAGTAGGGAAGAACCTGTAAGCAATTCTCCACATCTACGATGAGCTCTATCATCTCAAACCCCTGGGTCATCCAACAAGTTTACTTGATCATTCATACCAGTATTGCATGAAGTTGGCCAAACGTTTAACATAAATCATGCCACAATAAACAGAAACCACATCGTGGTAGGAAGGTTTACCTCGATCAGGTCTCCACATCTAGAACATGTCCAAGTAAACAATTGTGTCAAATCAGCAGTATAGATCTGCAAGACATCGCCAAGTTTAATTCCAAAATACTGGAAAGGAAAGGCAGAAACTTAACTAGAAAGAATTTGACAACAATTAATTCATACTGAAGGATAATATAATGTTCAGGAATAACTAAGATAAAGAAAATGTGAATGAACTTACAGCAGAAGCATATTCCACAAGTGTCTTGGCAAGTGTTGAGTTATATATGGTAGTGGAGGGGTGATGTTTAATCATAAATTCTATATCACAAAAGTAACGCATCAGCATCAGCGCAACATGGAACATGCGGAATACATAGAGAAAAGACACAACCTAGTGAAGCAAAAAAAAAAAAAAATGTAAGATGACACCATGCATATTATTGTAACAGTAAAACTTTTGAATTCAAAGTTGAAGAGGACATATGTACTAGCTTTGAATCAAATCAACACGCAAGATGAAATTTAATGATACTTATAAAGTCAAGATGAATCTGACCAGGCTACAAAACCATACCAACTAGACACAGTTCCAACCAGGCATTTCAAACCTGAATTGCAAGAACAAGGTAATTCTGTGCTCCTGAGAATGGGATAAACGTAAAAATATGAGCAGAAAATATTTCAATCAAATTTCGACACTAGGGCATAGCACCAGAGAGAGAGAGAGAGAGAGAGAGAGATGTATCAATGTACGGAAATTTGTTGTGCTAAAGTATATAGTTTCCTTTGCTAATATTATCATTTTTCCAGTTCATCCCGTTATTTTCTGAAAAAATTGGTCAAATTAATTACATATATTCCTGTTTAGAAGCCAACTGAACCAATTAAGCACAGCAAACAGCTCTAAATGCAAGCAGGAACAACTCCAATGCAACATCTTGAAGCCAAGAAACAAAAGGAGCGGCTAATCATTTACCTCTCCCGGAGCAAAGAACAAACAAGCACACCAAAAGAGCCGCCTTTAGCAACCCGCGGCGCTCCATGCCCTGCAAACACAAGACGATATATTTTGGCTAATCATGGCAGAAAAACAGCGGATTCCCGCACAAAGGCAGCTAATCTTGGTCAAATTAGGATGAAAGAACGGCGGAATCGCCTTACTGGAGGCCCAAATCAGCCGAATCCACGCTCAAATTCCGCCGCCGCGCGCGATCGAGGAACCAATGAATTGGGGAAACCAGAGGAGTGTGGCGACTGGAATCCAAACTTGCGAGAAATTTTATTATCGTGCTAGTACAAATAAATTATAAGAATCCGAGTCCTCGAAGCGCAGAGCAACGAGTCAAGAAAGGGAGGAGCAAAATAAATTAGGACGAGGAAGAGAAAATAAATTAGGATTAAGTTAAGGGAGCGAAGCGAGAACACGAAACGGTGATCAACCGGAGGTTATATAGAAAACCGGGGGGTTGTTAAATGACGAGTTTGCCCCTGGGCTTATCAGGATTTTGATTAAGATTGCGGTTTCGGGTTAGATTAGAAAGCAAGCGGGTCGCTGCCCGACCGAGAAGGCTATATAGTATCTTCGCGCACACTCTAGTCTAGCAGAGGTGGGCCATGCATGCAGTGGGTCACACATTTAAATCATCAACATTATTGGATCCCTATAATTGTCCTTTGCAATACTACCACCAGTTTATGGTGGTACATGGAAGTGTTGTATGAACATGTAACAATTAACAAGATTGTTACCATCTACAAACCATCTATCCATCACATGTTAATTGATTCCGCTACACAGAAGTTTTGTTTTTTTAAGCTGTAGTTGATAGTTTTTACATAGGGCCTGTTTGGCAAGTCACAAGCCGGCCGACTTTTGGCTTTTGCTACATTACCCAACTTTCAAACGGATTATTTTCTCAAGACGGGGTCTACAAGTTAAACGTAGTACACGTTAAAAGACCAATATCTGTACCAGTCAAAATCGTAAGTGAGTATCGGTCTCTCCGTAATGCATCTCTGTATGTACCAAAAGTTATGTTCGCAAAAAAAGAATGACCCTTACTCTTTTTGGGCGATGTTGACATAGACAGCGCATGCGGTTTTAATCTTAGAAAGCCGTTTAGAGAATTCGTTTTAAAAACTTATCTGATTTATTTCGATTTTTAAAGAAATAAAAGAAAAAGCACACAGCCAGATACTACCCATTTGTAATCAGTTAACAGGGGGAAGATGCATTTTGCAAAATGGGATGTCCTTTTTTTTTTGTGTATTCATGTGCTGGCGTGTACCAGCGAATGCAGTGGCGATCTAAAATTTACGTTTTGAGCTAGAGGCTAGGGTGCGATAGCCCTGAATCCGCCCCTGGGCGAATATACGGGTGCTTGTCAGCTGATTGGAAGACTTGAGGTACATGCGACAAAATGTACGGTACCAATTTCGAGAGCAGATGACGAGAGGCATGGACTAGTCTGTAGCTACTGGCCTGTTTCACCAAACCGATTCTGTCTTTCCTGCGGGGGACATCGCAACTAGAGCTTTATAGTAGGAGTGTCAATCAGTTTGTTGAGTTGGTTATGCATGAATTCGACGTAACTTCTTAATGCCGCGATAACGATATGTCGTGGAGTTGGAGTATGCTCCCAGCTTCGTCCCCGTTTCTGCTGAAACAAAAACCTTTTACTTCAGAATTCGCAATTTTTTTTTCAATCCTGTAGCTTGCAGAGTAAACTGTGCAGGAACTTTGAGTCTAATTAAGCGGCTGTGAGCCGTGTGATTGGTACGTAGTTGTCTTCTAACAGGCACTGCAGCTCCAGGTATTTAGTTACTTCGCTTGGACGGAGCAGCTCGATCAGCTCTTGCCGCTGCATGCAGCTGGAACTTGAGAAACCCAAAATCCTACTGCGGTGGAGGCGTGCCGGAAACAGAGAAGAGCCAGCTCGGATCGCGTTGCCACGTCGGCCGATAATTGGGAAGGATGGAAAGCTGGCGGCATCAGGCTGAGGTCGATCAAAAACACGAAACCATGCCGCGTTACCATCTAGTAGTTTTGACATGTCAACGGATCGAGACCAACTATTTTCCATCCATGTGGTGATCTCCGGTTGTTTAAGCCTCGCTCGGTTAGACTAAAAAATAGTGGTTTATAGCTAAAATTATACTATAGATGATTGAAATTATACTGTAGCTGAAGGTGGCTTATTTAGTATAATTAAATTTAAAAAAATATAAAAATAAAAAAAATATGTTAGCTCAACGCAAATAAATACGGAAAAAAAGAACCGTGAAAAAATCTCAAAAAAACCAGTAGTTCAGAAAAAAAAACAAATTTTATAAATAATAAAAAATAAATCAGAAGTTAAAAGTTCAAGCCGAAATGAGCGGACAACAAGCTGAGATTGATTGGCCGCTGATCACGTCAGACTGATCAGGTCACGATGTCGTAATTGTTAGAGATATGATTAGAGATACTGATTGATATGATTAGAGATACTGATTGCCTTGTATTTGGATAGTTTAGATTCTTTCCATACACGCACTCTTTCCTTATATGTATTCTTTCCATATTAGCCATCCCGTACTGTGTATATATATAGGCCGTTGGCCTCATATGAATACAAGCACTATTCATAACATGGTATCAGAGCCTACCTGGTTTTGATTTTCCGCTTGTCGACTCCACTGCGGCCGCCGAGGATCGCTGCCGCTCGTCGACTCTGCTGTCCCGAGTCGCTCCGCCTGTCCGGTCCGCCGCGGCCGCCGCCGCCGCCCGGCTCCTCCCGCCGCCCGCCATCGCGCCGCCGCTGCCGCGCCGCCCCCGCCGCGCCTGCCTCCTCCCTGTCCGGTCCGCTGCGCCACCGCGCGCCGCCTCCTCCGCCGCCTCTGCCGCGCGTCGCGCGCCGCCGCTGCCGTCCGCCGCCCGCCGCCGCCGCCGCCGCCGCCGCCGCCGCCGCCGCCATCGCCGCCGCCTTTTTCCTTTTTGGTCTTGGCTGTGTTGTAATGAGAGACCGATCGGTCTCGGTTATGCTATAAAACCGACCGGAAAAGAAAAGAAAAAAAAACGTCGCTCTAACCGCCGCGCCGTCCAGCGCCGCCTGTTAGACTTCGTTCCCTTGGTCGCCGTGCCGTTCAGCACCGCATACCAATGGGTACCGTTGCTCTTCCTCGTTGCCCGGTGATTTTCGATGGTGTTAATTACACCGACTTCGTGTCTCACATGCGCATCCATATGCGTGGTCTTCGTCTCTGGGGCATCCTCTCTGGCGATGTCATCTGTCCGCCTTGCCCTACTCATCCGACGGAACCTCCGCTTGCCACGCTACCCCAGACAGCTGACAAAGCTGCTGCTGCTGATGATGCTGATGATAAGACTGCCTCTGCCTACCAAGAGGCTCTGGATTTATACAGGGATCGACTGGCAGTCTATACTAAGTGGTACGACGACGACGCTCGGGCTGCTGCTATACTCATTGCCAGTGTCCAGCCTCAGTTCTCTTCTGAGGTTGTGGGACTCTCCTCGGTTTTTCAGATGTGGACTCACCTTCGTCAGCGCTACGAGCCCTCTGGTGATGCCTTGTACTTGTCCGTGGTTCGCCAGGAGCACTCTCTTCAGCAGGGTGATGCTACTGTTGACGCTTTTTACACTCAGAGCTCTGCCGTGCGGTGTCGCTTGGACTCTCTCCGCCGCCGGTTGTCGCTCTTGTCGGTCTTGTCTAGCACGCGTCTTGACCGGAGTTTCAGCGGATCTACGAGTTCCTTACTCGCCTTTGTCCTGAGTTCGAGCAACAAGGCGTGCCTGCTTCTTGCACGTCACCCTCGTGTCACTCTCCGGAGGCTCTCACCGAGATACGAGGAGGAGACTACGCTGAGTGGTGCCGGTCGATGTCACTCCCTCTGTTCTCGCCGCCGTCTACCGCTACACCGCTCGCTCCACGCCTTGACATCGCCCGACCGCCCCTCCAGCGGCTACCACAGGCGGTGGTGGCCGTCCTACATCTGGAGGGGGGCGTCCTCACTGCTCCTACTGCGACAAGGCCGGCCACATTGAGTCTCAGTGCTATAAGAAGAAGCGGCATCTTTCACGTCGTTTTTCTACTAGCACTGACACTGGTGCTTCTGCATTGACGTCTGCATCGACTACTCCAGCAGTTTCTTTCACTAAGCAGGAGATAGCCAGACTTCGACGTTTACTTGCCGCCTCTGGCTCTTCCTCGACAGGTTCTGCAGTTCGCTCGATTCTTCTGCACCGAGAAACCACCCTCTACACGATCGGTATCTCCCATGGATTCTTGATTCTGGAGCATCTTTTCACATGACCTCTGATGCTTCCACTCTGTCTCGCATTACACCTCTTGATTCTCCTGTTAGTGTTCTCACTGCTGACGGTACCTCTCTTTCTGTCTCTGGCCGAGGATCTCTTAGCACCTCATTATTTCATGTTCCTTCTGTTGCACATGTTCCTCGCCTCACCATGCAGCTTCTTTCTGCTGGACAGATTACTGATCTTGGTTGTCGGGTCATTCTTGATTCTGACTCTTGTTGTGTTCAGGACCGCCACACGGGAGCTCTGATTGGTTCTAGCCCTCGGCGCCTTGACTCCCAGCGTCTATGGGAACTTGACTGGCTTCACCTTCCTTCCGCTGCCACCGTCGCCGCCAGCCTCTCCCTCTACCACTTCGCTCTCCGGCTCTTTCCAGCGGTGGCATCACCGTCTTGGCCATATGTGTGGCTCCGTCCGTCGCCTTTAGTTCGTCGTGGTCTTCGGGTCTGCCTCAGAGACGTGTCTTTAGATTGTCGTACGTAAGTTAGGTAAACAACTTCAGCTTCCTTATCCTCATAGTGAGTCAGTATCTCAGCGTCCTTTTGATCTTGTTCATTCAGATGTTTGGGGTCCGGCTCCCTTCGTTTCGAAAGGGGGCCATCGATATTATATCATATTTATAGATGATTTTTCTCGCCACACTTGGATATATTTCATGTCTTCTCGTAGTGAGGTCCTGTCTATCTATAAACAATTTGCCACTATGATTCGCACGCAGCTTCTCCACCCTATTCGTGTTTTTCGTGGCGACTCTGGCGAGTACCTCTCTCATCACCGCGCAGCTTCCTTGTCAGCAGGGGACTCTTGTCCGGTGCTCATGCTCGAATGGTGTTGCTTGGCGCAAGCATCGTCACCTCCTTGAGTCGGCTCGTGCCACGATGATTGCCGCCTGCTCCACCTCACTTTTGGGCCGAGGTGTTTCCACCGCCACCTATCTCGTCAACATCCGCCTTCTTACGCTCTTGAGGAGCAATCCCTTTGAGCGTCTATGTAGTCTCCTTCCGACTACTCGCCCTTCAGCATGTTTGGTCGCGTTTGCTCGTTCTCCTCGCCTCGAGAACGCACCAAACCGACCGCCACTGTTGAGTGTGTTTTCTAGGATACGATCTGAGAGCACAAGGGCTATAGGTCTTTGGGATCCTGTTGGTCGACGGATGCGGATTTCTCAGGATGTGACTTTCGACGAGTCTCGTTCCTTCTACCCCCGTCCTACCTCTTCTTCGGCTTCCTCTGTGGAGTCTCTATCTTTTTTGACCTTTCCAGATACACCTATATCTGTCTTGCCTGCGTCCACCCGTCCTACTGAGTCTTCTCATATTCCTTCCGTGCCCTCTCCGCCGTTGTCGTCTCCTGCGGCTCCTCAGGCTCCCCCCACTACACTCGTCTACACTCGTCGACCTTGTGTTGAGGATCTTCCAGATGAGCCATCTTCTTCTGATGATTTATCTTCTGATGGACCATCTTCCCCTGATGGGTCATTTTCTCCTCGCTACGCTCTTCGCGATCGCCAGTCGCTTCGGCCTCCTGCCCGTTTTGCCTTTGCTGGTGCAGCTACTCATGAGCCTGTTTCTTACCGGGATGCTGCTACTCACCCCGAGTGGCAGCATGCCATGGCCGAGGAGATTGCTGCCCTTGAGCGTACTGGTACTTGGGATCTTGTTCCCTTTCCATCTCATTCTCGTCCCATCACGTGTAAGTGGGTCTATAAGATAAAGATCGCTCTGATGGTTCTCTTGAGCGCTATAAGGCGCGTCTTGTTGCCCGTGGTTTCCAGCAGGAGCATGGTCGTGACTACGACGAGACTTTTGCTCCTGTGGCTCACATGACCACTGTCCGCACTCTTCTCTCGGTGGCGTCTGTTCGCCACTGGTCTGTTTCTCAGCTTGATGTCAAGAATGCCTTTCTTAATGGCGAGTTGCGTGAGGAGGTCTACATGCATCCGCCACCTGGGTATTCTGTTCCTGAGGGCATGGTCTGTCGCCTTCGCCGCTCTCTCTATGGCCTTAAGCAAGCCCCTCGTGCTTGGTTTGAGCGCTTCTCCTCTGTGGTCACTGCTGCTGGTTTTTCAGCGAGTGATCATGATCCTGCACTCTTTGTCCACACTTCGTCTCGTGGTCGGACTCTTCTTCTTCTGTATGTTGATGATATGATCATTACAGGAGATGATTCTGAGTACATTGCCTTTGTCAAGGCTCGTCTTAGTGAGCAGTTCCTTATGTCGGATCTTGGTCCTCTTCGTTACTTCCTTGGGATTGAGGTTACTTCCACCCGGATGGTTTCTTTATGTCCCAAGAGAAGTATATTCAGATCTTCTTGATCGCGCCGCCTCACGATCAACAGATCTTGTTGAGACTCCCATGGAGCTCAATGTTCACCTTCGTCCCTCTGATGGTGAGCCTCTTTCTGATCCGACTCGCTATCGTCACCTTGTTGGGAGTCTTGTCTACCTTGTCATTACTCGTCCGGATATCACTTATCCGGTTCACATTCGAGTCGGTTCGTTTCGCCCCACTCGTGTCCACTCTGACCACCTAATTCGAGTTCTGCGATACTTTCGTGGGACTATCTCTCGTCGTCTCTTCTTTCCACGCTCCACTCGTTCTGACTTCAGCTTATTCGGATGCTACTTGGGCCGATCTCTCGATCGTCGGTCTATCTCTGCCATCGTGTTTTCTTGGTGGTTCTCTCATTGCACGGAAGACGAAGAAAGCAGATGCAGTGTCCGCTCGAGTGCAGAGGTGAGTTGCGAGCTATGGCTCTCTTGACAAGAGAGATTACTTGGCTACGGTGGTTACTTGAGGATTTTGGTGTTTCATCACTACACCGACTCCTCTCTTGTCGACAAGACAGTGCTATCGGTATTGCTCGTGATCCCGTGAAGCATGAACTCACCAAGCATATTGGTGTTGATGCTTCCTTCATGAGGTCTTGTGTGCATGATCGGATGGTTGCTCTTGATATGTGCCTTGAGCTTGGATAGCGATTTCTTCACGAAGGCCCGACCAGCCGCACAAAGACGGCTTCTTCCTCTCAAACTCGGTGTTGTTGATCCACCATGAGTTTGAGGGGTGTTAGAGATATGATTAGAGATACTGATTGATATGATTAGAGATACTGATTGCCCTGTATTTGGATAGTTTAGATTCTTTTCATACATGCACTCTTTCCTTATATGTATTCTTTCCATATTAGCCATCCTGTACTCGTGTATATATACCGGCCCGTTGGCCTCATATGAATACAAGCACTATTCATAACAGTAATTAGTTCGACAGGACTAAATAGTTGTAGCGAAAGTGCACCTCCTGATGAGGCCAAAGTCGAAAGCGTGAAGCAGCCGAAGGAAACTATTTAAGGGAGGCTTGGGATTTAGAGTAGAATCCTACGACTGACTAGATTTACCTGGACATATCGTCTTCTTTCTGCGGCGCCCCACACGGGCAGCTCAGACTGCTGCCGTCGTGAAGAATCGAGGGCCCGAGCGGCCAGCGCAGCGCCTCCCCCTTCCTCCGCGCGACGGCCCTGCAGCCTGCGGTTGCGGTGAAGCCCGGAAAGGAACGGCGCGCGTCCTCGGTGGAGCGGCAGCGGGCGCGGTCTGGACGTCTGGTCCGAGCAGGGTAATGAGCGTACGCACGCCGGGCCAGCCAACCGGCCGCACCTTAGTGCAGTCAGAGCTAGAGATGGCAATGAGTACTCGAAACCCGATACCCGGTGGGTTTTTACTCTATTAGGGTATGGGTCTGAGTCAATTTCCTAACCCATGGGTCTCTTAATGGGCAAAAAGCCCAACCCATCGGGTCTGCCGGGTTCGGGTACGTTCCTATAGTACCCAAACCCGTAAACCCATGGGTAATATAAACCCGATCTATAGGAGTTATAAACCCGTGCTCCCACCTCCCGTGCAAACCAAATGACCTATAGCCCATTAGTCAAGTACAAGGAGCAGTTGATGTCTCTCCTTTTGGTTTTAACTGAGTTGTGAACTGTGAACTTATAATGATATGCTATGCCAGTGAACTATGAACTGAGAATTAATGGAGTGAACTAGTGATGTGCATTGTGGATTTGTCGTTGCTTGTTTCATGCATAGTAGCATATAAATTGAACTTATTGTTGACTTGCTAAGCACTGCACTGTCTGCAATCTGCACAATTGTTGTCGGGCACGGGTGACCCATGGGTACCCGTTACTCGAGTGGGCATGGGTCTGGGCAAAAATCTGCACCCGTCACGGGCATGGGTTTTTTAGCAGGCACGTCCAACTTTCATGGGCACAGGTTTTGGATAGCAAAACCCAGCGGGTTTGTGCCCGTTGCCATCTCTAGTCAGAGCGGATATATACGCGTAGGATCTAAGATAATAACAGAGAGGTGAACAGTGTGTTAAAATTTTTTCCTTTCCTTTAAATATTTATCAATCATTCATTTTAATAATTACAAAACTACGATATTACGATGAAAATCCACCACACAATTAGCAAATCAAAATGCCAAAAAACAGTGCAATGAACAGTAACTACGGTACTACCGTTGCTACAATGAAGTCAGCATGAATAGTATTTCTAACACGATTTTAAAAATAAAAATCGATGGAATTTTTTATCCGTAGATCTAAATAACATGAAAATTTGCAACGACTCCACATTATAGGACAAAGAGCATATAAGACACTCAACTCTCAAACCCTAACCCTAGACATGAGAGCACAAGAGAGATGTGTTAGATAATTTTTCACATGTCTCTATTCTAATCCCTTTTATAGGTAGGCTAACAAGTCACCTATAACTCTCAGTGGATATTATCCACTTAGTACAATAGGGAAAACCTAGTAAACCCTATACATACGGGTTTTACTCATACATGTCCACTTATGCACGCTTTTCAAAGCGCATAAGCTCTTATCCGCTAAATTCTTAGTCTTGATACATCTTGATCAAACCAGCTCCATCTTAACATAAATTGTTCTCTCAAGCGCGACTCAGGTACCGCAGTTTTGATTCAAGATAGTTTTTGGTATTTTGGCCAAACTACCAAAATACCCTTTCTTGACCCGATCTTTATCTCACATTGCAAAGCAATCATCATGCTTGCCACGTGTAGGTGCACCACTAACTTGCAACGCATTGCCAAGTCTCTTCTATCCTGGTTCCATAAACCACGACTCACTTAGCCCGTCCAAGCCACATGGTGTAATCCCGCCATTCAAACTCGCTATCAATATTTTCTGTTTTTCTTGTGTCATGCTTGAACTCACCATATCACCCGGTATCCTTGATCGTTCTGGATTTCAACTTCTCCATGAGCCTAGCCCCAATCCTTATCGTTGATCATGATTGACTCCAAGCGACCCTGCATATCCAAAGATAAAGAAATTATTTTCGGACATAAGTTTTTCACAACTTGATCCACATTAGCCAAAACATGCTTATGCAACATTAATGGAAAGACCTAGGTCACCCCATCTCAATCCATAACTCAATTTCCCAGAAACCTATTTTTCTGCAAAATCCGGTAGTACCGCATGTATCATGCCGGTACTAACGCACCTTACAATTCCGAAATAGACCTCTTTAGAAATAACGTACCGTCGTGTAAAATTCGGTACTACCGCATTGCGGTATGACCACACAAACACCTGTGGTGCTACCGCATTACGGTATGACCGTACCAACATCTACGGTACTACCGTCCTGCGGTATGACCGCACCAACACCCACGGTACTACCATTTTCCCTAAAATTCCAGAAAACAGCCCAGACAAACTGTGATCTTTGCAAAATCATTTAACGATTTCACAAAATTTGTAATGGTTCATCACAACATTATTCTTGACCTTCTTATATGGTCCTTTAATACTAATATCGCTCGTCCTGTATTCTATTCTATATTTTTTCTTAGAGTCGAAGTCAAATACGGATAGTGCCGGGTACCAATTTCTCTACTCCGTATTCACTCCACGAGCCTTTGGACGGTCAGTCAAACGAAAATTATCTATTTCTTTTACACCCCTACACAGGACATTGAACAGTAGAGATGCAATCAGAGCCAACACGGAAAAACTAATTGCTGAGATATCGAGTAAAGAACACTCAATATTCTCCGCCTATTTAGATATAGCAATTGCCTATCTGTTATCTTTTGTAAGCGAAATTACAATAGACTTACTCATATCACTAGACATACGGATATATATGGCGGATATCACTCATTCCGTATCATATTCCGTATTTTTCATCGGAATCGGACTAAGATACGGATAGTAATAGATACTCATTTATCCTTTCGTATTTAGTCCGTAAATTTTCGATCAACAAAAATTATTGGTTTTATTTGCACCTGTGCAGACCAACGCAAACGCTATAGGACGCGGTCGCGGCACGAGGGGCGGTTGTGCGTGTGCGCACCCACGCAACCCTCACGTAATCCTTCGCCTGCTAATGATCGTTACACTGTGGACTACTACTTAGTTTGTTCCGACGGACCTACTGCTAATTGCATAACCCATCTCCTCTGCCATCTGCCTTACCTCAATAATCATGAATTCGTGATTAATCAGCTGCCTAGCCTAGTCTTAACTTGTCTGCGAAGCCCGAGATGTCGATTCTGAAAAGCGACCCGGTGATTGACGATGAAATGACTAAAACCTTCCTGCAGAGTTTATCTCAGTCCAGTTGTTTCTTGATTCGGCTCAGATTACCAGGAGAAAGTTGAATTGGATTCAGAGGCAAGGTTCTACTACTGCAGCCTACTGATTACCAGCAGCTGGTTCAAATCTCAACGATAAAATAAAGTAAGATGTTCAATTGTCCACCACATTGATGCATATGTCGAACCTTCCGTTATTCGGTTATTGAATCCTGCTGCTATGAGTAGCTGGTTGATACATACACACATGCATGCATACTCACACTGAATTAGAACAGATTGCACTAAATTGCAATTCCTTCTGCGTTTTCTTTGCTGAAACAGTTTTTCTGGTCTTAGATTCAACGTACATGACTCGAAATGATTTTCTCATGGCATTAAGCTTATTCCTGTACATAAATGTCCTGATTTCATCGAAACACCTAGCAGAAATTTTGACATTAAACCTGAATCAGCACTTTCAGAACTCTACCTCTCAAAATCTTTCAATTCAGGCTACAGATCAACGGTAGTATGTACATTCATAACAAGACTTGCAACAGAGCGAGTTTTACAATTCAAATTCAGCAGAAATTATTTTTGAGCTGAACATCAGGCACAATCCAGAAACCAATGCCTAGCTTGGTGCCTTGGTGGTGCCCATCTGGAAGAAGTTCCTCTGTGCATCTGCGGGAAGTTCCTCCAGCTTGAGTTTCGAAGAAGTCGCACCATCTCAGCAGCAAGGGTAGATGGCGACGTAGCGCCTTGACGACCTCATCCTTCTTGGCCTCCTCCCCCTCTTTCTTCTCCTCGCTGACCTTCTCGTCCGACGTCTGTTTGTCCTTCGCATCGGCAATTAGTACTTCTTTAATTATCGTCCTTTATGACCTCATCCTTCTTGATCTCCTCCTCATTCTTCTCCTCGATGACCTTCACGGTCGATGTATGTCACCTTGTCCAGTGTCTCGGTGATCACTTCGTTGCTGTCCTTGACGACGGCTGCATCGGCCTTGTTGCTTTCCTTCTCCTTCCTCACCTCCTCAACGGCCTTCTCAGTCAAAGTTGCCTTGTCCTTCGCCTCGGTGATCACCTCGTCGACATTGTCCTTCACAACGACGGCCGAGCTGCTGTCGGACGGTGGCACGAGACGGCTGCTGGACGGCGGTGACGACGACGCTGGATTTCCTCAGGAAGAGATTGCGGTTGCATCTGCTGCTGCCGTTGACGATGTTGCCGGTGGCCACAGATTCTTTGGAGCCACCGCAACCCATGGCGGTGATGGAGAGGAGATGGCGAGGAGGGAACGTAGGAGATGCAAAATGGAAAGAGAGGATGGGGAATATGGAGTCCAGTATACTACTATAAAAAAAAATAATACTAGACGTCTCATTATAGATGATTAAGCAAAATCATCAGTATAAAATACAATCACAGACGATTTTGGTTTAGAGACCGTCTATTTTACTATCAGCGGTAAAAACCATCTGTGAAAAGAAAATATCATAGACGATTCATGGTAAACATCGTCTGTGAAGTATCATAGACGGTTATTAGCAAAAACCATCTGTAATATTACTAAATATCACAAATGGGTTTTTCTTTAAACCGTCTAGCATACTTCACAAACGGTTTGTATTAAAAACCGTCTGTGATAGTTAAGTCATCACAAACAGTTTGTATTAAAAATCGTCTATGATAATCTCACTTATTAATTGCAGACATGTCGACCTCTCACAGATCCGCCTTAAATTACAAATATGTTCTTACAGGCTGCTGCTTTGAATATGTAGGGCTTTGACACCATTTGGTGAAATGAGACCATGGATTTGGCAAGAGTAATTATAGATCCATTAAATTCTTGACTATCTATGCTTAATAATTTATTCGTAATTACATTATATTTTAGATCTAGCTTTTGATGAAAGGAGAACTGAAGATGGTTTAGATCTAGCTTGATGTAGAGAGAAAATTATTTACATCTAGCATAGTTTAGGATTTAGCCAATTCATAGTCTATTTCTACTTAATTCAATTTAATTAATTATTTTTACCACATATAGCTACTTTAGATCGTATATATCTATTATACTAATTAATTAATTCAATATTTAATACTAAATTGTTATATGCATAACATAGGACCGAAACTGGATGTACGCTAGGAACCGTGTGAGTGAAGCGTACATTAATGGCGTGTCTGTTTTTACAAAAGTCGTCGGAAAGGATATGTTGACTAAGGGAGTGGAATATATGTACTGTTCATGTATTGACTACGAGAATCCGAAGATGTTTAAGAACCGAGCGCAGATTGAAGCACACTTGATTCGAATAAGTTTTAAAAAGAGGTATGCACGTTGGACTAGTAATGATGAAGAGTATATTCCATAATAAGACAGTAATAATGACATCACCGATTTGGATAAGCTGCATGATGATAATCTGGATCATATGCTTAAATATAAAAGGAAACTATGATGAGAGAGTATGTTAAATTCTGAGACTATATGGAGGACTCAGAGAAACATTTATTCACGTGCTGCAGGTCGAAGTACACGAGGTTGTCAGCCGTGCTTAAACTACTGAAATTGAAGGCAAGCAACGGTTGGTCTAACAAGAATTTCACGGCGCTGTTAGGTCTTTTAGCGGACATACTTTCGGAGGAAAATGAGTTGCCCAAAACCACCTACAAAGCCAAAAAAATTCTTTGTCCATCGAGAATGGAAATAGAAAGAATGCATGCATGTCCGAATGACTGTATCCTTTACCGTAAAGAATATACAAATATGCTTGTATGTCTAGTGTACAACGCATCTCGATATAAGCATAAGAATTAATTAGATGACGGCGAGGGAAAAGAGGTGAAGAAAGGACCTCTTGCTAAGGTGGTATGGTATCTTCCTGTAATTCCTCGTTTGAAGTGGTTTGTTGCAAACCCAAAGAAGGCAAAATTGCTGTGTTGGTATTCGAAGGAGCATAAGAATGATGAAATGTTAGGACACCTTGCTGATTCCGTCTAGTGCAGAAATATCGATAGGATATTTGAAGAAGTCGGTGTAGAACCGGGGAATATAATGTTTAGATTGATATTTTTCAACCGTCTGTGATGTCATTTGTGGTATTTGAGGCAAGGAAAAATCGTGGGGGGATTAAGGTCTTACATACTCTACGTCCATGCATGCATGCATGCAAGCATGGACAAGTCTCGTGGGGGCAAAAGTGCATGCATGAGACTGCAAATTTAGGGAAACCATAAACAAACCAGAGGTTGTGCCATGTGCTTTAAACTTTTATTATGTCAAATTGCAGCTCATCATTGCTGTAAGATGTGCTTTGCCTACAGAGATTTTTAACGAAAATCTGTAGTTCTAGTTAAGCAGGTGTGCCTGTAGTCTTTGGGCTGGCACCAAGGTTGACTTATACTGTTTCTAGAGGGAGTTTGTGGGTTCTTTTTCTCCAAAGCTGGCGGTTTTTAGTTTTTGCTACAGTACTTAGCTTTCAAACGGAGTATTTTCTCAAGATGGGATCTATAAGTTAAACGATGTACACGTTAAAAGTCCAACATCAATACTATCCAAAATCGCAAGTGGGTATCTCTCTCCGTAATCTGTACCGTAAATAGCCAAAATTCAAAAACCAAAAGTCATAAGTCGCAGCCGTTGCCAAACAGGCCATGTAGATTCAGGTGTTTTACGTATAATGGTGCACTTCTTCTATTCAGAGGTGCATGTATCTGTATGTCGATTAGGGTATAGATGTTGATTGGATCACACTATGAAATAATGTTGCTTGAATGAACATGATAATGGAGGTGTAATCAATCACCTAACTGGAGAATGGACACAGTCTTAAGAACTTGAAACTAGCCTGTCCTTGTAATGCAAAAAAAAAAACACACACAGAGAACAGTAGTTGAAGCAGAGACCAGTGGGTGAGAGCTGCATACAGGCATGCAAGCCATTGAATCGGCAGGTACATGCGCAACTACTACTTCTCACCATACGTCTATAAACACACTTCACCTCGAACTACTGCATCAAGTCGTACGCAAGTGAGATGATCGTGATGGCCTCTTGGTTTGTTCTCTGAAAAAAAATGTGCTTTGGTTGAGTTCTTGTGAAGCTGTAGTTAGCACTCACCAGTCACCAGTTTCTCTTGGCGAAATGGACCCTCGTGGGCCTGGAGGGCCAGGTTGGGGCCCTCCTGCAGGATGGGGGCCCTGGAGGGTGCGGTTCATCCCCTCCTGGTGGGCCCGCCTTTTCTGGTGCCCCTGGCCGTGGTTCTTGGGGGCTTCATGGGGTCATGGTAAGTCGAATCCTCTACTAACTAATGACACTTCAAACTTGGCATTTGCCAGCGAAATAATCATTTCAATTCAGTTGGTTGATTAGTAGTTCAGGTCAAGTATGCTTCTTCTGCAGCTGTGAAATAATAGATCGGGTTACAGCCCGTGGGCTAGCTGTTCAGTTTTCTTTTGTGCCTCGTTAGCTAGAAAATTTACAGACCAAAGTCTGAAATGAATTTGGGTTACAGCCCGTGGGCTACATATTCTCTAAAGAACCCACTAGAGTGAACAGATTGCCGGTTGCAGTGTCCTCCGTATGCTTCCTACTTTGCCATTGCATAAACACTACTGAAAACCATAGTGTTCTAGTCTCTGGGAGAGATTGTTGTATGCAGTCTTATCTGGTAGTGTTGTATATAATGACTCAATGCAATGACCAGCTCTCTACTTTGGTACGTTGTTGATGCCTTTCACAAGCCAGCATGCCAAATCAAATACAACCTAATAGTTCACAAACTGACACCAACCAAGGAAAATAAAACAGAAAATTGCACTGTTTCAAGAAAGAACCGAACCCAACACGCTGTAAAAACTTCCGCAAGAGGAAGAAATCAAAGGTTAGTCTAGAGGCAGCAGGCATTTTGGACGGTTCTATATAATGTAAAAGCTGTTCTATACACGCAGGCAATTGGCACACTTGTCATGTGCAAAACCATCTGAAACTAATGATCAGTGCTAAGAAATGCTCCTCTTCCAACATTTATATGTAACTGCCCTTCAACTCTTGCCATAAACTGAGGCTTAGGCATCCAGCGGCTGAATTTTGAACGTACCTGAACTCATATGCGCAAGAGGTAACCAAGTGGCATACCAAGAAGCGCCACATAAACCACAAACAGCAAGGGGAAACCTACTTGACTCTTTGGGGTTCCCTTCTTCCGTAAGAATACCTAGCCAAGCCATGCATAATTTTAGAAACAATAGATGCAGATGAACAAAAAAAAAATTATGATCAATGTTTAATATCTAAGGTCATCTGAAAATGCAAAGCAAAGCAGATATAAGTAAAATAAGTACGAAGTAATGTTCTATCCCAGGATCCAAATATACTGCAAAATACACACATCTCGGTATGCACTGCTTGGGAAATAGTTATGGTGGCCATATATTTCAACAAAAATAGAAAATTCTAAAATGAACAGTTATAGTGAGGCCTCAAATGCTTTTGGAGTGTGCCACACTGCCACTACTCAGTTTCGTGATATCAGATGAGATGAGTATCAATCAATGCTGCAGATCATATCAGATGAGTATCAATCTACGCTGCAGATCATACTGGGAAAAGTCATATGTTGCCAGGAGTAACAGGTTTTTTTCCGTCATGGAAGGACTTCTAAAAGCAAGATAAATATGAAATTATAAACGCAAGATAAATATGGGATGTCACCAATGAAACTCCCAACTTGGATTACCAAAGGTGATGGAACAAGGACATTCCTCTAGTAAGGGATGGACTAATGATCAACCCAGAGCTATTTGAGAAGGTAGAAGGCCGCCCGGATTTTTATGTGCAGGACTTAATTTGGCTAAAAAGCAATAGAAGTAATCCTATAGAATTTGTTGAGCGGGATGAATAAGCCTATCTCCAGGAACACGGTCGATCAGCTCCTCTGCCAAATAGAGTCAGAGCCTAAAAAATGGCACATGCAGGGATTGTGGCCTGGAGGGTCTTATGAAAGCACTTTAGTTTTTTATGCTTCTTGTTTGTAAGTTATAAGTTTAAATCATACACTTAACACTCTTTCTTTTATCAATGGTATTACAGCTCTCCTGCATTTTCCAGAACAGAAAAGGATCTATGTGTTTACAGCGATGTTTGATCATTCTTTCTTCTATAAATGGTATATATAGCTCTCCTGCATTTTACAGAACAGAAAAGAATCTACATGTTCTCTGTGATGAAGTTAAATCCATACCATTTCTTGCTGTAACTTATCCCGCTCCTGGATGATAGTCCTGCTCTCTTCTCTCAGCTTTATTATCATCTTTTCAGCCTACAAAATAGAAACGCGATATTGTTATACTTCACAGGGTATTTTCTGAAATAAAAGAAATCTAAGATAACGAAACAATATAAGCTCCATTATTTCATCAGGCCTGATCCTGATACTTGTTCGAGTAATCCAAAACATTTTATGGTGGTGATCTTACCTCTTCCAATTTTGATTCGAGGTTATTGAGCTTTGACCTCAGATTCTGAACATCTTCTGTTACCTGGTACATATTGATCAAAGCAAAAAAACAATGGAATAAACCAGAAGGCTGTGAAAGAAACACAGATCAGAACTGTAGTCTGTATTGTGGAATATGCATACTCACACAACTACTTCTGTTTTCTCTGGCCAAGATAAGTCTATAATAATGAAGTATGGAGATCTCTATATCAAAGTTCAAGTGTGTATATCTAATCATGTGTAACTTACTAAAACTATTTCAAGCCTAATTTTCCAGGAGGCAGAAACACATTTTCAACCGCCAATTACAGGTTTTCCTGGCAAGGGCATAATTTGGCTGAATACAGTTAAAATTCTTCCAAAATTATACCAAGTTAGACAGATACAAAGCAAGTCAAGCTGATTCCAGCCAAAATTTCATTTTTTTTCTTCGCCGTTGTATTTGCAAACCCCAAGTGTTTTACACAATTTAACAAGAAACAGATCGGTTTCTATCGAAATCTAGCCTGTGTCAGACCAGGTTCCACTTGGGGGCTGTGCAAGACCCTGTCAGACCAGCATTGCAGCGCTCCAGGAACTGGATCCAGAATATGTTTACGAACACTACGTGTTTCTGTCTTTAGATTAAGTTAAACATAGGGAAATGGGCATATGATAAACTATAGAATGGAAGCTTACATGAGATAATTGATGATTCTGCATGCTGAAAAGTCCTCGGTCACTTAACGTAACAGCTTTTTTCAGAGGAGTTTCTTCTAGAGGAGGAGACTCCTTTAAAGTTGCACTGTTTTCTTTCACAGGAGGAAGTTGTTCAATGGTAATTGCAGGCGTATCTTTTAGAGGAGGAGGAGATTCTGTCAAAATAACAGGTGCTTCAAGCAGTGGCACTGGGACTTCTCTCAGGATTGGAGTCTCCTTGATAGGGGAAGGTATTTCAGTCACGATAGCTGAAGTTTGTTCCAGAGGGGAAGGAACTTCTTTCTCCACAGCTGGCACTTCATTCTCAACATTCAGGGTATCTTTTAACACAGGAACCTCAACAGCTGCCTCAGTGTTGGGGACACCATTAATCTGTTGCTCCACAAGAGGATGAGATGCACTAACAAGGACAACTCTCAATTTACTTTCCTCAATATATCCATTAGTTTCTTTGGAGAACTGCAAAAAAGAATCAGTACGATTTACACTGAGGATGAGCAATATAAAAGAAACCATGAGACCATGTGGAGCTTACCCCATGATGTATGATGAATATTTGACCTTGTTATACAAATATTGTCGAATTTTGAGTTTGGTTTTGAGAATTTGCAATTTTTAGAGTTACTATCGAGTCTTAACCGGCCTGGCAACAGCAGTATGACCGACGGCTATGCAACGGTAAGACCGGCCATATGCCTTTAAGAAAATAGACACCAAACACTTGTGTACGTGTTTTTGAGAATGTCTTTACACTAAGTGTCACTCAAATTTGGAATTCTATGCTGAAGCTATAAAGTTTAACCAAAACTCCAAAAAGGGTGTTTTCTGATGGTCTTAAGCAGTCAGACTGGCCAAACCATGGCGGTCAGACCCCTCGTAGTCAGACCGACATGTTGCCAGCAGTTAGATCGGAGCTGGCGGTCTGACCAGCTTTTGGCGAATTAGTGCTGAAATTATACATTTTGGTTTAAGATTTGATCCTATAGTTAGGATTAGTGTATAAGCATGATTGAGTGCGTGCACGGTATGGGTGTCGGTGTTTTGTGTGGTATGTTATATGATGCATTGCTTTGACTAACGTGAGTCACATACATGTAACTTGTGCTCGATATGGTTACTTGGTTTCTAGATGTGCATCTTGGAGGACGCTAGCGGTCAACGGCAATGAACTGGGACTAGGTGAGGGATACTGAGGTCCAAGCGATCGTGTAAATCCAGGTGAGACTACGTGGCTTAAGTGGAAAGCACAGAGAAGACAAAAATCGTGAAGAAATAAGTTGGTGCATGTGGTGTGTCAAGTAATGAGGCCGATGCATGTAGAGACAGTTCGAGAGTCTGAATGCGTGAAGATGTGACGGCTATTCATTGAGCACTACGGGCTGCATGTCAAAGCATACGGAGATGCTTTGAGGTGAAGGTAAGAATTCTTAGCTCATCAATTGTTTAATTGATGATTCTGTGTGTCGTGCGGTACTATGTGACGATTTGCTTACTGTTGTTGGTTGTAGGACTCTAGAGATAGGTCATGATGAGGCAGAAGGGATCGGGACTAAGCTAGGAGAGCTAGAGTCCAGAGCGATCAAGGTACCATCGGAAGATGAGATTTAAACAAGTTCTTGAGATTTGAGTCTTAACCCAAGATGTCTTTTAAGTCTAGGAAGAGGGGTCCGGTTAGACCGGCGTTGAACTTGCAGTCCAACCGGTGGAGCAGTCAAACCAGCTTTTGGCGCCTGGGCCTGGTCAGATCGGTCTTAGGCTTTTACGGAATGGAATATCCCTTTGCCACTCAAGTTCACTAAAATTACCCACCAAATGACATTCATATATAACTCCAAATCCTTCTATTTTTTCTCCTTTTCCGTCCTTCCTCCTTTTTTCCCTGCTCTCTACTCCTTTTTAGGCTCCCTTACCATCCCACGACGCCCAACGCCGCCGTCCCACTCCCGCCGACGCCGTCCCGACGCCTCAACTCCGTCGGCCTCCCTCTTCCCTGCGCCTGCCGCCACCAACTTCCCTTGTCCCTAACCCGCCAGCCTCCCTCTTCCTCGCGCCCCCACTCCGTCGGCGTCGTCCACGCGCCCGAACTCCGCCAGCCTCCCGCTTCCCCGCGGTCACCGCCACTGGCATCCCCTTCCCTGCGCCTGCCGCCGCCGACTTCTCGTCCCAACCCCGCTGGCCTCCCTCTTTCCATGCACCCCAACCCATGGCCTCCTCTTCCCCTGGCCCAACTCACGGCCCCCCACATGCCCCAACTCACCACCTCCTCTTCCCGCCCTTGCTAGCATCCCCCTTCCCCGCGCCTGCCGCCGTCGGCTTCCCTCTTCCCCACGCCCCAACTCTGCCGACGCTGTCTACGCGCCCCAACTCCGCCGGCAACATCCCTCTTCCCCGTTGCCACCGTACTCCCTGGCCCCAACAACGACCGGAAGATTTTTTTCTCTATTTTTTCATTTTTCTTTCTTTTTTTGAATTGAATGAGAATAGATGTTGTGATTATCAAGGTAATGATCAGTGATTCATGTTCAAAGTAGGTCTCAAAATTCTATAAATTACCACTGATTATTGTGTGTGCTAGTTTAAGCTATAAGCCAAAAAGCCTAGGCATAAACAAACAGGGCCTTAAGCCTGCGGTCAGACCAGCCCAGCGATAACTTAGATCGTTTTGTACTTCGGTTATTCCCTTTGCTATTTGGCTTTTGTGTAAGGGTTGTTTCCGTTGTGCTTCTGATCTTCTTAGCTCTCTCTAGCTATTGAAGTGAAGAGGCCTTTGTAATCAAGGGGGTTGATTTTATTGAAGTTGAAAAGAGACAAAGATCATTTCCCCCTCGATCTCGGACATAAATCCTACAGGAACACTATGCAAATAAAGTTTATAAAACTATGTTATGTGCTTACAAAAGCAGGAAGGAGGTCCTCATCTGATGTACCAGGACGAACAACTGTGGTCTGCACCAAAAACTTGTCTTTTAATTGCATATCTGGTGGAGCAGTACGCTGTGCTTGCATGGTAACTACATTTAAATGACAAAAAAAGCGAAGCAAAAAAAATTAAGTGGAAAGAAGAATCCAGCTTACAAAAGAAGAAATGTAACAGAATCAAGTCATCAACAAAAGAAAGAAAATAGTATAATTGTTTACTCATCCCCCCAAAAGCAAGCACATCGTGTTGGCGTGTTTGGTTTTAGGAATGGATTAATCCTAGGATGGGGCTGGTCCATCAAGAGTTCAGTCTATGATCTTTGTGGGATGACCCTGTTCCTCATTTTTATATTAGTATTTTGCTTACAAGGAATGAGGTGGTGAGGACCAACTCATTCCATTCCTCAAACCAAACAAAAAGATGAGGATCTAGATCAATCCAATCCTCAAACCAAACACCAAATTAATGGACAGTACAATTAACTGAGAATGAACCCACTTGCATGAGCATAGAACATTAGTCGGAAGTAGTTCACATTTAGAAAAGCTTTAGATAGTTATTTCATACAAAAATCAAGTTGGCTATCATAATGTATTTTTAATTATAAGTTGGTTATCAATGAGGTCAATAGAGCTCTACTGCAATAAACTTTGCATGCACAAAATCATTATTATCAATTACAGTGAGTACAGGGCAGTAGTGTACAAACCTGTGAAATCACATGTTGCCCTTGGAAGGATAACTCCAATATTTGGTCGGACACTATATCTTTTAGGAGAAGTTGTTTTAACCTGGCAAATTTGAAATGGCAAGATCAGATACTGTAGTTTTGCGGATGCTCAAAAGGAATTAGCTGTGATTGTCCCATTGAACATAAAAGCAAAAACAGAACACACCGTGTTCAGACAACAAAATATGAAACTATCCAGGTTTAGCATCATCAGAAATGACTGGAGATAACAATAGGAAATTGGCCCTCCGTTACTAAATACATGTCATTGTAGCCTTCTCACTTTGTTAGTAAGTACATATTATTTTACCATTTCAAGATACATTTATATCACTTTTGCCCTACATACCCATACCTCAATAATTGAAATTTACCTTTCATACGAAAACTAGTGGCTCTAAATGTGCGGAAGTATAGTATATAGGATATTAAATAAAGCTATCAAGGTCATTCTCACTCATGCCTTCGTTCCCATCATCCCATGCTAGAAACTAGAATAGCATGTATTTAGTAAGAGGGAGTACCTTTTACTTTTATAGATGCTTAACAGGTGCTTAAGGTGATCCTAATAGTAACTAATGGATAAATTCAGGGTTACAGTCACAAAGAACAGAATATGCACCGGTAGCATCATCAGAAAAGGCTTGACACAAAAAATATGCAATAATTTGAACTAATAGTAAAATGACCAGACAAACCTTGAAAGCAACATATTCATTGGATTTGTTGACTAGATGGACAGAACATGAACTTTGCTTCTTCACCTCAACTGACAATAACAAAGGAGAGAAAACTAAGTCAGATTTATATTTTAAAAAATGGCAAAGAATGCACTTGGCATCATATACTGAAGATAAAATACCACAGAGAAAATGAAAATTTGCATTTAGCCATTTACACACTACTATCGAACATAGATGTAGAAATTCAAAACTGTGTGAAACAACACGCCACCACGCTAGAACCATATGGCTGTTAAAACTTTGGACATAGGTATATGTATAGGCACTAGATATTTTGTTCATCCAGTGAAAAAATCGCAAAGACCATTTGATCATGCACATATTTGACAAAGACCTGGCCCCTCCCTTTCCTGTTGTTAGCATGTGCATCACTGCATCAGGTCATGCTCAGTAGTAACACAACTGCATCCGATCCGGGTCCGGCTGAAGTCCATGAACTGTATAGCACTACTAGCTTATCATCTTTGTAAGTCTTAACTCCCCTTTCTCTCATCAAGATTCACAATCAGTGGGTGAGCAAACCATTATTTCTTAGCTCCCCTTTCTCTCATCAAGATTCACAATCAGTGGGTGAGCAAACCATTATTTGCATTGTGCTGAATTTGTGCCAACAACCAAGCATCTCTCTCTCTCTCTCTCTCTCTCTCTCTCTCTCTCTCTCTCACACACACACACACACACACACAGCAGACCTTATAACCACTCAAACCACAAAATCTACCTGTCTGTAACCAAACGAACAGAAAGGGAGCAACCTACTAAAATAGCAGCTTTTTAAAAAAATTAAGATAAAAGATTACAAAAAAATTTCCAAACTCTGCAAAAATGTTTACAGAATTCTACCAAAGTCAGAAAAAGAAATACAATTCTTACTGCTTTCACTGGACCCTCTAATCTTAAAAAGAATATCTGCAAGTACCTAAACCTCGAAAAAGATGCAACTAACAAAAGCAACCCGCGAAAAATCTAAAGTTTATAAAGCCGCTGCTTCCCAACTTGACACTCGTATGTATGGCAGGTAGTCACAATAAGTATATTGGCTACCCAATTCAAACCATTCGAAATCTAATCCTCCCCATCCCAATCCCACCCGAATCAAGAACACATAATAGTACCTCGCATTAGAGCTACTCTCCGATCGATCCAAAGGAAAGGAGAACAAAAAAAGTATCAAAACCAACCTCCAATCAACCGAACGAGTTCGAAAAGTACGCAATATACAAATTCCACATCAGTAGCGCAAAACATTGAATCGAAGCAGACAGGGAGGTTGCACGCTACAACGCACCAACGCGCATCATCGACTCGATTCACTCGTCGTCCGAGACGGGTCAAAATTATCGCGCACGGCGCTGGGGAAGCAGACTTACAGGTGAGCTGGAGCTCGCGGGGATGGATCTCGACGAGTCCCTGCCCCATCGCCTCCGCGGGAGGATCAGCAGGCTCCGGCTCCGGGTCCTATATATCAATCTATCCCCGTCTCCAAGTCTCGGTATCCCTACGTCCTTGACTAGGACGCCTCGCCCACCCAATAGCAATAGCTATAGGAGAAGAGGAGGAGGAGGAGGAGTTGGAGTGAAGACGACGGGAAGAGAAGGCCACCACCACCAGTCCACCACTTCGTCCCTCTCTCGCGTGGCGGTTTTAACGAGGGGAGGAGAGGGGTTGCGAGATTCGCGGACGCCGAGCAGGAGGCGAGGTTTCCCAGGGATGGCCGCTTTATTGGTGGTCCGAAGAAAACCCAACATTTTCATTAGAGATGGAAAGGTAAGGATAATCTGTTTTATTAGATATTTATATTTGAGAAAATATGAATATGATAAATAAAATTTATATTTAAAAATATTTGTATGTGTTTTTGAGAATATTTATATCTGTATTTAAAAATATTCATATTCGTATTCATAGTCGAAAATATTCGTATTCGTACTTGAGACTATTCGATTCGTATTTGATCCGTTTCTGGAACCTGAGAAAAACCCGGACGAATTTTATGATTCGAAATTTGAATTTAGACAGTTTAAAACCGATAACCGTTCTAGTAACCAGTCAAAAACCAGTGAAAAACAGACAAAACCGCTAGGAATTTGTTCTACCGAGATTTGTTATAGAAGTTGTGGGAGGATATTCGTATCCGACCAAATTAAGTATATGTTCGATTCGAATTCGTATCCGTTAGACATTTGATTCATATTTGAGAATATTTGAATTTGTAATTATATTCGTTTTAAAAATATAGATTCGTATTCGTATTTGAGACTATTTGATCGAATCAGATCTATTTTCATCCATACTTTTCACCACTCAGATACGTGGAGCGGTGGAGTGCTCAATTTTAACAAGTTTTTTTTAAAGAACCATATAATATTTTTAAGTTTATTAATGTTTTTAAAATTTGCATTGCCTCGAGTAATCTATTGAACCCATCTCAGACGGCCATATATGTGTTGGACCCATCTGTCCAAGCAATTTTTTTTGTGACAAATGGATGCCATGACTAGTTGGTTTTTATTTTTTACTTCTGTTTAAAGAAATCAAAATGTAATATGAATATCTAACTTTTTAAAGCGGTTTTTTCATTTATCTCGCTCCTGCCTCGCTCTAAATATAAGTAAGGGGGTTACGAACGCATCATGTACCTTATTTTTCTCATTTTCGTCTCATATACGTATCTCTACCTAACTTTTTATACATCATATCTTCTCCTTTTAAAAACTATTTTTTTAACAATTACTATTTATTTTCAATTAATAACCATTAGACACAGCCCAAAACTTCCCGTGGAAGCCGATACAGCGCCCCGGGGGCTTTGAGCCGGTGAATCATCCGTCAGAGCTGAGAGCCAAAACTATTTAGTACTTGTTTGTAACTAGACAAGAACTTTGGATGCAAGTACTCTCCAAGGTACAGGGATGGCAGGTGGGCCCGCGGCTTTCACCGCCTTGTCGGCAATGACGTGGCGAGCGCAAGCGCCGCTATCTGCCACCGGCACATGCTGGTCAGCTCACTATAGTCAGCTCGAACCACTCGACGGCGTTCTACGCTGCCGTTGCCGCCCAGGTCATACACGCAGTGGCATTATCGAGTGAATCGTCAGACGGTAGGGCAGGTCCAGTCGATCCTGCCACTTTACACTTCTCCATTGGTTGGGAGGTGGTTAGCAGTACCTGTACACCCACCAAGGTACAAGGGGACATTGCCCATGGATTTCCTCCTGGATGGAGACCTGCGGCGTGTGTAGCATCGTCATCGTCATCGTCAGTTGTTGATCCATCATCAAAGCTGTAGTACTCCTCTCAGCTAAAAGGGTAGTAACCACAACATTAGTGATTTAGCTTCTTAGCTTTACTCGTAGCCAATTACAATTTCCATGTTTGTAGAAATTTGATAAGAAGAATGCAATCAATAGATTAAGGTAGTGCTCTAAATGACTTCGAGCTGCGGTTTTACGGCTTAAAATACATTGTAACAACTGAAAATATATTGTAACGGTTGTTTAATTTTTTTCTAATAATTAAATTTAAAAATATAAAATCTATATCATCACGGACAAATACAAAGCAATAAGGGGAAAAACAAAAGGCAAACAAACCCAAAAAACAAAAAGCTAAAAAAGACGAAATTAAGAAGCCAACGCGTTCTAGGAGCTAGAAGCAGAAATCGTTTGGAACGAGACCTTATTTTAGAGCTTTAGTAGTAGAATGTTTGTACTTAGCACTAGCGTAAAATGGGTGAACCAACTCGACCAGAGGCACGATAAGCCACGGACCACAAGGGACGCATGAGTGGCAACCGTCAAAGGCACGACAGATGGCCGCATAGGGTGGTTCGACGTTAGGTGGTCGCGACGTCGAGGCCAGAAAGTAGTAAAGATACCTATATTATTGTATTGTATTTTATTTTATTTTACTTCGCTTCTCTTCTATTCAAATATGAATTTAGATTGCATAATATTATATTCGCTATATTTGTCTTAATTCAGCTTAGTAATTTGAAATCACCCTCTATTTTTATCTAGCTTCGCCACTGCTTGGTCCATTTGAAAAAAAAACTTTCATTTTTTTGTGCTTGTTACCTCTGTTAGAAATATGCAAGATTGGTCTTGCCCCAAATGTGAAAATTGTGAAGTAGAGATAGAACCAAGCCTGATAGGTAGATAGGGGTGGACCTAAAACAAAATTGAGTGGGCGCACTGCCACAATCTTTATAAATGTACAATAACGAAAGGAATTTATTATAGGTGCGCATATGCAATTTAATTTTTTTGGGGGCATGTTTCCCCACCTCTCAATTTAGGTTTGCCAGCTAGGGAAAAAAATGAGTAAGAGCACTGTATCCGTAAATGTACAGCAATAGAAGGACTTTATACAAATCATAGAGACATATATGCAATCTCAAATTTTAAGTGTGGCATGTGCCCTTGCACCTATGCTACGAGGATACAGTGTTACTCAGGTAAGAACAATGGCCTACTGAGTCGAGTACATATCTTTTCATGTTCGTATAATTTATGACCAAACTTTTTTAAAAAGGAAGGTCTTTACATCGTGTTTATTGTTTAACCAATTAGATCATGTGCGTGCGCCTTTTTTATACGTACATAGTACACAAGGAAATAGAATAAAAAAAGTTTCCATAAAGAAAACTGTTATTTAAATGACATGAGAATCATGGTTAAAAGGGTGCCTGATTTATGAAACAAATGCTTTCCTAAAAGCTAGCGATTTGATCTTCTTTCCGATTGTATAATAGTCTAAACTAGCTGTTATATTGCGCTCTTTGATTTTATATTCATACATGGTAAAAATAAAGCTCTGAAAAAGTTGTTACATTACATAAATATTATGACGTAGTTGAAAACTGTTGCACAATGTACTTACTATATTATGGTGCGCATAGATATTTACAAATTAGAAATGATCATAATTGAGTAGCTCATAAACTAATACATCACATGAAATAATCACAAATGATGTATTATTTAGCTATATCAAATACGTGTGCATTCTCTCTCTACCGGAAGAACATACCTGAATTAAAATCTCTCCCTCTCATCTGAAAAAGAAGATACACGCATCATACACTAATCCTTTGTCCGTGTGAAGTTGATTTCCTTCCAAGGTACTCAGGTTTTCTCTGCGGTGGTTGAGGTTTCATCCTCCAACCAACCGACGGCCACTTCTTCCCAACCAAACCGTGCCAAGATGAGAGATTTCCAAACGCTCCCACTGACAAACCAACGCCTCGTATACGTATTACCTTTCGCTAGTCACCATCCATCGATCCACTGCTGTGCTCTTTGGCAGCATGGGTGTCAGTGCTGAATTATTTGGTCCGGAACAAAAGCGCGTGTCTCTAGTCTTTTCGCTTTTTTTTTTTTCTCGGATCGATTGCTCAAAGGTCTGATCGCGGATCTTTTTTATCGTGTTTGAGAGATACTTGTCCTTTCCACTAAAAAAAATGGTATCAATCAATCCTATCCATTGATTTAAAATTGATTTAAAAGAATAGAGTACATATTGCACAACTCCTCGTCCATGCTTAGTAATGGATGACGCGGAGGCTACGAAAGCAGAAAATAAAATTTTTCTACCGCGCATATAAGGACATCATGCTTAAGGAGGGATCATAGATCGTTACCACTAGACGCGCAGCGCAGCGAAAGAAGAGTTGGAGAAGCCGATCCAACCACGCGCATCGAGGTAGTAGTGGAAGTAGCCGATCGTCCCGAACCGATCGTCTCCTCCACGCGATCAACCACACCACGAGCAGATCCAATCAGAGGTTGTTGATGCCGATCAACGCCGCAACGGCGGCGCCTCACCGGTATCCACACGTCCGGTGGAACGCCGATCGCGAGTGTACCAGCACTCGCGAGCGGCTATGGTTTGGCTCAGGAGGTGGCGGCTAGGGTTTAGCTCGGGATTATCAGATGCGTCCCCTCAGCCCCTCGCCTCCATATATATAGACCTCCTCACTTGGGCCTCGTGGACCGAAGCCCAATAGGAGTCTATCCGGATCTCTATCCAAATTGAGCCTACATCCGAATCACATTCGAATTAGTGTTCCAACCCCGTTAAGCGTGCGACCCTGTAGGTTCACGTATACTTGGTCGCGACCCAGAAACACCTTTCCGGTCACCCTGTTAATAGCGGCCTCTAGTAAGACATATTAACCCCAAAGTATACGTAAAGATCATATCGGTGAACTCGTAATGTTCTCATGTACTAATCCCTTTGCCTCACGATATAGATTAAGCTCAAGGCGAGACCTGTGCCATCCTCTTAATAGCTCAATCACTCTCTCGATTCCGTGATGGATTATAAACTCGTGATTGACTCCTCAATCACCTTGGCATGGCCATGCACTTTCATAATCCATTACATCGAGGGGCCCAGAGATATGTCTCCTATAAGGAGGGGCAAATTCTTCTTGATCATTCACATTCCACTACATGTTTCATAGCAAACCCAAAGACTACTTTTATGACTACCCAGTTACGGAGTAGTATTTAGTAGTCCCAAAATAAGCTACTACGCATGCTGGGAATCATGATGATATCAAGTCTAAGGATTACACATAAACACTACTTGAGACCAACTGATGGCACATGGAATCTCTGCAGTGTCTCATGGCGGGTCTATCCAACATATGTTCACTAACACATGTCCATATTATTGATTTGGTATCTCCATACCATGATCCATGAGACATGATCATCAATCAATACATATGCTGATCTTTGAATCATATTTGTTCCTCATATGAAATATAATCAGGGATCATTTAGAAATAACAATATTTTGGCATTAAGAGTCTCATGAATAAGTCACATACTCATTGATCAATAATGATAATGTCTATTTCAAGGAACAAAGCAATGTATCATAAACATAATATGTGATATATTCAGCATCTCCATGTTGCCTCTAGGGCATATCACCAACACATAGTTGATGGCATCCCTCCCCTTTTCGCTCAACACATCCCTTCTCTTTGCCTGTATCGATTCGAGGATAGCATCGGCTGCTAGGCTTTGCTCGCACGCTGCCGTTCCTAGGGCCTCGCTTGCATACCGTCGTCGGCCTACCTTTCAGCCCTTCAGCTTAGGGAGGGCCACCGGATGGCGCCATCGCGGGGTCGGGAGTGGGGGTAGCGGCGCCTCAGTTGAGCTAGAAGTAGGAAGGCAGCGAAGAGAACAGGGCTGCCAGGTTGCACCGTTGCGAGATCGAGAGCAGGGGATGCAGATTGGGAGTAGGGAGGCGACATGGAGGAGAGAGTCGTGCAGGTGGTTGAGCCTCGATCGGATTGGGAGTAGGGAGATGGCGCTCGATGGAGAGGGTCGCTGAGTCATGTTGCCGCAGTGTCAGGAGTGGAGGCGGGGGCAGAAGTGAGGGGGAGGTAGGGACCGATCGATCTAAGGTTAGGTCACAGGATCAGGGGAGGTAGCGCGGAGGAGATGCAATGTGGAACTCGTCAAGGCATCGAGCTCGGTCTAACCAGTTAGGTAGCAAATTACTATTATACTTTAAAGTGTTAGTACTTCATATTTTGTTGCGACACACAGGACAGTATCATAAACCTTAAGTTTTTAGTAGTTAGTTCTCAGCGCAATAGGCCCCTTGGACCTTTCCAAGAACGATAAAAAAGCTCCTGATCATGATATGACAAGTTAGGGAGGGACACTGACATGCTTAGCTCCGGCTCAGATCTTGTAATATTTGCGTGGGCCGGTGTGGGCTTGTGCGCGTCAGAACATTTCAACTCTGCTGGTTTGGATTTCACACACAGAGATGGCAATGGACGGTGCCGATCGCTCCCGGCGGGCCGGCCATGGTACGCCTAGTTTGGGTGGGCCAATCCACCCTGCGCCCTTTGCGGATTTGGATGAGGCCGGGACTGGGAAACACCGGCCCAATCCAACCCGTTCCACGGGGAATAAAAAACTCCCCGCAGAGACGAGTTTTCATTCCCACGCTCGCGTCGCGTCTCCTCCCTCGCTAGCAACGGCGCCGCCGCCTATTCTTTGACTCCAGCAGCGCCTGCTCCTGCCACTGCGGCGGTGACGCTTCCTCAAGTTAGTCTCCTCCTCTTCCTTCTCCTATTCCCCCATCTCCTCCTCCCATTTCTAGGGTTTAGCAACCTCAACTTTTCCTCGCAAATCCGTGCCGTCCGGGCCTCCGGGGATAGAGAGGGAGAGGAGAAGAACTCCGGCTAGGGATCCTACGTCAAGGCCACCCGCCGCCGTCCTGGGATCCGATCGGGACTTGCGTCAAAGACACCTGCCGGCCAGGGATCATTGACTTTTGCTCCTCATCCTCTCCTTGGAGGAGCTCCATCCCGAGGTAATCAAGCTTCGCCAATCCCCTCTCGGCTCTCCCAGATTGCGTTTTGATGCGGTTTATCTGTGGAAACATGTATCTGTTCGATCTCCTAGACTGCTACCGCTGTACATCTCTTGTTATTCCCCTAGCTTATTGGACTTCAAATCATCCTGCAGCGGCAGTTGTTAGATTTGTAGAGTATCTTTGTGCTTGTTAAATTGCAGTGGTGTAAGATCAATACTTAACAGCTGAAGCACTTGCCGTGCAAACATAATCTGTGTAATTATGATCATTTACTAATGTTTCCACGATGTCCTGGTCTCAGTTGTATTTTTTATTCAACATGTACCAAGGTACCTTCATCTTGTAGTGTAGATCGATAGGGAGGATTTGTTTAGATGGTGTACTGATGTCTATTTTAGTCTAGCAATTGTCATGTGAACTAAGTCATGGTCAAGGTCATGCTTGCTTCTCCTTCTGTCATGTATCAATCTGTGAACAAATAATGACTTTATCTCGTTGCTGTTTACTGTGAACAAATCAGATAGCTTACATGATTACCTCTCTGATTAGATAGTGAATCAATAGTGTAGCTTTTGTTAGTACTGCTAATTTGCTGTATAGTAATTGAGGCCAATGAAATCGAATGACCCATTTACAGCTTTTGCCTGCTCTTTTGTGAATCTTGGCAATCTGTTACCAACCAGGGTGCTCATGCTTTGTAGATAGTCTCCCTTGGTTGATTGGATTCCCCCGATGTGAAATGTAGCCCAAAAAATGACTCCTTAAGCAAGGTGGAAGGATTTTCGATGAAATAAAAAAAATGAAGAAGGATGCACCTCGGAGTCAACGTTCATGGAGTTAAAGAGAAGAAAATGGCGAAATGTATATACTACTAGTACTTATCCAAATTTCAGATAAACACGTACGGTGGCAAGCATGCATGCATGCAGTGATCTTTTTATTGAAATCATAGCTACTGAAGACAGACGGGTTCGGTCACTAGCTAACACGTGTCGGCGCTGTTTTGCTGCTCCTATGGGTGGCTCCCCATGCTGAAGTTGAAGTTGCTGCACGTAGTCATGGTGCCGAGCAGCAACCCGCTGTACCCGAACTGCCTCTTCTCCAGATCGAACACCACCAGATTGTCCTCCATCTGATGTCCCCCGATGACCACCGCCGGAGACTGGTCGACCGCCGGCGTCGATCCCATCTCCACGAAGGCAAAGCACGCTGTATCCTGGTTCACCTCCACCACCGAGCTGGAGCCGACAAACGTCCAGTTCTGGCCGCCTGCCAGCATCAGATCGATGCTCGCCGTGTAAAGGCCGATCCGCGTCGGCGGCAGCGCGGACGCCTGGTAGCACAGATCAAACGGCTTCGACGGCGGCGCGCGGGCGAAGCCGGCCGTGGCCGCGTCGAACGCCTTGAGCAGCGGACGGTAGATGTCCGAACGCAGCGCGGTGTAGGGCGTCGCGGTGCTCAGAGCGACGCCGCCCTGGCCTTGACGGGCAGTGAGGGCCAGCGCGCCGGGAGGTAAGAGAACTTGGGCTTCGTTCACGGCGATGCCGGTGACGCCGATGTAGTATGCGCTGTTCTTGCGGTTCTTGAGCAGGGGGGTGTACCTGAGACGGTCGCTGACTTGCTGGGGAGGCGCTGCTTGGAGGGAGAACGGGCCGCCGCCGAAGATGGCCGCTCCGTGGTCGCCGCCGCTGGGGAGGCACAGCGCGAACTGCCTCTCCACCTTGAGCTTCGCCGCGACCTGCAGCGGCAGCGACAGGGGCCCCCGGGACAGACCCGCGACACCGACGGCTCCCGAGGGGAGCGACGCAAGTAGCCCGCCCGGTGCGCACGACGCGACGGCGGAGAACGACACCGGGAACAGCGGATTCTTGCCGTCGGTGGCGTTCGCCGACAAGATCACCGCGGTTAGGTCGCCAGAGCCGCATTGACCATTAACCGGGTTATACGGGTAGGCGGTGCAGGCGCGGTGCTCGTAGTCGGAGCCCGGCAGCCCGCCCTCCGTGGACAGGCAGTTGGGCGGGTGGTTCCGTTTGGCGACTCTGCACACGCTGGACCTGCAAGGGATCGTGCGGTGCGGGCACGGGCACGTCGACCAGACGAGCGGGCCGGCGAGGTCGAGGACGAGCGGTGCGCCGTTCTTGATGGAGGTGGTGTAGAGGGAGGTGGGGAGGTCCTTGGCGAGACGGGTCAATATGGGCTTGGAAGGCGGGTGGTCACTGGCGAGTGCGCACAGGAATGGCACGGCGAGCACTGAGAGAACGAGCGTGATCTCGTTGTTCGGCGACATCCTGAAGAATGGGTTGTTTGGGTGTCTGAGCAGTGTGATCTTATCATGGGTCCGTCTTGTCGTTAAATAGTTGGGTGCAGATGTATAGGCCTGTGGATATATTGCTTCTTAATTTTGGAGTGTAAATGAATTTTCATCAAATGATAGTATATAGTACGCGTGCTTGTGGTTCTAGTAGCTCGTGCACAGTGCTAGATAAGAGTATGTATAAGGAACGAGTCCATTTTTTGACTCTTAAACTCTGGTAAGAGTATAATTTTCATCCTAAACTCAAAAACCAATTGGTTTTTACCATCAACTCCTAAATCCAGATAAATAATCCCTATCCAATTTCACCCTAGCTGAAGGTGAAAAACAATCGGTTTTTTAAGTTTAGGGTGAAAATTGGACTCTGACTAAAATTCAATAAATTAATTAAAGAATTAATTTGCTAACAGGTACCAAATTTTCATACATGCACCTTTCAGATCGCTAATCTACTGTAAAAATTTTGCATTCTCCACTCAAGGCTTCACCTAGGTGTACTAATATTTTTTCAGGATGACAGTGGCTGATGGCTATACAGTGAAGATGCAATGGTACTGCCAACTAGAGAGTGGTGGCGGTGGGCTATGTGATTGTGAGAGAGATGCGAATGGAATGGTAAGAAGAGTTTTGATTTAGGAAGATACGAATCTCGAGGTGATGGGGACTGATCTTAGCACTACGACTGATCGATCATATATGTACTTTTAGTTGGACTTACATTTATATTATTTAAATATAAATAATTAGGCCCTGGTGAAGCCTTGAAGTGGATAATGCAAAATATTTGGAGTAGATCAACGATGCAAAAGGTGCATGAGTGAAAACTGGTACCTATTAGCAAATTAATTCTTTAATTAATTTATAAGAAAATTTCTAATTTTAGCCATTGAACTCTGCTCAGAGCCCAATTTTCACCCTGAACTTGAAAACCAGTTGTTTTTCACCCCCTAACTAGTGTGGAATTGGGTCGGGAGGTTATTTGTCCGAAATTAAAGTTAGAGGTGAAAAACAACCAGTTTTTGAGTTCAGAGTGAAAATATGTTCTTGCCCAGCAGTTATATCAGTTACAGGTTTATAGCAGTGATGAACGGACTGTTGAAAAAGATCGCTCCGCGTACGACCACGAGCGATGGTCATAAAGCAGGTTTCCTTTCGGACTGCTCCGAACGCAAGCAAGTTGTCGATCAGACTGGTTTGAACATCTTCGACATCGATCAGACTGGTCCAAACGTCTTCCCTTCACACCGACCGACCTGTGATTTCGATGGCTACAAACAGAGACAATGCAATAACACGAAATCTTTAGTGATGCTCAAATCACTTCACCTTTTTTTTGTTTTCTCATCTATTTATATACAAGATTACATGTTAAATATAGACTATACTTCTATGTATCCGAACATGACTCAGATATTTAAACCGACTCTGAAGCCTGAAATTCCATTTCTAAATTGTCTTGTACTCGACTTGATACGGACTCAAAAACGGATTCGGTAGGATTAGTTCCAACACTGACGATCACTCTTTAAGAAAAATTTGCGTCTTGAGGAGGGAGGAGGGGGAGGGGGTTCTGACGGTGACCTTCTTCGATCTCCACGGGAGGCGCCGCTTGGAGCTGGAACGGGCTGCCGCCAAAATGGCCGCGCCGTCGCCGCCGCTGGGGAGGCACAGCGCGAAGCCGCGAACTGCTTCGCCACCTTCAGCGTGGACGCGACCAGAGACGGCAGCGACAGCGGCAACCTCGACAGCCCCGCGACACCGGCCGCGCCCGAGGGGAGCGACGTCAGGAGGCAGAGAAGGACACCGGGAAGAGCGGGTTCTTGCCGTCCGTGGCGTTCGCGGAGAGTGGCACGGTGGTGACATCGCCATGGCCGCATTGGCCCTTGACCGGGTTGTACACTTGTACGGGAAGGCGGTGCAGGTGCAGTACCTATCGGTGGAGCCCGGCGACCGGCCGCTGGCCGTGTACGGGCGGTTCGTTTGTTGGTTTCGGTTGGCCGTTCTTGATGGAGATGGTGTAGAGAGAGGTGGAGGGATCCTTGTTGACAGGCAATTGGCTTTGTGGATATTGGATATATTGGAGCGGAAGTGAGGTTTGGTCAATCACCTCGTGCAAAGCTGCGTGCCAGATAGGTCAACTTGGGCTTGAGCTTTGAAGTTTGGGCACGGCGAGCCGTGAAAGGTCAACGCTGAATGCTCGAGTCCCGATGGATCGCATTGATCATGCAATGTGTGTTTTTTTTGGGTGAGTCACCGTTTCGAAGCTTCGATGCGCGCTAGCAACGCACGTAAGCCCAGTACACGTGGTGCCTTAACCCAAAAGGCTGTCTTGAAAGATGGCTCGTCGACGACCTCGTGCTTAGCAGTGCAGACGCGACGCCGTGATCTGAAAGGAAGGCTTACGGCGAAACCGAGGATGTGACTTGTGAGTATATACATTGCCCACACTGGACCTTTAAGCGCCAGCGCAGTGTGGTCTACTGCATTGCTTGTGCTGGGTCTGTTTTGACTGTTTACGATAGAAAATATGGAGAAAAAAATATTTGCTTGTGATTTTAGCTGGTACAGATATTAGATTTTTAATGTATATTACAATTAACTTATAGACACCGTCTTAAAAAAATACTCCGTTTAAAAATTAGATACTATAGTAAAAATTAAAAATCATTTTTAAAAGTCATATAAACAGGCCCTTGTCATGTATATAGCAAGGCAGCCTGGTAGGAAGGAAGCTTGTTATCCTCAACAACCCTAGGAGGTGAAAAAAGTCATAATTTGCAGAGATTGAATAGTCAAAAGTGAACATTGGGTTGGGGGAAAAGGGGGCGAAGTCGTAGCAGAGGCAGAGAGGCCGTGACCTGGTCGAACGCTTTCACGAACGGACGGCACACGTCGGGCCGGAGGTCTGTGTACGGAATCGTAGAGTTTAGCCCAATGACAAGAAGCCCGTGGCCGTAGAGTGGCACCTGCTGCTGGTTCATGGCAATGCCCTCGGCCGAGATTTAGTACCCGGGGAGGTTCCTGCCGAGCGCGATGAAGGCCAGCCTTGACGTGATGTCCGGCCGCCAAATGGCCCCCGCCGCCTTCGCTGAGGCAGAGTGCGAACTTCCTGGCGACTTTCTGCAACGACGTGACCTGCGCGGGCAACGCGAGCTCCGAGCGCGCGAGCCCTTCGACGCCGACTGCACCGGCCGGGAGGAGGGAGTCCAACGCGCAGGAGGTGACGGCGGGGAAGGAGCCCGGGTAGAGCGGGGTACTGCCGTCGCTGGCATGCGCAGAAAGCGACGTACGGGCAGGGGTGGAGCCACCGTCCGACGAGCCTGGACGGCTCCTTAGTGATGAGCCCTGCCCTCCGGCGTGGCGGATGGCGGGCCGGGAGAGGCGCGACACTACACTGACGAGGTGTCCGACAGGGGCAGAGCCACCGCCTGGCGAGCTCCAGCTCCTCCGGCAAGGCGAAGCCGGAGCCACCACTCTCATTATGCCAATTGGGGTAGAATTGGGCCACTCTCATTAGAGTCGAATCCAGCTTTTCGGAGCGGGCTAATCAAAGCGTTTTCAGGCCGGTCTAAAAAAAACAAAATTAAATCAAGTTTAATCCAGGCTAACCGAAGCCCATGACGTGGCCACTAGCACTTGTGTTCTTAAAGACATCGCACTGATTTACAGATGTCGCGCTCGCGCTCAGGCTCAGAGTGCTCGCACTGATTCCTGAAGCAATTTTCTTCAGGAATAGCAGGAGCTCTGCTATTTATACTTTTAAGTAGATAAAAATAGGTAGCAATCTATGATGTTCTTGAATTCTTTGTTGTGTATATATACGACGTTCTTGTATTCCTTGTTGTGTGTATATATAGTGTATACTACGCAAAATCGCTAATGCCTCACCAATTCTGCAAGGGATATTATACATTGACGTTTTCTTAAGGATTAAACTATTAAAGCAAACGATTGTTATTCACAAGTGGTTAGATCCATAACACTGTATTAGCCCATTATTTCAGCGAAAACTATAGTGCTTATGACAACAAGATCACAACTCGTAATTAACGCACGCCCATAGGAGAAAACGAGTTTGCTAAATTTCAGTCCCATGAATTTTTTTATCTCTCACTTATCTAGAATTGCACGGGACTAAGCTACAAATTGCAGTACCAAATGTAGGGTTCACCTAAGTTTATTCTTGTCTAGGTTAAAATTTTTGGTCTTTGTATTTTGTAGGGATTCACCATTTTATTTTCTCTAGGTTAGAATAATTTTTTATTTTATTTTTTCTAGGGATGAGAAGTGGGTTATATATGCAAGTGAGGAGGACTAATTATGAGAGCCATTAGATCTCCATTCAAGGATTGAGAAAAGCGACTATCACTTAATGAATAGGCGATCCAGAAAAGGAAAATGCACATCTGATACACACATGATCCAGAAAAGGAAAATGCACATCTGATACACACATAAAACAACTAACGTCTAGGCAGCGAGAGTGAAGTTGAAGTTGCTGCAGGTAGTCCGCCTCCCCCAGAGCAGCCCGCTGAAGCCGATCTTCCCCTTCTCGTCGTCGAAAACAAGCAGGTTGCTCTCCATCTGGAACCCTCCGATCACCGCCGCCGGCGCCCCGCCGTCTCCGGCCTTGTCCGCCTTCATCTGGACGAACGCCAGGCACGCCGTGTTTTCGTTCACCTGCACCATGGAGTTTCCACCGAACACGGTCCAGTTCTTGCCGCCCTCCAGCATCAGGTCTATCTGCGGCACGGCGTAGCCGAGCCGCGTCGACCCCAGCTTCGTCGAGTCGTAGCACAGCTCGAACGGCGCGACCGGCGGGATGATTCTTGCTCTCTCGGCCGTGGCCTGATCGAACGCCTTCACGAACGAACCGTACACGTCGGGCCGGAGCACCGTGTACGGGATCCTCGAGCACAGCCCGATGACAAGTGGTCCGTGCTCGGACAGTGGCACTTGCACTTGGTTCACGGCGATGCCCTTGTTGGCCGAGATGTAGTACCCGGGGAATTCCTTGTTCCTGTGGAGCGGGGTTTCACCGGCCAGCGTCTCCATGACGTCCGGCTGGCCCGGCGGGAGGAGGAAGAGCGGCCCCCCGCCGAAGATGGCCACGCCCTGGCCGTTGCCGCCGCTCGGGAGGCAGAGCGCGAACTTGTTGGCGACCTTCTGCGTGCGCGCGACCTGCGCGGGCAGCGCGAGCTTGGAGCGCGCGAGCCCCGCGACGCCGACGGCACCAGCCGGCAGCTTCGCCAGGAGGGAGTCCGGCGCGCAGGAGGTGACGGCGGAGAAGGAGACCGGGTAGAGCGGGTTCTTGCCGTCGGTGGCGTTCGCGGAGAGCGTCGTGTGCGTCAGGTCGCCCGACGAGGTCTGCCCGGCGAAGGGGTTGTAAGGGTGGGCGGTGCACTTGCACCTGAAGGGGTCTTCCGCGTCGCCGTGGCCGTAGCCGTTGTGCGGGCAGTTTGGTGGGTGGTACCTGTGCGCGTGCATGCACTCATGGTGGTGGCACTGTAGCGTCGGGTGGGAGGCGGCGCACGTCGACCAGATGAGCGGGCCGGAGAGGTCGAGGACGAGCGGGCGGTTGTCCTTGATGGGGACGGTGTAGAGGGAGGTGGCCGCGTCCTTGGTGATGGCCGTGACAAGGGGCTTGCCCTTGCCGTCGCTCGCCAGTGCGCATGGGGACAACACCGAGATGCACAGCGAGATGGCGAGGAGGAGGCGGCGCCGTGTGGGCTGCGACATTTCGACCGCTTGGTTTGGTCTGCACAGCTTTGGTGTTCCATGTGTGACCGACTGCTTATATGTGCTATTGCCTGTGCATTCTGACTTGCTGTTTTCTAAGGTGGTGATCGGTTCGGCTGAAAGCTGAAGGCTTATGGCTGAAAACATCAGAATTTGAAAAAAAACATCAGAATGGTGACGAGGCTTATTTAACATAATTAAATCTAAAAAAATTAAAAAATATAAAAAATATGTTAGCCCATCACAAACAACGCAAACGAATACGAGAAAAAAAAGAACCGACAAAAAAGCGCAAAAAAAAGTTAAAAATTCAGAAAAAGACGAAATTATGAATAGTGCCAAAATAAGCTTAAGCCAATAAGCTTAAGCCAAAATAAGCCATAGTGAGCACGCCCTTATCACCAGTTGTTTTCTAAGTGATTCTCGTGCTTTTGGGAGGCTAATCGAGGCTTCTCCACCTCGCCATGACGCCCAGGTTTGTGTTTGGGAAAAATTGTCGGTGTGCATTAATTGTTAGCTCCTTTCATCACATGAGTGAACCAAGCTTATGGAATTCTAAGCTCTAGGATAGTAGGACGTGTAGTTTCTTCCACTAAAAAATGTACTACATTAGTTAGTTAATTGATCGAACTTGCATGCATATCGGATCTCGCTCAATCTGGGGAATCGATCCTGGAAACTGCAAGTCAAATGATGCAGTGGTTTAAGAAATTCTACTTCGTTCGAGATCTATCCACGCATGCAAGTATGCCGTGGTTTTACGTGTGAGATTCGCATTCATGGTCTCGAAGATTTTGTTTAAAAAATAGTCGAATGTTGTATAGCATTTCTCTTGTTTTTATATGCGTTGCTACAGTTCAGTTTTTTTTTTCAATTTCGCAAACCCGGTGACCGGGTGGCCTCGAGCCTCGTGTGGACCAGGTCGCCGGCCGCGCACCGGCCGGTGACCGGGGTTATACGGGTGGGCCTTGTACAGCTTGTCGCAGCGGTGGTCGGCCTCACTGCAGCTTGGGGCACCGTAGGCCATGGCGAGCTTGCACATTGGGTCCTGGCACGAGAAGGACGTCGGCAAGTGGTCGCCTGGGCAGGTCGACCAGACGAGCGGGCCGGCGAGGTCGACGACGAGGGTGGCGCTGAGCCTGATGGGGATGGTGTAGAGGGAGGAGGCGGGGTCCACGCATGAAGTTGGCCACACCAGCACGAGCAGTGAGATGGTCAAGAGGAGGCGCGGCTTGGTTGCTCAAGTCGTCTTCCGCTAATGGTAGGAGAAGTTTTGCGCCGGCGTGCCGCGGCCTGTGCTTGGCGTTCGTTGTGTGTGGTTCTTCTACAGTACTGGAATTGAGACAGGAATTGTCATATTTTGAGTTCGTGTTAGTATATATTAGTAGGAATTTTCTACTCGCATGCTAAACCCAAAATAAGAAATTCAGTTTCTGCAATATAAATAAGAATTAATCCTTACGTTATGATAGAAACAAATATTTCTAGAAATCTACCCTCTCAATTCTAACCATTAATAAAGTTGACCTGACCACCAACCCCAAACTTAGATTTCGGGGACAAAATCATTTTTAAGGGGACAGGATGTGACAACCCATATTTTCTAATCTGTCTTAACCAGATGAATTAAGACTAATGGAATTGGTTAAGCCTTTGATTAAGCAAATTTTGCATGGATTCTTTTATGTACAAGAAGGAACGAATAAATAAAAAATTTCCATAAGACCAATTCAATTAAAAATTTACAAGACATCTTAAACTTTGGATTTTCGAATATAAATCCATCTCAGCATGATTCCAAATGGTGTATGTCGGTCACAAATTAATTGCTATCCAGTTACAACAAATAAATTTCATACATCAAGCAATAATTCAAAACATTTCTCCAATTAAATAAGAATATTAACAGTCCAAATTACACCAAGACAACAGTCCGAATAAACATAATCTTACCTCTCAAATTTCATCCAAATATAATTCTCTATTTCTAGCAATTACCAATTTAAATTACATTAGTAGTATCTCATACATGTAAGCATTTAATCAAAAGCTACAGAAATTAATTGCATGCATCTCAATTCATACATTTAACTACAACTCGTTGGATTTTCAAAAGTAAGCTGCAGTTTCATTTACGAGAAGAACAATTTTAGAAACACCGAAAAAGATCGAATAAAATAAATGAAATAAAAATCATGTTGTCGTTAGAACCTTTTGACTATAGAATGTCCAATAGAATGACGCTCATTGAGGTTCTTAGATTATGCAGGGCCGGTCGGGGCCTCTCACATAAAATGGGCCTCATCATCCGACGAAAAACGAATCCCACAACCTAATTTATTTTTATCAACTTATCTCACACAGTAGAAAACCAAAAGAATAGTGTTGAAGTCATGCCATGGACCAAAGGTACTTAGGGTTGCCCCAATTTTTTGTCCAGTACACAACAAACCGAGAGAGGGATGAGGATAAGACCACGCCTAGTGCCAGCTGGAGCCAGCCCTCCCCTTTTTCTCTTAAAGCCAACTAGAGGGCAAGGAGCAAAGTCAACACTCCCATTGCCATTGAGCAAACCACCAGAGGGAAGGAACTAATAGATCCAGAGGAGATCGACTGGAGAAACGAAGAGGGAAAGAAATGGGAGAGAAAAAAATAGAGGAAGGAGGAGAGATGGAGCAAAAGATAAGGAAGAAGAAGTGAGGCCAGGAGCACTCGGCCGGATAGGAAAAGGGGGAGGAGAGAAGAGAGAAAGGAAGAAAAGAGAGTATAAACGCGTACGACAAAATTGTTCATCGTGAATATTTAACCCTAAGCCTTCCGTTTAATGCTAAGTTACTAAATAAGTTTTTTCTTATCATTTTAAACGGCAAAACATCACAAATCAATATTTATGATTATTAAAAATAAATTTAGTGTTGCCAGTATATTAAGATTTCGTATGTACCAATTAAATTGATATACCGTCGTTTAAATCATTCTGATACAAATTTAAATACTTAATTAATCTGTTAGTTACATGTAAATGGCAGAAACTCATTAAGAATTATTTAGGATCTTTAGAATAAATTAATTTCCATTTGGAGATTTAAAATCCGTACGTGATTAAATAAAATTACACACAACAATTAAACTTTAATGTGATGATTAAAATAGCAACTGAGTCGTAAAAGTCTGCTTGTGGTTGAAGTAAAATTGAAGGATCACATGGGGACACTTTATTGCAATTTATTCAATAATTTACCACATGTTATTTTCTTCGGCATTGGTACATTGAACCATAGCACGCATACTAACCCCATCGAGGTTACTATTCACTTCACAGCCGAGTAAGTAGATTTTTCTAGGGAGGAACTAGACAAGGTCTCAATTGGACTTTGGGTCATAAATGATGCGTCTGGTACATATGTTTAGCGATGTGGAGTGTCAGACGAGGCCTCAATTGGATGGTGGGCCACAAAGGGTAAGTCCGACCAACGACTGTCTTATAATTGAGGGTGCCGGGTAAGGGTGAATGAACTGGCCAGGGCCAACAATTATAAGTAAGTCGGATGGAGGCATAATAACCGAAATAATGACAGAAAGTTATGTGCTCTGATTTGGGTATCGTATCTAAGGAAATACGAAGATCTACCCGCAACAAGAATCAGGGTGACTATAGGTAAAGTGGTATAAGCCTACACAGTGCTATATAAATCATGAATTCATGTCTATCTCTTGGATTGGAGGCTATAGAACCGGTAGAGGTTTTTATTCACTATACGAGTGTTTAGTAGATTTCTAATTTAATAAACCAAAACTTTTCAAAACCAAAACCTTTATTTTCTATAAGTTTTGAAAATGAGAAAGAAGATATCAAGAAATGTTAGAATATGAGTATCCAGTGCATTTTGCTAATAACGCTTGCTAAGTACTTTTGTACTCACCCTTGCTATTATCCTTCTTTGTTTGGAAATAGCTTAGCCTGGAGATCTACTAGGACCTGATGAAGTTCACATGGATGACTACCATTACTCTGGATGGAATGTTGTGAACTCAAGTACAAGAGAGTATAACTATCTGCTAGTTGTCGCTGGTTAGAACTCTATTCCTTTCTAAATATTGTATTAGTCGAGCCCTCGTGGCTCTGTAATACGCTTTGGTCCTGCTTGATGAAAGTACTATAATAAGAAATCACTGTCTCTAATTATTATTCCGCTGTAACAGTGTCAATTTGCATTGATTGGGGAAAAAGAAAGCTGTACTAATCAATTGATTTAATCCTGCTATCATGTCGGGTCTTGGTGTGGATTTGCATTCAATCAAATAGTAGCAGCATCTCGATGCAGTGGCGAAGCCAAACGACAATAGAGGATGCTCTATCGTTATTCGTTAAAGCTAACGTGAGACGAACTTATCAAACATGCATCGATCAGTCTTTGCAATCAGAATTCATACATAACAAGTAGAAAAAAATTTGCAAAATACAATAAAGATAGGACATGGCTATTGGATAGTGTTGCCCAAATACTAATAAATACACGAGTAGCGGGGTACCTATAAATACCAAAAAATTTATGGTTGGCTTCGTCAAATTCTCTCTCCTATCATGGTTACTTTAACGTTGTTATTTTGGTTTTTTCTACAATATTCATCTTCCTCGTTCTTGATACCACGTATGCTTGTGCCGTGTCTCGTAAACTCTGATTCGATGTGGGTGTCGCTGCACATAAGAAAGATCATTATACTGGCATCATCTCTACCACTATTATAAGAAAAATTGATGATGAATATTCTTATCGGAAAAACCACTTTCAGCAGCAGAAGTGTCTTTACAAAACCATGTGCAGCGGTAACAGGAGACCACGCAAGAAAGTACTCTTAACCCATCTTCAGGGAGACTAAACATGCGTTAACTACTAGCTAGTTATATCAAAAGGAGTCGCATCAAGCTGCGGTTGAATTACCATTGTATTAGTACTATCGCCTCGCTAGACAAGGCTAGAATGTCACTTTAGTTGAGATAGGAGGAGGGATGAAGCCATAATAAAGAAGATTAAGCTTACTAGAAATCAAAGACCCAGCTCTCTTTCTCATTGCCAATGCGCACAAGTTTTTGTTTTGAAGGTTAATGAGCAGAGGTTGGCACGGACATGCTCGGAGGCGGATCCTCGAGCCCTTGTTAATTAGCTTCAGATAAACGGTCAAAACCAAACACACCAACTGATCAAAGCAATTTATCGATAAAATTCTTTTACGGTATCTTAAAATAAATATAAATCGTTCAATATTTGTAATACAATGGTGTAGATTAGTTACAATATAGTTATACTACTATTCACACTACTAGAAGTAGAATTTAAGAGAAGTTTGAAAATGTAGAATAGAACCACTAATTATGACTTGGTTGTATGGCCAATCCTTAACATATGACCCGGTGGGAGCGCCTCCGCCTGGTGGCGGCATGCATGATGACCTGCCGAAAAGAGAAACAAAATAAATAAATAAATGAAACGCCGATCGATCCGTGTAGATCAAAGCTCTTGTAAATGGTAATGTTTGCCCCGAGATTAGGAAACCAATGTAGCACCTAAGTACAGAGCTCTTGTAAATGGTAAATGGTAAATGGTAAACCAATGTAGCACCTAAGTACAGAGCTGAAGCGCTTAAAGTCTGGCAAACTTTACCTTGGAGGGGAAGCGCAGAAGCAAATCTTACAATATACAAGAACTACCTACAACAAACAAGCAACGAGAATCAGGGAAAAAAACGGAACGTGAAAGGAAACAGTAGCTGAAAAGAAATTAAGGATCTCACTCACCACGCAGTCGAGGTGAATCTCGGCACGCAGTTGAGGTGTGAAGCTTGTGTTATTCGTATATGACCTCTGGAATATGAGCGATCTTGTGCTGATCCTCTCCTTGGCACCTCTCTGACAGAGTCCGACAGCCAGCGATCCGCAGTTTCTTCAACTCCGTAAGGCGTCGAATGCTTTCCGGCAGCGATGACAGCTCCGGGCAATCCTCGATGTCGATTTCTCTTAAAGAAGTAAGGTCCCCGAGCCATTCCGGTAGTGTCTCCAAGTCCTGACAACTCTCCAGCTCAAGTACCCTGAGGGAGGTGAGGAGTCGAATAGCCTCAGGCAAGGTTCGGAGGCCAGTGATGGAGTAAAGACCGAGATTCTCGAGTGAAGAGAGGTACTGCACCCTGGCCCACACTTTAGAAGACGAGGGTGTGCTCCCAAACCCACGTTCTGGCAACACATGGTCACTATTCTCTAACCCCTAGTATACACTCCTTGGGGGATACGGCAGGAACTTCAACTTTGGGCAGCCAAAAACACCCAAATAGTGTAAATTAGGGATTAAGAACTCCCCGTCTTCATTAGACGATCTCGTTGCCCACCACTCTTCCAGGTTGTCCATTGACTTTAAACGAATCACTCTTAGTTTCTGACAAGTCCCGTAGTCTCCATAGAACTCCTTGCCGATGCTCCTGATATTGGGCATTCCATCCATGATCAGTGCTCTCAGGTTCGGCAGGCGCCCAAGAGGAGGAAGACAGCTGCACCCTTCCAAATCGGCAAGCACGACGGTGGTAAGATGAGGTAGGTAGGAGGCAATGTCGAACATCAAACTAGGGAAGTCTACGCTCATATAGCCACGTAATGCAAGGTGTTCGAGGCTTCTAGGAGGCACGAGCTTCTGTAGCATTGATTTGTCCTTGTTTGCACCTGTGTTCTTCTCCATGCTATCTTGATCATGCTCCCAGGTGAGTTCCAGCCTCCTAAGCTTCGAGTTGTTCGATAACTTGGCTTGCTCTGCCTCTTCTAAATGCTCGACATTCTCAAGGCCGTTGATGACTAGCTCATGGCAGTGTGTCTTCTCGAGATACAAAATTTGACTCCATAGATCACCGCTTCCTCCATCAAGCTGAGAAGAACCTTGCAGCTCTAGATGCCTCTTGAGTCTATCGACATCATCTTCTACCACCTGGGATACATGTGTTGCCTCCACATTTTCTAGTGTAGACATGTTAAAAATGCTATCCGGCAATTTTTTAAGCCAGAAACAACTTTGAATATCCAAAGTTTTCAGTTGCAAAACACCAATACAGGAGGGCAGATCCTCAAGCTTCACACAGAAGGACAAATTTAAACTCTTTAACTTCACAAGTTTGCATAGAGACTCGGGCAACATCAGAACCTTGGAACAGCTTGTCAGGTTCAAATACTCAAGGTTAGAGAGTTCACCGATACATTCTGGGAGCTTTCCAAGGTTATGGCAATCCGACAGATCAAAATGTGTCAGACCACGGAGTTGACAGCAAGAATCTGGTAGAGAGTGGAGTTTGTAGCAATCGGATAGGTTCAAAAACTGAAGCGTACGCAGATTGCCAAAGGATTCCGGAAGTGTTTGCAATTCATGGCAGCTTGCTAAGTTTAGGAAGAGAAGATCACTTAGGTTTCCAAAAGAGGTGGGAAGCTCCTGAAGGTTGACACAACTTGATAGATCAAAGTATTGCAGCTTTTGGAGGCAATCAATATTAGAGGGCAATGTCTTGAGAGAAGTACTTGAAAGTATCAAGGTTTGCATGTTCTGGAGTTGGTTCCAGGATTTAGGCAAGTTTGAGATAGGAAGGTTAGAAGCATCAAGGTATCTCAATAGCTTTAGTTTAGAAACAGAACTTGGAAGCTCTGACACATGACAGCCACTCAAATCCAAAATTCTCAAGCATAATGCGTGTGAGAATGCTTGCTTTGGAAGATGCATTTTACCGCATTCCCTGAAATGTAGAGCCCTCACCTTAGTTGGCAAGGCCTTATAGGTAGATGATGCCTGATTATGATTCATCAATAGTTGATAGAGGCAATCCCGTTTGTCAGTCTTCTTGCTTTTTTCCACCGCATTTGGATACAAGAGTTCATCACCAGCAACATATCTTGCAAGATCATGTACCATATCATGCATACGAAATTTCAGTGTGGGTTTGAATCTCCCTGTAGCTGGAACCTGGGGAGGGGGTTACAAACTTTAGAGTATTTAAACAGAAAACAAATTGCACACTTATAATTACTATCAAGAAAGAATGATTTCACGTACCGCAGGGGGATTCAAAATTGTAAGGAAGGACATCCCCAAGAAGTCGTCAATATGTTCGCCACCAACAGTTTGAAGTGGTCGTCCATCAGTATCTTGAATGAACCCCAAAGCAATCCATTGTTGGATCAGGCAGTCATGATCTATGTCATGGCTCTTAGGAAAGATACAGCAATACATGAAACAGAGTTTTAGTTGTGGAGGCATGTAGTAATAGCTTAGCATCAAACCCTTCAAAATTACGTTGTCACCATCCTTGAGATCCAGAATATCACTATCTCTAATGTCTAACCATGCTTCTTTTGTGCAATGCTTCCGCATCATGTAACCAAGAGCCTTCGCAACTAGAGGTACTCCGTTGCATCTCTTCGCAATTTCTTTTCCAATGTCTACAAGGTCAATAAATTGTCCATCTCCTAGAGAAGGTGGCCTCATAATATACCAACATTCATGATCTGGCAAACCCTCCAATATAGTTGGTGCAAAAGTATGAAAAGATGAAGTACGTATGGTAGCTAATGTAGTAGCAACCTTTTCAATACGAGTGGTTACTATTATCTTGCTTCCTTTAATTCCGGATTGTAGCATGCTCAACAGTGTATCCAACTCATGTTCCCCATCCTCCCATAAGTCATCCAAGACAATAAGATAAAACTTGTCACAGAATATGCGGTCAAGCTGAGTTTTTAGATACTGTAGATCAGTATCATTGGCAGGAGTGCTACCTTCTACCTGAGAGATAATAGAAGCTACAATCTTCTTCAGCTCAAACTTATCTGAGACATGAACCCATGCTTTTACATCAAACATGCGTGTTTCCTTAACAGTGTAAACGAATTTTGCAAGTGTCGTCTTACCCATACCACCAATGCCAACAACAGGAATGATAGTTCTTTCTTGGTCTTTCTGCAACACCTTGTTTAGTATGTCTTTCTTCTCTTTTTCCCTTCCCACCATCTCAATTTTTTCTTTGTCACCCACAAATGTTTCTCTCCACTTTCCATTCATAGCTTGTCCTGTTGAGGCAGAAAATGGCGGGAAATTGAATTTCTTCTGCTCCTCAACGATCTTATCTAGCTTCACCCGAATATTTTTCATCTTGTTTGGCATGGTGATGCACACAATGAGTGGATTGAATGATGAGAAGAACAATTTAACCTACAGTATTTTTTTTAGTTAGTCAATACTCAAAAATGAAACAACCACGATTTAGTTCCTCATGTATGGGCCGGCATGAGTGATGATTAAACATGTACCAAAATGTTAATGACACTTCAGACTCCATTTGGTATCGCATGGCTTTGCAAAAATCATCTTATGTTAATACAAGAACCTGAAACAATAGATCACCTTCTAATTGGTGTGGCGCCCAAATGCTAACACCTAATTTACAGGGCAACTCGGAGTGGTGGTGGATAAACGTCAGTAAAGAGGCCAGAAAAAGAGTTTGGTGGCTGTGGAAAGAGAGGAACAGCAGCGTGTTTCAGGGTCGTCTAACAAGAAACTTGGAATTAGCACTGAATATCAAAGAGGACACGATGGAAGCTAGCGGGTGCAGGTTGCTTGCAAGCATTCTGGAGCGGGCCTAAATCATTAGCCTATGTTGCTGTTGTTGGTAGCTGTTGATTGTACTACAGACTAGTCGCTAGTTACTTCTCCCTTATCCTTTCTATTTCTCTTTCTCGTTTCCCTTGCCATAGTTCAGCTATGTTAATTATATGAAACGTTTTGCCGACACATTTGCAACGCAGCTCTCCTATGTACCCTTGAAAAAAAAAAGTTTATACTTTTAAGACACAATTATAATGAGCCTGTTTGGCAACGGCTACGGCATATGGTTTTTGACTGAAAGTTTTAAACTATAGTTGTTTACAGTATAGATTACGGAGAGAGAGATATTCACTTGTGATTTTAGATGGTACAGATGTTGGGCTTTTAACGTGTACATCGTTTAACTTGTAAATCTCGTCTTAAAAAAATACTCTGTTTGAAAGTTAGGTACTGTAGTAAAAGTCAAAAGCCACTAGTTTCGGAGGAAAAGAACTGAACCATTTAACTAACAGGAATGCCGTGCCGAGTCGCTGACACTGACGCTGAGAACCAAACTGTGGTAGTTGCCCAACTCACATGCCCACTGTAATGACCCTTGCCATGGTGTTGAGTTGTGGATTTCTTTTTCTTATTTGTTGAAGTCAAAGTTCAGCGTTTGTGGTTGTGAAAAATAAGACTTTTTTGCGACTAGTATAAACTAGATTTTTTTAACATTCTTGTACATACTAACAGCCCCGCTCGTCGGCTTTAACTTTTGGCTTATTTTTTACTATTTATAAATTTTATTTTTTTATGAACTTTTGGTTTTTTTAGCTTTTTTGCCGGTTTTTTTCTCGTATTTGTTTGTATTGTCCGTGATATGCTAGCATATTTTTTCTATTTTTAATTTTTTTAATTTAATTACACTAAATAAACCACCTTCAGTTATAGTAAAATTTCAATCGGTACAGTACAATTTTAGTTATAAACTATAGCTTTTCAGTTCAACCGAGCGGGGACTTGAGAGTAGTTTAAAATGTTTAAAGCTTCGAGACTTCGCGCCTAGTTTGGTCGAACAGCTGACTTTTCCCGAAAAACCGAAACCCACCCATTGAAAGATCCCAAAAGTTATGGGGGGGGTGGGGGACGGTGGTTGGTTTAGAAAAAAAGAAAAAAGAGGTTAGTGGGAATATTCAGTGCAAACCATGAGCTACGTGTGATCATGCAAGCCATTTTGATTGGATTATTAAAGCCATTTTAATTCTGAAAAAAATTGTGTAGAAAGAGCAGAACGGGCAGCACCGTGAGCCACCGAGGTGGCAGGCTACTGCGAGGGGTGGGTGGTGAGCTAGCCAGCAGCATGCAGCGTGGTGGAGGATATGGTACCAGATGGCCAACAAATATATACTTTTAATTTTTGAAATGAAAGACCACCAAATAGAAATTACCTATAATAATACATAGTGAAAGAGGATATGTAGAAATGCAATAAACAAATAAGAAGATATGCCAAGCATTTTTTTTGTGACCATACAAACTTTGCCCACACATGTCAGGAGTCATGGTACGTACCTTGCATGGGCTATTTTTCCGTATCATTTCATTAGCATCCAACTCATCCAGTGTGTCTTCGATCTCGTAGGCGACAGACTTGTACTTCTTGAGCCAATGTCGCACCAATTCGTCTTCATTCCCCTGGGAGCGCTTTTCGGCAGAGTTCAGCGCAACCTGCAGATCATCCATTGTGTTCTTCATCTCCTCAACATCCTCTTTGAAGTTCCATATCAGCTCAACCCTCTCCTGGGCGATCTGGCCGAGCATGCCAGCGACATGCTGCACGACGGCGCCGGCGATCATCTCGACTCCCCCGCTCATGGTGCAGACCTGTCTCTTGCTCTCTCGCGCACAGGGATGCTTGCGTTGTGTCTAAGAATGCCGGTAGGTAAAGCAGGGATGGTGCGTTCTGCAAATATATACTGCTTTCTTTCTTGGCCTGAACCTTTTGCACTGATACCTGAAGTGTAGTGTAGTTCAGTGCTTGGAATATCTAAGAAAAAGCAAACTGCATAAATTCTGGGACAGCTTTGCAAAACTTGCAAATCTCAACCTTGGAGGAAAGGAATATGGTGGCCTCTCTGGAAAGAACATTATTCGTCAAAATTAAAAATAGATACTTGAAGACAAATGGAAAACGATAGTTGAAGCAACGCTGAAACATGAGTAATTTCGGGACGGAGTTAATGCCGGCAAAATCACGGTTGCAGGATGAGATGGGATGCGAATCTGCAGTTAAACTTGCTAAATGAGTCCTTGTTTGGGTCACCACGTCACCGGCCGTCCACTCCACCTGACCCAAATCCGTCTCCTACTTTCCCTGCCAATCAAGAACAATCCGTCTCCTACTTTCCCTGCCAATCAAGAACGTTTTTGTAACACCCTATTTCTGGAGGCGTCGGTAACCTCTGCAACTACTTAGGACTATTCAGTTACGAAGTACTATACATGAATAAGCATCAGTTCAACACATATTTACAACAAAAAAGCTAGACTTTATTACAGAAGTATAACTTAACAGCCAAGTTTAGATACAGCAGACGTGCAAACCAAAAATTATCTTATAACACAAAAGAAATTCCCACAAGCGTACTTGAGCGAGGCTAAAATCTAAAATCACTGGTCATCGATGAAGTAGGACTCTTCTAGTTCTTCATCAACATCTTGTTCATCATTATCACATTGCTCTTCTGTTTGTTGTTTAGCAGGTAATGAGTACAACCATACCCAACAAGTTACAAGAATAAATACTAATTTATCTACTTGTAAGGACTGTCAATGGATAAGAATATACTGGTTTTATTAGTGAGAATGTGGATGATATTTTATTTGTAAACACTTGCAAGTAAAAATTAACAAAACTACAACTTCTTAAGAGTAAGGGGATTTTCGACATTTGTTTACTCATGTTACCCAGATAAAACATAAACAAATCTACTTATGCCTTTCTGTTGGAGTCACCCATTAAACACAACTTCATTTACCAGAAGCACGGTGTATTCGAATACCATTTATTTTACTTAGTATAGTTGCCCAGCTTTACTTACAAGATTTCTTAAACTCTCAATGTCATGCAATAAATACGCTTTAGCTAGCGTACGACTGAGTTGAGAAAATAAGACTTTTTATTATTAGCTTTTCCTCTCGAAGGTGTAACTCAGAATTATGAGTATTTCTTTTCTTTCCTTGAGAGTGTTTTCTATCTTTTTCCATAAGCAAATGATGACTGAGAGTACGCATATTGAATATCCTTTCATAATGACAAAAGATATATTAAATTGTTCCCATGAATTTGGCAAAAAAGTTTAGAACAATCATGACATGTACTTCTTCAGAAAAAGGATAGCCAACCTTTTTTTAATTCCTCTGCTAAAACACAAAGTTTATTGATGTTATGAATATTGTGTGTATATTGAAGAGTCCCAATAGACAATATATATAGGGAGTACAAGGGAATATGTCATATGCGGATAAGGAAAGCGAGGCATATAAGGAAGCAAATAACAATCCTATTCTATCTCTAATACCCTTAACCCCCTCAAATGCAAGGTGCATGCAATACCATTGCATTTCAAAAAGGAGTTAACACTAAAACAAGAAAAATCCAAAGTTCGAGTCTTGATGATGTCATTGTTGCGTGCAGCTTTTGAATAAACTGTTAAATCAAACCGAAGAGAAAAAGATAGAAGCATGGCGGCGCAGATCAAAGCCCAAGACAACGGCGGTGCACTGCACAAGGTGCAGAAGATGCGTGTCGGCCTTAGAAGCTCGGGGCGGCGGCATCATAACGACTTCTACGATCTGCACGCGGCTCAGAGAGTAGAGCGGCAGCTGCTGCCATGCAAAAGAAAATTCTTATACTTCTATGACTGACAATAAATTTGTGAACTCACACGGCTTGATCGAACTAAAAAAATTAGAAACTACGGACTTGAATGGACGCAACAAAAGACTCAAAAGAAAAATAAATGCAAAAATACCAGATACTAGCAGCCAAGAACTAATATTAGCAGTGACTAACTCCTCATCCTTAAAACCTCCTCTCCCCTCACTCTCCTTGCGCCTTCCCTCTCTCTCTTCACACCCCCTCCCTTACTCTCCTCGCACCCGACATCTGCGCTCCCTCCCTCACTCAGAGAAAAGGGGAGCAGCGGGCTCCATCGGGAGGCGACGGCCGGATTCGGCGGCGACAGGATCTAGGAGAAGCTGCCAGAGAAGAGGCAGCGCCGGTTGCCAATGGCGGTCAGATGAAGCCGACGGTGGGGTGGCCGGGAGTTGGCAGAGAGGGCCAGATCCGAGGCGGCACCAAGGCGACGAAGAGGAGCCGGGATGTAACATCCTGAAAATTTTAGTTTGAAAATACTAAGCTCTTGAATTATTTTGCAATATATTTTATTCAAATTTGGATTTTTATAGTGTTTCTTAAAAACTTTGGTTGAGATTCTGATAATTAAAGAAATTCATGAAAAATAAAGCAATCATTAGTAATGCCATAAAAGAAAATACGCAAATGATAGAAAAGAAAAATTTCAAAAAATGAATCTGAAAAGATGATCCATCATAATGAGGGAGAAACCTAAGTTAAAATATAAAATCTCATTTTGGAAATAATAGCATACAAAAACCTAAAATTTGGACATTCAAAAATTTATAAATATAATTTGCTGCAAAATTTAAATAAAATCGAAATAGAAGACTAGTATATTTTGTATCAAGATAATTGAACCAGAACTTGAATTAAAATTTCAAGTATTGAAATCAATAATCTTAAATATGAAATAGAAATTCAAATTTAAATTCCAAAATTGCTTAAGCTTCTCATCTTCTCACTCTTTTCCCTTTTCCCTCTCTTACATGTGGGCCCCACCTCTTTTTCTCTCTCCTCCTTTTTCTTTCCCCCACCCACCTTCTTCCTCTGCCGTGTAGGCCCCCTCTCCTCTCTCTTTTTCTTTTCCCTTCTTCCTCGGAGCGCGCCGCGCCTCCTTTTCTTTTTCTTCTCCCTCCTCCTCGATGCTTCTGTCTCCTCCGTCTTTTCCTTGCGCTGTCTCCGCCCGAAAACGCGTCGAAAAGCTGGTCTCGCTCCTCCCTGTCCTGCGCCATCGCATCACCTCGGCCTGCTGCTCTCACATGCTGTGCCGAGCCCCAGCCGCTTATTGCCCACTGGGCATCCGCCGCCGCCTAGTCTTCCGTCGGCGCCTGGTCCTCCGCGCCTCCCCCACCACTCTGCGGCCATAAGAAGCCTCTCCAGTCTTGCCATTTCTCACCGCGCCGCTCCCCTTCTCCCTTACCTCCTTCTTCCCTCCCCCCTCGCCCGAGCGACGGCCGTCACCTCCTCCCGCCGATTCCACCGCTCCGGCCATCCACTCCATGAATCAACAGCGATATGGTGTACCTCCGCTCACCTTCTACTCCCTCTCCAAGTTAATCGGATTCTCGTGCACCGGAGCTCACGCATTGCGGTTCTTCCCCAACTCCGGCCGAATGCGCCTCCACCGTCGCCATCTCTTCCTCGGAGCACCGCCACTCGATTCCACGCTCTGGGAGCAACTCCTCGTCGCCACGAACCTCCCCCAACCGTCGCCGGAGCTCCTCATTCACCCTAGCTTGCTGGCACCGTGGAGCTCCCCCGCGCCGCCCACGGCCCCCGTCGCCGGCCAGCCTCGGACCCTCCCCGGTCCGACCAACAGCACGGTAAGCCTCCTCTTAACCCCCTATAGTTTCCTCCTTCGACTCCGTGACCGGCCGCCGTGGGTCATCTCGGCCACGTTGCGTCGCCGCCCGAGCCGAAGTGACGGACACCCACGACCTGCCTAGCGCCCCGGAGTCCCATTTCACCCATCGCGGTCGAGTCCCAGGCCTTGCCCCGCCGGCGCTGCCGACGCCAAAGACGGCGCACCACCTCCTCTGTTTTGGCTCCCAGCCACCCCTGGTCTCTTCTGCAATGTGCGCGCCAATAAGCCGACGAGAGTCAAATGCCCAGATGGTTAGCTGCGGCATGCCGAACATTTCACACAGCCGGTCCAGGGTTCGAATCACCTTTTAAGCACATTTCATTTTTATTTTCTTTTAGCCATAATTAGGCAATAATTCAAGGGAGCTAATATAATTGATTTGGGTTGAAATAAAAGTTACCTATACATCAAAATATAGAATTATAAGGCAATGAACAGTTAAGAGATTAAGGGGAATAATTAGGTGAAGTTTAAGTAATTAGTTGGAATGAAAGTTAAAAACACAAGTTAATTAGAGGTAGTGGCAAATATATATATATATATATATATAATTTTATATTTGTAAACAATAATCAAAGGTTCCTAGGGCAAATAATATCCAATAAAGAAGCATGAACTAAACAAAATACTAAAAGTATTTGAAGTATAATAGAGACTTTTCTAAGCAGATACCTATATGAATATATAATTAGAAGAATGTGGGTGACATATATGCAGCCCATTTAGTAAACATATTAGTGTAATTTTTGTATACATCTTAGACCCTGTTGAAAATATAAACCCTATCATTAACATATTGCCGCCATGAAATCTTATATAGTAGATTTAAATTAGTAAAGATAACAAAATATAATTATGTGTAATAGGCTCGATTAGTAAAGGGACAAAACATCAATATCAGTAATCTTCAAGGCGCCTCCAACTTAAAGAGGTCAGAATTCCAAGCATCGAAATGCTCTCACAAACATATAGATACTCTGAAGTAAACATTTAACCAATTACACGAGTAATTAATTAGGACTGCATGAAATGCTATCCATCCAATTTACTAACGATATAAACTAATTCGGCAAGCTAATAATCGTATGCATTGTCTATGAAACCCGGCTTTAAATTCATAATTAGCACCACTCTGTGCCCAATCAACCCAACCTCAGACCACTCATCTTATCATACTAAAAAAAATTAACGGAATTCAATTGGAGTTATTTGGATCTTTTGAATTATTTGCTTTTATTTGTATTCAGTCGTTTAACGCGTAATTAGAAATTGGGAGTCGTGAAGATTCAACGGATCGAGCGTGATCAAGAGCGAAGTGAAGATAAAGACCAGAAGCTCAAGAGCAAGCACCGTGTGAACTCAAGACCGCGGTAAACAGCGCAAGGCGAGTCAATACTTTGATCACGTTGAACCTACATTTTCTACAAATTACTTTTGTTTAAATTATCAAATTGCATGCTGTTAAATTATATACAAATACATGCTTAATTCAAGATTCTAGTTATATGCCCATTGTTTGCGTTGATTAATATTACACCCCCTTGTTGAATATTTGAATATATGAACCTTGTCGCCCTATCGAAATTATGATAGTAACCTTTTGAAAATAAGTCCGTAATTTATACGCCATGCGTAGTGTTGCATAGGTATTCATGGGCGCGAAAACGCCCAAGCATCACTTTTAATCATGAGAAAATTTGGTTGGGCAGTCATGGTGGCAATGACTTGTATATGTTCGATATGAATATTTTATACTCCCAAAACCCTACTTGCTTAAATATCTGGGCGAATGGTTCGAGGGTGTGTGAGTGGTGCAGTGGAGGCACAAAGTGGGTTGAGGTAGAATCGCCCAGATACCACTAAGGACTGAATCTTGCCATGACCTCCTATGTAAAACAGTGCAACCACAAGTCTGTAAAGTACAACTTGGCTAAGTAGTTGTATCGAAACTCCCGGACTCATCTCACTGGTAGTGGAGTGGAGTGAAGTGGATACGCAAGGGCAAGGGGAGGCCTAAAGGGACACCGAGGGGAGGGTGAGGTTTTCCAGCTGTTCTAAGCGTTGCGGGAAGGGGAGCCCGGCTGCGTTAGTAACTATGGAAAACATCCCGTGCATAGATAGGACCCATCGCAAGTGGGCAGTTTCCCATAAGGTAAGATGACAAAAGGAACTAGATACTTTGAAAAGTCACTGTGATGGTCTGCTCAACCACATGACTAAGGATTCGTGTGGGGCAACGAGTTGATTGTCTCTTGTGGTGAAAGTGTACAAACTCTGCAGAGTCAAAACTATTCGAATAGCCGTACCCACGGTCATGGGCGGACATGGGGAGTTAACCAGATATAGTTCTATTTCAAAAACTTTGTGGGTGGGAATGGAAAAGTGGCGGGCAGTGCAAGGCCCTGATTTGTGTTGTCCTGGGTGTCGCCCCAGTGATAAGTTAAGCGGCTATAACGCTGAAGGATTAAGCATACCGTGTAGATGCCATGTAACGGTGGATGGAATCTGAATCGCTATTGTATTGCATTCTCTTACACATTATGTTTTTGTTCAAACTGCTAGGTCTCAGGAAATTTCTATGTATTATATTTTTAAATGATGATAATACTTCTCCCAAACCAAAGGTCAGGAAGAATAAACAGAGGTGTAGAGAAGGAGATAGTTGTTATGGTAAAAATATAAAAGATGCTAGTGGATTCATGTCGATCATAGAAGGGAAACGATAATATGGATTCTGGGAGTAAATTGGTGGAGTCTAAATGAATATATAGGTTGGGTAGATGATTTAAATGATTCTTGGAAAATTAGGGAGTGCAAAGGTAATTGCAGGGTTACGATACAGATAAGTAATATGAATTCTTGGAAGAAGTTGTGAATAATGGGATTAATCGAATTGATCACATACTAGAAGGATGAATTGAATTTCTGGGATTATTGAAGAAATGATAACGATTACTGGAGTATAATCTTGATCAATGATAATCTTGGTGGATGTATACTAGTGAGTCGTAGACTTAATCACGGATATTCTTGGTGGAGGTAAACTAGAGAATTAGTGAGAGATAGTTAATGGTAAACAAGATTGATTATTGGGAGGGCAAATTATATTTTGGATTAATAGCAAAGAATTGGGCTGTTAGCAAGCCCTGATAAGAATAATTTTGGTGGATTAAAGAAAGTAATTATGTTAGAGGGTTATTAGAAATTACGAAATGAAAAATTGATGAATAGCAATCACAATATTGGATTATCAGGAATTTACGACACAACGGATATCGGTGGATACAAAATAAAGGACACCAGATTTTCACTAGAATGAGGAGCCAATTACATTGTTGACGAATGAGCTTAAGATTGGATTTATGAATTGGTGGTGGATATTCAGACTCATGTACGTGATTGGTAACTTCGATTTGATTATTTAATATTTAGGATGATGCAATAGAAATCATCTGATCGGTGAGTCACAGGTAAATATATTGGAGTATAAATAAGTTGAGTAGTTAACAAGTTAGTAACTGGTGGATCGAGATCAGGATTATACGATTCTGGTGAAATTTAAGATTGGAGGAATAAATTTATGGGGAAGGTTAGGATTAGGTGAGAATCAGACACCCATGGCTGGATTAATGAAATGATATGTTGCGAAATGAAAAGTGTATAATCGGTGGATTAAATAAATGATGACACTCGCTGTTCGAGGTTTTAGACAGTCATAATAACACCATGATTAAATAATAAGAATAATGCTAAGAGCAATTTCTGGCAAATAAAATAACCCGAGCCTCTCCTTTGATTAGCCATGCATACTATTTAATTGCATTCTGTGTATTGGCTCGCGGAGCACGGTGGTTAGTGTGCTCACACTCGCTCTCATAACAAATCCGAGCGTGAATCGGATCGCTACACATCAGCAATACTTTTGGGTCTTGATGGCAAATAAGATGAAGACGTCAAGGGCTAGGTCACGAACCTCCAGTTGGCTGCCTGTGGGCATGTCCTGAAGGTCCCATATGTGTGCTTCGTTCTTCCGCTGCTGCAATTTACTGATTTCGGCCTAATCGGCCCATGTGCAAGTTTACTATTTTATTTATGCTTCCGTATGGTATGTATTTCATATTCATTTTCTGTAACTGTGAGCACTATCTACTGATCTAGAGAATAGTGCATTAAATCACAGAGGATCCCAGATAGTAAAATCTGGGGCCCTACAGGGAGCAGAGACCGGCGTGGGCACGGGCACATGCATAGGCGGGAGAGCGCATAAGGGAGATGCGACGATGGCGCGAAGAGCGTCGTATCCAGCTAGAGGTGGCCGGATCTGGGCCGAGAGGCACAGCGGCGGACGGATCCGGCGCGAAGGCGGCCGGATCCAAGCGAGGCGAGGCCAGATCAACGCGAGAAGCCCAGATCTGCGCCAGGATGGAACGGTGTCAGAGCGGAGAGGGCCGGCGGACAACGAGGATCCGTGCGACGGCGACCAAGAAGAGGCGAGCGACGGCGGCGGCCCGGATCTTGGATGATAGGGCCCAGGTGACGGCAGTCGCGGAGTCAGCAACAATGAGGGACCGCCAGATCCAGGCGTATCGAAGCGGATCATGCGATGCCAAGCCGCGCGGCGGATCCGTGTGGTGCCAGCCGCGGCGGCGCGGATCCGTTCGGTCTTGTCGCGGTGCTCGGCGACTACGCGGGCTTGGACGGTGCGACCGACGGGATCCAGCGGCGACTGGCGTCGGCGGAGGAGGGCGACCTGAAAGCGAGCTAGGGGCAACCAGAAAGCGAGCCGGCGGCGCCGGACATGGGCAACGGCGACCGAGAGATAGCCACGACGGCATGGATCCAGTGGCGATGAGCTCAACGGCAAGGAGATGGCCACCCCCGGGAGAGGAGATCGATCCTCCCTGGGATAGCAGCAGCGGAAGTAGATCGAGGTTAGGGTTTTAACCTAAGCTCTAATGCCATGTTATGAATATTATGTGTATATTGAAGAGGCTCGATGGGCAATATATATAGGGAGTACAAGAGAATATTACAGGGGAATATGCCATATGCAGATAAGAAAAGTGAGGCACATAAGGGAACGAATAACAATCCTATTCTATCTCTAATACCCTTAACAATTGAGATGCTCATTAATTAAAGTGCTATTAGACATCTTAGTAGAGAGAAAGCGATTGATAAGATTAAGCACTTTAATAAACGACAGCGGATACGAGCAGTCCCGAGTCGTGAAGAAAAAAAAAGTAATTCCGAAGCTGATCCGAGGACGGAGCGAGACGAGACTTCGTGGACGTGTCTATGGTGTAATATTAATGTTAGGTCTTTTCTAAACTCTAGATTAATTTTATAAAAAAATTTATTTATTCTTTATTTCTCTGTCTTATTTGTGGTGCCGTTCATAATGTATAATAAAACTAGAGGGTAAGAATCTATTTATAGACTTCACTTCTAGATGTTACAAAGTGACTCACCTGTTTCCAGTATCCTATAAAACTCCTGAACTGTGTCGCCAACCACGATCAGACAGGCTAGCTTTATGAGTCAAAAATATATTAGTCCCAAGTACATATGTGTGAGTCATGCGCCATGATCACATTGTTTATGAGATCAATTCCAATCTGATTATGTGGGTCAACGGTTTGCAGAGCCGATCCTGCGAAACAAACCCAGCTATTCCGCCTTGTATTGTACCCGGATTAACAAATGCATGCATATTAAATTTCAGTAGATTTGATCTCAATATATGTGTCTACCATATTCTAGTACACTAATTAAATCAGCAGGATCATTAGGTGAAATGTACTTTGCATTTTTTTGGAGGGGCTAAATCACTAATTAAACATATGTAATTAACTACATAATAAAAGATTAGTAGAAGATTGGAGGGTGCTAGGCCCCTCCCAGCCCCCCTATCTCCGCCACTGGCGCCCGCGATCATCTCGACTCCCCCGCTCATGGTGCATACTTGTCTCTTGCTCTCTCGCGCACAGGGATGTTTGTGTTGTGCCTAAGAATGCCGGTAGGTAAAGTAGGGATGGTGCGTTCTGCAAATATATACTGCTTTCTTTCTTGGCCTGAACCTTTTGCACTGATACCTGAAGTGTAGTGTAGTTCAGTAGACTTGGAATATCTAAGAACAGCAAACTGCATAAATTCTGGGACAGCTTTGCAAAACTTGCAAATCTCAACCTTGGAGGAAAGGAATATGGTGGCCTCTCTGGAAAGCACATATTCGTCAAAATTAAAGAGAGCACTTGAAGATAAATGGAAAGCGATAGTTGAAGCAACGCTGAAACATGAGTAATTTCGGGACGATCCGATCATCTAGGAAGAATGAAACCTGTCTAAGAGAGGTTGTCTGCAGTCTGCACTCTTTAGCTAGGAAAACCAATTTAAAGAGTGTAGATACTACTACAGAGACAGGGCATCCAAAAGAGAAGGATTTTAGCCTGGCTATAGGAGCATCAAAGTCATGATGTAAAAGTAGAATTAGTAATCTCTTGTGAATTGCTTTGGGTTGGGACGGAGTTAATGCCGGCAAAATCACGGTTGCAGGATGAGATGGGATGCGAATTTGCAGTTAAACTTGCTAACTGAGTCCTTGTTTGGCTCACCTCGTCGCCGGCCATCCACTCCACCCGACCCAGATCCGTCTCCTCCTTTCCATGCCAATCAATAACGTTTTTGTAACGCTCCATTTTTGGAGGCGCTGGTAATATCTGCAACTGTTCAAAAATATTCAGTTGTGGGGTATTGTACATAAATGAGCACCAGTTCAACATAAGTAATGAGTACAATTGTACCTAGCAAGTCACAAGAATAAATCCTAATTTATCTACTTGCAAGGATTGTCAATGGATGAAAATATATTGGTTTTATTAATGAGAAAACGAGTTCACTAAATTTTAGTTGCCTGAATTTTTTTTATCTCTCAGATATAGTTATCTAGAATTGCATGATACTAAACTAAAAATTGCAGTACCAAATGTAGGGTTCACCTAAGTTTATTCTTGTCTAGGTTAAAAAATTTTGTCTTTGTATTTTGTAGGGATTCACCATTTTATTTTCTCTTGGTTAGAATATTTTTTTTATTTCATTTTTTTCTAGGGATGAGAAGTGGGTTATGTATAGAAGTGAGGAGGATTAATTATGAGAGCCATTGGATCTCCATTGAAGGACTGAGAAAAGTGACTATCACTTAATGAATAGACGATCCCGAAAAGGAAAATGCACGTCTGATACACACATGATCCAGAAAAGGAAAATGCACATCTGATACACACATGAAACAACTAACGTCTAGGCAGCGAGAGTGAAGTTGAAGTTGCTGCAGGTAGTCTGCCTCCCCCAGAGCAGCCCGCTGAAGCCGATCTTCCCCTTCTCGTCGTCGAAAACAAGCAGGTTGCTCTCCATCTGGAACCCTCCGATCACCGCCGCCGGCGCCCCGCCGTCTCCGGCCTTGTCCGCCTTCATCTGGACGAACGCCAGGCACGCCGTGTTTTTGTTCACCTGCACCACGGAGTTTCCACCGAACACGGTCCAGTTCTTGCCGCCCTCCAGCATCAGGTCTATCTGCGGCACGGCGTAGCCGAGCCGCGTCGACCCCAGCTTCGTCGAGTCGTAGCACAGCTCGAACGGCGCGACCGGCGGGATGATTCTTGCTCTCTCGGCCGTGGCCTGATCGAACGGACGGTACACGTCGGGCCGGAGAACCGTGTACGGGATCCTCGAGCAGAGCCCGATGACAAGTGGCCCGTGCTCGGACAGTGGCACTTGCACTTGGTTCACGGCGATGCCCTTGTTGGCCGAGATGTAGTACCCGGGGAATCCCTTGTTCCTGTGGAGCGGGGTTTCACCGGCCAGCGTCGCCGTTACGTCCGGCCGGCCCGGCGGGAGGAGGAAGAGCGGGCCCCCGCCGAAGATGGCTACGCCCTGGCCGTTGATGCCGCTCGGGAGGCAGAGCGCGAATTTGTCGGCGACCTTCTGCGTGCGCGCGACCTGCGAGGGCAGCGCGAGCTTGGAGCGCGCGAGCCCCGCGACGCCGACGGCACCAGCCGGCAGCTTTGCCAGGAGGGAGTCCGGCGCGCAGGAGGTGACGGCAGAGAAGGAGACCGGGTAGAGCGGGTTCTTGCCGTCGGTGGCGTTCGCGGAGAGCGTCGCGTGCGTCAGGTCGCCCGACGAGGTCTGCCCGGCGAAGGGGTTGTAAGGGTGGGCGGTGCACTTGCACCTGAAGGGGTCTTCCGCGTCGCCGTGGCCGTAGCCGTTGTGCGGGCAGTTTGGTGGGTGGTACCTGTGCGCGTGCATGCACTCATGGTGGTGGCACTGTAGCGTCGGGTGGGAGGCGGCGCACGTCGACCAGATGAGCGGGCCGGAGAGGTCGAGGACGAGCGGGCGGTTGTCCTTGATGGGGACGGTGTAGAGGGAGGTGGCCGCGTCCTTGGTGATGGCCGTGACAAGGGGCTTGCCCTTGCCGTCGCTCGCCAGTGCGCACGGGGACAACACCGACATGCAGAGCGAGATGGCGAGGAGGCGGCGGCGTGTGGGCTGCGACATTTCGACCGCTTGGTTTGGTTTTCAGGCACAGCTTTGGTGTTCCATGTGTGACTGACTGCTTATACGTGCTATTGCCTGTGCATTCTGACTTGCTGCTTATGAGTGAACCAAGCTGATGAAACAGAGCGCTCATGGTCCCGAAGATTTTGTTTTTGTCTATAGCTGATGATTTAGAACTGCGACTAAAGATTTGGAAGCCTTCTGATACACGCGATCATGCTCCAATTTTCAAGGATGTCTTTTTTTTTTCAGAGGAACTTTCGTCGCTGCTGAAACAGAGCGGCCTGTGGGCGGGTAGTCGGGCCGGTGCGGAGGTCCGAAATGGCCTGCATGGGCTGCATGGGTTCATCGGCTGCATGGGCTCATGGGCTGCATGGGGAAACTGGGATGACCGGGGTTGTACGGATTTTTTCTTGGCCGGAAATGGCCTTTATTTTCTTTTTTCATGCGTTGCTACAGTTCAGTTTTTTTTTTCAATTTCGCAAACCCGGTGACCGGGTGGCCTCGAGCCTCGTGTGGACCAGGTCGCCAGCCGCGCACCGGCCGGTGACCGGCTTGTACGGGTGGGCCTTCTACAGCTTGTCGCAGCGGTGGTCGGCCTCACTGCAGCTTGGGGCACGGTAAGCCTTGGCGAGCTTGCACATTGGGTCCTGGCACGAGAAGGACGCCGGCAAGTCGACCAGACGAGCGGGCCGGCGAGGTCGACGACGAGGGTGGCACCGAGCCTGATGGGGATGGTGTAGAGGGAGGAGGTGGGATCCTTGGTGACCGGAGGGCGCGACGAGGTTGGCGTGGCACCACGCATGAAGTTGGCCACACCAGCACGAGTAGTGAAATGGTCAAGAGGAGAGGAGCGGCTTGGTTGCTCAAGTCGTCTTCCGCTAATGGTAGGAGAAGTTTGGCGCCGGTGTGCCGCGGGCTGTGCTTGGCGTTCGTCGTGTGTGGTTCTTCTACAGTAGTGGAATGGAGACAGGAATTGTCATATTTTGAGTTCTTGTTAGTATAGATTAGTAGGAATTTTCTACTCGCATGCTAAATCCAAAATAAGAAATTCAGTTTCTGTAAGATAAATAAGAATTAATCCTTACCCATCGTATAAGACTTGCTGTAAAAGAATAGGTAACGTAATGATAGAAACAAATATTTCTAGAAATCTACCCTCTCAACTCTAACCATTAATAAAGTTGACCTGACCACCAACTCCAAACTTAGATTTCGAGAACAAAATCATTTTTAAGGGGAGAGAGGATGTGAGAACGAGCATTTTCTAATCATTGGTTAAACCTTTGATTAAGCAAATTGTGCATGGATTTTTTTTATATACAAGAAAGGACGAATAAATAAAAACTTTCCCTAAGACCAATTCAATTAAAAATTTACAAGCCATCTTCAGCTTTTGGATTTTCAAATATGAATTAATCCATCTCAGCATGATCCCAAATGGCGTATGTCGGTCACAAATTAATTGCTATCCAGTTACAACAAATAAATTTCATACATCAAGCAATAATTCAAAACATTCCTCGAATTAAATAAGAACATTAATAGTCCAAATTACACCAAGACAACAGTCCGAATAAACATAATCTTACCTCTCAAATTTCATCCAATTATAATTCTCTATTTCTAGCAATTACCAATTTAAATTACATTAGTAGCATCTCATACATGTAAGCATTTAATCAAAAGCTACAGAAATTAAGTGCATGCATCTCAGTTCATACATTTAACTACAACTCGTTGGATTTTCAAAAGTAAGCTGCAGTTTCATTTACAAGAAGAACAATTTTAGAAACACCAAAAAAGATTGAACAAAATAAATGAATTAAAAATCAGGTTGTTGTCAGAACCCTTTAACTATAGAATGTCGAATAGAGTGACGCTCATCGAGATTCCCAGATTGTCCGGGGAAGGTAAGTGTCTCTCACATAAAATGGGCCTCATCATCCGACGAAAAACGAATCCCACAATCTATTTTATTTTTATCGACTTATCTTAGATAGTAGAAAACCAAAAGAATAGTGTTGAAGTCATGCCATGAACCGAAGGTCCTTAGGGTTGCCTAATTTTTTGCCCAATACACAACAAACCAAGAAAGGGATGAGGATAAGACCAACCTAGAGCTGGCTGGAGCCGGCCCTCCCCCTTTTCCTCTTAAAGCCAACCAGAGGGCAAGGAGCAAAGCCAACACTCTCATTACCATTAAGCAAACCACCAGAGGGAAGGAACCGACGGATCTAGAGGAGATCGACTAGAGAAACAAAGAGGGAAAGAAATGGGAGAGAAAAAAATAGAGGACGGAGGAGAGATGGAGTAAAAGATAAGGAAGAAGTGTGGCCAGGGGCACTCGGCTGAATAGGAAAAAGGGGGGAGAGAAAAGAGACAAAAAGAAGAAGAGTGAGTATAAACGCGCACAATAAAACTGTTCATCGTGAATATTTAACCCCAAGCCTTCCATTTAATGCTAGGTTACTAAATAAAATTTTGCTTATCATGTTAAACTGCAAAACATCACTAATCAGTATTTATAATTATTAAAAATAAATCTATTGTTGCCAGTAGATTAAGATTTCACATGTACCGATTAAATTGATATACTGTTGTTTAAACTAGCAACGGACTAGCCAACTAATCAGAATCCTTTCTAGCATCAAGCTGCGGTTGTATTACCATTGTACTATCGCCTCGCTAGACAAGGCTAGAATGTCACTTTAGTTTGAGATAGGAGGAGGGATGAAGCCATAATAAAGAAGATTAAGCTTACTAGAAATCAAGACCCAGCTCTCTTTCTCATTGCCAATGCGCAGAAGTTTTTGTTTTGAAGGTTAGTGAGCAGAGGTTGGCACGGACATGCTCGGAGGCGGATCCTCGAGCCCTTGGTAATTAGCTTCAGATAAACGGTCAAAATCAAACACACCAATTTATTAACACAAACCAATGGGTGCTGAAGTGACAGCTGTACATATTGCACAAGGAGGAGCTCGTTGATATCTCAATGTTTTCAATAAGTTTATCATACAATGTGGATAAAAAAATTGAGGAGAACAATAAAATCGTCATAGTAGCATCATCTCTATCACTATTATGAGAACAATTGATGGTGAATATTCTCGTCGGAAAAACCACATTCAGCAGCAGAAATGTCTTTACAAAACCAAGTGCAGCGGTAACAGGAGGAGAATTTCAGAGAAGTTTGAAAATGGAGAATAAAACCACTAATTATGACTGAGTTGTATGGCCAATCCTTAACATATGAACCGGTGGGAGAGCGCCTCCGCCTGATGGCGGCATGCACCATGGCCTGCCGAAAAGAGAAACAAAAAATAAATAAATGAAACGCCGATCGATCCGTATAGATCAAATCTCTTGTAAATGGTAATGTTTGCCCCAAGATTAGGAAACCAGTGTAGCAGTGTATGCATGCGTGCTTACCTAAGTACACGTAGTCGTGGATCATGAGCCCTGCCATACAACTGCCTGTAGGAGCTCGCATCTCTCTGGTTATATACTACAGGCAAAATATCGATTAACAACTGTACGCGCAGATTAACCCTTCACTAATGAAACGCTTAAAGTCTGGCAAACTTTACCTTCACTAATGGAGCGCTGAAGCAAATCATACAATATACCAGAACTACCTACAACAAATATTGGCTACGAGAATCAGGGGAAAAAACGGAACGTGAAAGGAAACAGTAGCTGAAAGGAAATTAAGTATCTCACTCACCACGCTGGATCTTGGCATGCAGTTGAGGTGTGAAGCTTGTGTTATTCGTATATGACCTCTGGAATATGAGCGATCTTGTGCTTATCCTCTCCTTGGCACCTCTCTGACAGAGTCCGACAGCCAGCGATCCGCAGTTTCTTCAACTCCGTAAGGCGTCGAATGCTTTCCGGCAGCGATGACAGCTTCGGGCAATCCTCCATGTCGATTCCTCTTAAAGAAGTAAGGTCCCCGAGCCATTCCGGTAGTGTCTCCAAGTCCTGACAACTCTCCAGCGCAAGTACCCGGAGGGAGGGGAGGAGTCGAATAGCCTCAGGCAAGGTTCCAAAGCCAGTGATGGAGTTAAGACCGAGAATCTCGAGTGAAGAGAGGTACTGCATCCTGGCCAACACTTTAGAAGACGAGGGTGTGCTCCCTTTTATCAACAAAAAAAATGGAGAAGTGGTAGATGAGAGGCTCCCAAACCCACGTTCTGGCAACACATCGTCACTATTCTCTAACAGCCAGTATACACTCCTTGCGGGATACGGCAGGAACTTCAACTTTGGGCAGTCGAAAACAACCAACAAATGTAAATTAGGGATTAAGAACTCCCCATCTTCATTAGACGATCTCGTTGCCCACCACTCTTCCAGGTTGTCCATTGACTGCAAAAGAATCATTCTTAGTTTCTGACAAGTCCCGTAGTCTCCATAGAACTCCTTGCCGATGCTCCTGATATTGGGCATTCCACGCATAAGCAGTGCTCTCAGGTTCGGCAGGCGCCCAAGAGGAGGAAGGCAGCTGCACCCTTTCAAATTGACAAGCTTGACGGTGGTAAGATGAGGCATGTAGGAGGCAATGTCGAACATCCAACTAGGGAAGTCTACGCTCATATAGCCACGTAGTGCAAGGTGTTCGAGGCTTCTTGGAGGCACGAGCTTCTGTAGCATCGATTTGTCCTTGTTTCCACCAATGTTCTCCTCCAGGCTATCTTGATCATGCTTCCAGGTGAGTTCCAGCCTCCTAAGCTTCGAGTTGTTCGATAACTTGGCTTGCTCTGCCTCTTCTACATGCTCGACATTCTCAAGGCCGTTGATGACTAGCTCATGGCAATGTGGCTTCTCGAGATCCACAATTTGACTCCATAGATCACCGCTTCCTCCATCAAGCTGAGAAGAACCTTGAAGCTCTAGATGCTCCTTGAGTCTATCGACATCATCTTCTACCTGGGATGCAAGTGTTGCCTCCACATTTTCTAGTGTAGACATGTTAAAAATGCTGTCCGGCAACTCGTTAAGCCAGAAACAACCTTGAATATCCAAAGTTTTGAGTTGCAAAACACCAATACAGGGGGGTAGATATTCAAGCTTCACACAGAAGGACAAATTTAAACTCTTTAACTTCACAAGTTTGCATAGAGACTCGGGCAACATCGGAACCTTGGAACAGCTTGTCAGGTTCAAATACTCAAGCTTAGAGAGTTCACCGATACATTCTGGGAGCTTTCCAAGGTTATGGCAATCCGACAGATCAAAATGTGTCAGACCACGGAGTTGACAGCAAGAATCTGGTAGAGAATGGAGTTTGTAGCAGTCGGATAGGTTCAAAAACTGAAGTGTACGCAGATTGCCAAAGGTTTCTGGAAGTGTCTGCAATTCATGGCAGCTTGCTAAGTTTAGGAAGAGAAGATCACTTAGGTTTCCAAAAGAGGTGGGAAGCTCTTGAAGGTTGGCACAACTTGATAGATCAAAGTATTGCAGCTTTTGGAGGCAATCAATATTAGAGGGCAATGTCTTGAGAGAAGTACTTGAAAGTATCAAGGTTTGCATGTTCTGGAGTTGGTTCCAGGATTTAGGCAAGTTTGAGATAGGAAGGTTAGAAGCATCAAGGTATCTCAATAGCTTTAGTTTAGAAACAGAACTTGGAAGCTCTGACACATGACAACCACTCAAATCCAAAATTCTCAAGCACAATGCATGTGAGAATGCTTGCTTTGGAAGATGCATTTTACCGCATTCCCTGAAATGCAGAGCCCTCACCTTAGTTGGCAAGGCCTTATGGGTATATGCCTCATTATGATGCATGAATAGTTGATAGTGACAATTCTGATTGTCAGTCTTCTTGTTTTTTTCCACCGTATTTAAAAACAAGAATTCATCACCAGCAACATATCTTGCAAGATCATGTACCATATCATGCATACGAAATTTCAGTGTCGGTTTGAATATCCCTGTAGCCGGAACCTGGGGGGGAGGAAAGTACAAACTTTAGATTATTCCCAAAAAACAAATTGCACACTTATAAGTTATAATTACTATCAAGAAAGAATGATTTCACTTACCGCGTGGGGAGTCAAAATTGTAAGGAAGGACATCCCCAAGAAGTCGTCAATATGTTTGTCACCAACAGTTTGAAGTGGTCGTCCAGCAGTATCTCGAATGAACCCCAATGCAATCCATTGTTGGATCAAGCAGTCACGATCTATGTCATGGCTCTTAGGAAAGATAGAGAAATACATGAAACAGAGTTTTAGTTGTGGAGGCATGTAGTAATAGCTTAGCATCAAACCCTTCAAAATTACGTTGTCACCATACTTGAGATCCAGAATATCACTATCTCTAATGTCTAACCATGCTTCTTTTGTGCAATTCTTCCGCATCATGTAACCAAGAGCCTTCGCAACTAGAGGTACTCCGTTGCATCTCTTTGCAATTTCTTTTCCAATGTCTACAAGGTCAAGAAATTGTCCATCTCCTAGAGAAGGTGGCTTCATAATATACCAACATTCATGATTTGGTAAACCCTCCAATATAGTTGGTGCAACAGTATGAAAAGATGAACTATGTAAGGTACGTAATGTAGTAGCAACCTTTTCAATACGAGTGGTTACTATTATCTTGCTGCCTTTCTTTCCAGATTGTAGCATGCTCAATAGATTCTCCAACTTATGCTCCCCATCCTCCCATAAGTCATCCAAGACAATAAGATAAAACTTGTCACAGAATATGCGGTCAAGCTGAGTTTTTAGATACTGATCAGTATCATTAGCAAGAGTGCTACCTTCTACCTGAGACATAATAGCAGCTACAATCTTCTTCAGCTCAAACTTTTCTGAGACATGGACCCATGCTTTTATATCAAACTTACTTGTTTCCTTAACAGTGTAAAGGAATTTTGCAAGTGTCGTCTTACCCATACCACCAAGGCCAACAACAGGAATGATAGAGATTTCTTGGTCTTCCTGCAACACCTTGTTTAGTATGTCTTTCTTCTCTTTTTCCCTTCCCACCATCTCAATTTTTTCTTTGTCACCCACAAATGATCCTCTCCAATTTTCATTCATTGCTTGTCCTATTGAGGCAGAAACCGGCAGGAAATTGAATTTGTTCCGCTTCTCAACGATCTTATCTAGCTTCACCCGGATATTTTTCATCTTGTTTGGCATGGTGATGCGCACAATGAGTGAATTGAATGATGAGAGAAACAATTTAACCTGCAGTATTTTTTTAGTTAGTCAAAACTAAAAAATGAAACAATCACAATTTAGTTCCACATGTATGGGCCGGCATGAGTGATGATTAAGCATGTACCGAAATGTTAATGACACTATGACACCCTGGCCCATGTTGGTCCATGTGTGTGCACATGAATTTCTGGGTTAGTCCCACCTTGCTAGCTTACCTTGAGAAGCCCTTACATATAAACCTAGGAGTTCCAATGGTAGCACCCCCAGTTAACTGTTTTGCGCGAAGCGAGGACGAAAGCGCAATCGGGTTGCTACGTGTGCGTGGCCTATCCAGAATGGGGTTAGACCTAAGCCGGTTTGGACCCTAAGGCCTTACAAATGGTATTAGAGCCGACTCTCGCGGTTACATGGGCTCGTGCGGGTCAGGGGCGCAGGCATATGGCGCGTGTAGGCCCGTAGCGGACACACGGCATGGCATATGTGCTGGCACTGAACGCACGGACATGTGGCAAGAGAGGAGATCCTTATCATTTGCCCCAGTATAGGTATGTTGGTCCGACGAGGACGTCGGGTCCTTTAAGGGGGGTGTATGTGACACTCCGGCCCATGTTGGCCCATGTGTGTGTGCACATGAATTTCTGGGTTAGTCCCACCTTGCTAGCTTACCTTGAGAAGCCCTTACATATAAGCCTAGGAGTTCCAACTGTAGCACCCCCGGTTAACCGTTTTGCGTGAAGCAAGGACGAAGACGCAAGCGGGTTGCTACATGTACGTAGCCTTTCCAGAATGGGGTTAGGCCTAAGTCGGTTAGGACCCTAGGACGTTATAGACACTTAAGACTCCATTTGGTATCACATGCCTTTTTTTGGGGGGGGAGGGTGCGAAGATTGCATGTCATTGTATTAAAGAATGGGGGGATTTACATACACTAGCTTAGTGTTTTGAGTTACGAAGAGGAAAAAGAAAACTATCTGAAGAAGGGCAAGGAGGATGAAGAAGGAACAAATTGTGATGGTGAATAGCAAAGGTTAAGACTACGCAACGAAGCCACAAAGGGACCACTAGCAGTTGTGTATAGTTGGGGTCAGAGGCAACCTCGCGCCCGCTGTGCGCCAGTAAGTAAGTTCCCATTTTAGTTTGTCCAAAATCCCTTCAACGCTCGTCTTGATTTTGTTCACGTCCGAGCATTGCGTTCTTTCCAGATGGTCCAGGGGAAGAGAAATACTGTAGAGTCAAATTCTTTCCTTCAGTCTTGAGCCCTTGCTTATGCATTGTGATCCACCAGTCTAACAAACGAGTATGCGTTGTGACCTGTTGCCACGGTCCGCCCAGAAAGCGTGAGAAGACCCCGGACCTGGCGAACCCAAGGGCTAAGAACAAGAAGGTAATCAATTGTGTCCATGCTTTGCTCATAGAGGGGGCATAGAGTGTCTGTGGCGATTCCACGACGCTCTAGGCGGTCAGCTGTCTAGCAATGGTCGTGGATGGCTGAAACACTTTATGTTAATACAAGAACCTTCATGGGTTGTCACACGGCACACGATTATTAATTGGTGTGGCGCCCAAATGTTAACACCTAATTTACATGACAACTTGCGGGGGTGGTGGATCTCAACAAGGATAAACGACAGTAAAGAGGCCAGAAAAGAGTTTGATACAGTAGTCATATACCAAAGAGGAGGCCACGATGGAAGCTAGCGGGTGCAGGTTGCTTGCAGGCATTCTGGAGCGGGTCTTAAGTCATTAGCTAGCCTACGTTACTTCTTTTTCTTTATCCTTTCTATTTCTCTTTCTCGTCGCCCTTTCCATAGCTCAGCTATGTTAATTGTATGAAACATTTTGCCGACACATATGACACGCAGCTCTCCTATGTATCCTTGGAAAAAAATACTTTTAGATACAATAACTAACAGGAATGCCGTGCCGAGTCGCCGACACTGACGCTGAGAACCGAACTATGGTAGTTGCCCAACTCACATGCCCACTGTATCCCACTGCTATGAACCCTAGCCTTGGTGTTCCACTAATCCTATTCTTGATTTGTGAATTTTTGTTCTTAATTGTTTAAGTCAAGTTCAGCGTTTGAGATTGTGAAAAATAGGACTTTTTTTTGCGACTAGTGTAAACTAGATTTAAGAACTAGATCTTTTTTAACGTTCTTGTACATACTGCTAAGACTTGAGAGTCGTTTAAAATGTATAAAGCTTGAGACTTGAGACATTTGTAGCACCCTCAAAATAGGGATGGCAGCGTTTGAAACAAATCTATCTCTACCTCTTTTTTATCTTTTCCCTCACGTAGGTGATTCCTCTATGTTATCTCCATCTCCATCTATCTCTCTCCATCTCTAACCGTCTCTCTCTCTCTCTTTTCCATCCAATCTCTCTCCCGCATCCCTCTCCGTGAAGCCAATGCCACGACAGGCAACAGCGGCTGCAGCGGTGCCTGGGCTGCCATGATAGGCGACGGCGGCCCCACGTTGCCACGGCACGCGGCGACGCATGCACTACCATGGCAAGCGATGCGGCGTGGTGGCGATGTAGGTGGGCTCGGCGGCGGCAGGATGTGGTGGGCACAGGCCGGAGGTGGCATGCAAGCCGACGGTGGCGTGGCCTAGAGGCGGCGCCGGTTGGGCTGCATGCATGGTCAGCAGGCGACGCACTTGGTCGGTCGGGGTCGAGCGATCGGGCGGCACATGACCGGGCAACGGGCGGCGTCGGGCGGCGTGGGGTCGAGCGGCGGAGGCAAAGCACGATCGGGGCGGAGGAGGCATCGGCGGCGTGAGTCAAGCGGTGGCGGCATCGGCGACGCCGCTAGAGGCTAGAGCGCTGGCCGAGGGGCGGCGGCCCGGCGACGTGGCGCGAAGCAGCGATGGCCGGCAAGACGACGACCGGCAGCAACAGTTAGGGTGGTTTGTCTTTGTTGGCACGGTGGCCACACGGCCAGGTTGGTTGGGCGCGGCCGAACTTAGATTCACGCGGGGGTTTTCGCTAATTCTCGCAGCCGAACATCGTTCGCTTGGCCAAATGTTGTTCTTTCTGCCGAACGACGATTCACACGACCGAACGACAATTCACATGACGAAGGCTTAGCGAACGCGAATTCTTCCGACCGATTACACTTCTGCCCGTCTTTTCACAAGTTTATCTTAGTGTTAATCTAATTCATCTCTATTCCATCGTGTAGGTTCATGCAACTGTTGAGGGAATGTTCGGGTAGTTGCGTATTTCGAGCCCTACCTATGGCGCGTCCGCCGAGCGTGATCAAGACAAGTACCCCGCGGCCATGACCTCCCATTTCTCATATTCCGTGTTTCTAGTTTACTGGTCACCTTGTAATTGAGTATAATTATCATATAACTAACGATACCTGACTAATATCATATCACTAACGAAACCTAGCTAATATCGTATCACTATAGTACCTGGCTACTGACATATTACTAAACTTTACTTGGTTATTATCACATCACCAATGCTTGCCTGATTATTATCATATTACCAATACTTGTTTGGTTATAGACTTTTAATATTGTTTATCTTTTTCACATGCTCTTAGGTTTATTAGAATGCTCAGTTAATTATGTTCTAGAATTTATGCCTTTAATTAATGATTTAGAAGTAAGGGTTCAACAATTAATGGGGAGTAACATATGAACATATTTAATTTAGGTTTAAAATTATCAGCACACATTTTACATTAGGATTGCTATGTTTAGTTTCTGGTACCATGATCCATTAACTGCTTGATGTTGTATGTGGGCCATAACGGATTTATATGTTCATGATACATGTTAATCTGACTAATAATCACTTAACATATAATAAAACTTGGATGAATGACAACTCGTGCGTGAGCTATGTTATAATATCCCTTTTAGATTAATTCCTAGATCTCTATCACCTTGTTATCATTCCATATCGCTCTCATATCGGAGTTATACTTTTCGTTTCTAGCCTCAACAACCCTTCTACCTATCATACTCTTATTCTCGCCATCTCTTAGGTTCGTTAAATTCATATTATATAATCTGTTTATAATGTATCAGTTACTTTATTACCATATTATCATCCTCTATCATTCTCATATTGAGAATTATGTTTCTCTATTTTCAAGCTTAGCAAATCCTTTCACTTTTCATAATATTATCTTAACTTTCTCTTAGTTCCCTTAAATTTACATCATATAACATGTTAATAATATAACTGTTACCTGGCCTGGGGTTATCCGCGTATAGGGGATATTTCCTCCCACCTGGTAATGTATGCGCTGTGGGGGTGTTCTCGTTACTCGAATGTTACACCCGTTTGCGGTTATCTGATTGAGGACGGCGTTGTGCCTGACTTTTCTCATATAACTAGGTACGTGGGGAGTAATCGCCAGAGCCATTGCCATAACTTGCAAAATAATATTTATCTTTAATGTCACTGTTCTTGTTATCTCTATCTCCGATCCGTATTAGTGTTTTCGATAATCTAGCTTTATTGCACTTAACATATGTCAATTAATTGCTTGATTTACTTGTCCTTTACTCACCATGTTGCGATCGTTGTTGGGTACTTGCTGAGATTTTCAAATCTCACGTTTGCTCTTTTCATTCTCAGATAAAAGGCCAGCGGAGTGATAGCATCATTCATGGGTAGAAGCACTCGAGTTTTTAGCACCATGGCTTGCCATTATGTATGTTATTTTATTTATTCTTCATTTGGTTAGAAGTGGACCGATCCCATATTTCAAACATTACTTTCAGATTTCGTTGACTCTCTGTTAAAGTATTTTTAAAGTTTTAATTTTTCTTGTTATTTCTATTGTTGCTGTTATTATTTATTTTTTACTTTGGAGATGACATTCTACAATAATATCTCATATTGGTATGTGAAATGTTGCAACATTTCACTTCATGCCTATTTTGGTCAAACAGCTGACTTTTCCAATCTCCACCAAGCTTCCTGAGAAACTGAAACCCACCCATTGAAAGATGCCAAAAGTTATTGGGGGAATGGTGGTTGGTTTAGAAAAAAAGAAAATAGTGGTTAGTGGGAATATTCAGTGCAAACCATGAGCTATGTGTGATCATGCAAGCCATTTTAATTCTGAAAAAAATTGTGTAGAAAGAGCAGAACGGGCAGCACCGTGAGAAGGGGTGGGTGGTGAGCTAGCCAGCAGCATGCAGCGTGGTGGAGGATGGTACCAGATGGCCAACATATAGATACTTTTAATTTTTGAAATGAAAGACCACCAAATAGAAATTACCTATAATAATAAATAGTGAAAGAGGATATGTAGAAATGCAATAAACAAATAAGAAGATATGCCAAGCTTTTTTTTTGGTGACCATACAAACTTTGTACACACATGTCAGGAGTCATGGTACGTACCGTGCATGGGCTATTTTTCCGTATCATTTCATTAGCATCCAACTCATCCAGTGTGTCTTCGATCTCGTAGGCAACAGACTTGTACTTCTTGAGCCAATGTCGCACCAATTCGTCCTCGTTCCCTTGGGAGAGCTTTTCGGCAGAGTTCAGCGCAACCTGCAGATCATCCATTGTGTCCTTCATCTCCTCAACATCCTCTTTGAAGTTCCATATCAGCTCAATCCTCTCCCCGGCGATCTGGCCGAGCTTGCCAGCGACATGCTGCACAACGGCGCCCGCGATCATCTCGACTCCCCCGCTCATGGTGCAGACCTGTCTCTTGCTCTCTGGAAAGGAGAACATATTTGTCAAAACTAAAGAGAGCACCTGAAGATAAATGGAAGACGATAGTTGAAGCAACGCTGAAACATGAGTAGTTTCGGGACGATCCGATCATCTAGGAAGAATGAAACCTGTCTAAGAGAGGTTGTCTGCAGCCTGCACTCTTTAACTAGGAAAACCAATTTGAAGAGTGTAGATACAAAAACAGAGCATCCAAAAGAGAGGGATTTTAGCCTGGCTATGTGAGCACGCAGGAGCATCAAAATCACGATTTTAGCCTGGCAGGCGGCGCTGGGAGTGGCCGGGAGCGGGAGGCCGTGGGGGCGACGGCGGCCGGAGGGGATAAGGGAGAAAATAGGGGAGCATGAGCTCGTGTGAACCACAGGGAAACTCACCGACGAGTTGGCGGGGCCGGAGGGGGACCGAGGCTGGCCGGCGGCGTGCGCGGGCGGTGGCGCGGGGAAGGCCACCGTGGGCGGCTCGCTCGGGCGGCTGAGGGCTCCGGCCGGCGGTGGGAAAAGGTTGAGGGCGCTGCGGGGGTGCTTTCGGGGATGGAAATCGAAGGGAGGAGTCCGCGGATTTCCAATTGGGTCGGAGGGAGAGAAGGAGGGGTGTGGGAACACAGAATGACTCGCTTAGCTTGGGGGAAAACTAGCCGTGGTGGCCGGAGCGCGGGGTCTGAACTGACAGATCCAGAGGAGATCGACTGGAGAAACGAAGAGGGAGAGAAATGGGAGAGAAAAAATGAGGAAGGAGGAGAGATGGAGTAAAAGATAAGGAAGAAGAAGTGTGGCCAGGAGCACTTGGCTGGCTGGATAGGAAAGGGGAGTAGGAAAGGGGGAGGAGAGAAGAGAAAGAGAGAAAAAAAAGAAAAGAGTATAAACGCGCATAAAGTTTTTCTTGTCGGAGTTAAGACTGACGGTAACAGCTTTTATTCCTTGAATTTCTTTTCTTTTGAGAGGATAATTCTTCACTTAATGTCCCGAGTTGTCACATCTGAAACACTTACCTTGATTCTCTTGAGGGTATTTATTAGAGTGGCTCCTAATATTCTTGTCATAGAAACAAGTGGCATTCTTCTGAGGTTTACTTGGTGCAGAGCTACTATTATCTTTATGATGATGGTTTCTCCTTGACATTTCTCGCAGGGTGAGGTTATGTGATGGCTTGTACACATGGTTGGGGCTATTGCGGGTATCAATTATTATTCTTCCTCTCTTACTTCTGCTTGTGAAAATTGTCTTATTTCCATCCATTGAGCCTGATTAATAATAATTTGATCTGTAGCCCCCTTTGGGTAGGTACGGAGTGGATGACAACAAACCAATGATTTGAATACTGAATCTTGATATGAGTTGAGGCGTCCAGTCGTTATGAAGTCTCCGCTTGTTCTTGATTGCTTTGGTTTTGCCTATCTCTTATTTTGCTCCAGTAGGTCTGATGGAATTTTCAACAGAGGGGTGAGAGGGAATAGCATGATATACGAATAAAACTGTGGGGTTAAGGTAATCTAAACCCGTTCTAAAGAGTATACCCCGGAAAGCTGGGGTGGCACATAAATCACATCAGTTTTTAAAACACTCTTTTCGTGTGACCGCGAAATGTAACGTCCGAGGGCAAGAGGCAGTGCACAGGACCAAAGTGAAATCTTGCGACAATACAACGTCTATTCGGAGGAGCACACATAAGAGAGTACATGGTTCGTCTGCATAGTCTATTTAAAACAGGATTCAGATGAGATTGACTGGAGAAACGAAGAAGGAAAGAAATGGGAGTGAAAAAATGGAGGAAGGAGGAGAGATGGAGTAAAAGATAAGGAAGAAGAAGTGTGGCCAGGAGCACTTGGCTGGATAGGAAAGGGGGAGGAGAGAAGAGAAAGAGAGAAAAAAAGGAGAGAGTATAAACGCGCATAAAGTCTTTCTCGTCGGAGTTAAGACTGACGGTAACAGCTTTTATTTCTTGAATTTTGGTGGAACAGCTGACTTTTCCAATCTCCACCTAGCTTCCCGAGGAACTGAGAAACTGAAACCCACCCATTGAATGAAAGATGCCAAAAGTTATTGGGGGAATGATGATTGGTTAGAAAAAAGAAAAAAGAGGTTAGTGGGAATATTCAGTGCAAAAGTTATTGGGGGGATGGTGATTGGTTTAGAAAACAGAAAAGAGGTTAGTGGGAATATTCAGTGCAAACCATTTTGATTCGATTATTAACAGCATGAATAATTCTGAAAAAAATTGTGTGCCAGATAGCATGCAGCGTGGTGGAGGATGGTCCCAGATAGCCAACAAATAAGAAGGGATGCTTTTAATTTTTGAAATGAAAGTCCACCAAATAAAAATTACCTATAATAACAAAGAGTCATGGTACGTACCGTCAGGGGCAGATCTACTGTGGTTCATGGGTGTTCAGCTGAACACCCAAAAATTTTGACAAAAAACCTAGTATATATGAGGTATATTACATATGTATATATAATTGGGCCAGTTTAACTGTTTGGATCACAATTTATTTTTCAGTGGCTTCGACCGCCGTCAGTCAAGAAGTCGAGCCCACCGCCTCCCACCCCCATTTCCCCACCCCATTTCCCGACCGCTCTCCCGGCCCCATTTCCCATTTTCCCGACCCTCGGTCCCCAACCGGCCGCTCAGCTCAGCTCCGGCCTCCGTGACCGTGATCCGGCCCTATGCTCCGGCTCATGGCTCCTCCTCCGCTCCGGTGCTCGGCCCTCACTCTCGTCGGACGCCGGCACCGCTGAAGTCCGCCGTCCGCGACGGCGCGACACCGCCGATCGCCCGGATCCCGGATATGGCTCGCACATCCAGCCCTCCGCTCCGCCCCTCCGCTCCGGCTCCGGGTTGTCATTCTGTGACTCGCCCGCCCGAAAAAAACTAGAAAATATAAAAATAAAAAACTAAAAACTAGAAATAAAAAATCAAAAAATGCTAGATTAATCTGGACCGTTGATCGCCAGATGAAGGGACTTTACGAAGCAAAGTCACGCTGTGACTTTACTTCGTAAAGTCAGATAATCCCGTTCGAGGAAAGGGGGAGGAGAGAAGAGAAAGAGACAAAAAGGGAGAGAGTGTAAACGCACACGATAAAATTGTTCATCATTTTATGATTATTAAAAATAAAATTAGTGTTGCCATTATGTTAAGATTTTATATGTACCGATTAAATTGATATACTGTCGTTTAAATCATTCTGATACAAATTTAAATACTTAATTAATTTTTTAGTTGCATGTAAATGGTAGAAACCCATTAAAAATTATTTAGGGTCTTTAGAATAAATTAATTTCTATTTGGAGATTTAAAATCCGTACGTGATTAAATAAGATTATGCACAGTGATTAAACTTTAATGTGATGATTAAAATAGCAATTGAGCCGTAAAAATCTGCTTGTGGTAGAAGTAAAATGTAAGGATCACATGGGACACTTTAGTGCAATTTATTCAATTATTTACCACATATTATTTTCTTCGACATTGGTACATTGAACCGTAGCACGCGTCCTAACCCTATCGAGGTTATTATGCACTTCACAGTCAGGTAAGTAGATTTTTCGAGGGAGGAACCAGACAAGGTCTCAATTGAACTTTAAGCCATAAAGAATACATCTGATACATATATTTAGCGATGTCAAGTGTGAGACGAGGTCTTAATTGGATGGTGGACCACAAAGGGTAAGTTCAACTAACAGGTGTCTTATAATTGAAGGTGCCGGGAAGGGTGAATGAACTGGCCCCGGGTTAATAATTATAAATAAATCGGGTGAAGGCATGATAACTAAAAAAATGACAGAAAGTCGGGTGGTGGCAGCGTGCGTCTTCATTCTCTCGATCGGCGTGCGTTTTCGTTCGCTAGCAAAAAGGCAGCCGTGACTTTTGTGCTTGACGAGCGAACAAAAAGAAGAAAAATATTGCATGCGGCGTCTGATGGTTGTGAGCAGCTTCTGATGGTTGTGGGCGGCCGTGACGCGATGGAAAAATAGACATGAACAGTTTCTGTGTTTTTTAATAAAAGTTTGAGTTTTTAAATTTACATATATTATTCTTTTTTTTGTTTGGTAATTTCTAAAGCTTCTTCATTCATTGATATCTATCTATATTTTTTCTTACATACGTAAATTAGTTTTAATTAAAAAAAATTGATTGTGTGATTGAGGGTTAAGCGTATGTTTCCGTCATTTTTTGTGCTACTGTACATTGCTACAGTGCCAAACAATACTGTTATAGTATGGTCGAAAAAATTTATTCCTTTTTTTGTGTTATTTCTATTTTTCAGATTGAACGATTAGAAGACAGAAATTTTAAGAAATTTTTTTTTGCTGAAAACTATAATCATTAGATTGCCTATCACTATCCTACGTAACTGCGTGCGAATCTTCACTTTAGTTGGCGCCGTGTCGTGTGAGAATTGGATCCTATCTTTCCAACTTTCGGCAACTGGGCAGGTGATTTCACTTTACATTATTGGACTGGCGTTGGCGACTTGGCGTGATGATAAACAAGATGAGGTCATGCGATCAACACGAGGCCATGTTCAAAACTCGAGAACTTCGTAAGATATCAACGATTTTCATATGAAAAATCCTATTTTCCAAACATTTGTTAGTTCACGAGGTTTTGTGCATTCAAACCCAATTTTTGTGCGAAAAGCTCGTGCTACACTGGTTAGACTTCCCTCGGGTTGCAACCCACCTAATTTTATTTGGTATTGCCGTACTACAAAACAAAATCTAGTTAATTATTGAGCAAACCCATTTCTAGCAAAACAAAGTTTTATCATCTTGATATAAAGATTTCAATTGAAATGTAGGAATTTCACATACAGTAAGCAGTTCAATTTCAAACAGACCCTAAAAGTCCTTCGCACTGGGCCGGAATATTCTGTACACGGTCAACTTTCGGGCGTTCCGCAATGCCAAGAGTCCAGAAGCTTCTTATTCCCTCCGTTTTCGTTTATTTCTCACTTTTGACTCAGATCTATCAAATCTCATAATCTTCAAGCAATAATTATTACCGAGGTATCCAGATTGATAGTATTAAAATAATATTCTCAGATTTGCTATAAGAAAGAATTTTAGAATATTATGTCTTCCTCAATATTTTATAAATATAACATAAAATTAACGGTTAAACGTTGGGATCTTTCCGTTGCAGGCTGGAACTCTCGACTCCGTGACATCATCATGCGAATATACAGTATGCATTAAAACATCGTGAAAAATTCTGAAATTCTTTTGGAAGTACTTTATCATTTACTTCAGTTATATATAAAATTTTAAATTTAAATTTATTTCATATTAAGGGTACCCAAAAAATCTGATAGAATTTTCTTTTTTGGTATTCTTATCGTAGAATTAATTTAAATTTAAAATTATATAGATAGGTAGAGTAAAGCAGAAAGTATATATATATACAATTTTAAAAGTTTTTTATAATTTTTTACAACTAAGCAAGGTCATCCAAACCACCTGGCTTCTCGAATCCCTCCTCCTCCGCGCTCGCTTCCACCATGCACCGGCCGACGCCCACCACCTGCTCGACAAAATGCGCCGCAGAGCCAGCTTCATCGTACGCGCCCTCCTCAACACCTCCAGGGACGCGAACGCCGTCGCACCCCTCCACTGTACGTCTCTCAAGTCCGGCGACGTGCTGGATCCCCCGTGTGCACGTCCGTCCTCACGGCGTACGCCAGGGCGCGCGACGTGGGCTCCGCTCTGGCGCTGTTCTCTGAAAGGAAAACGATTCGCTCAAATTTTGGCTAAATTTATCCTTATCTAAATTTTAGTTAAATTTAGTTAAAAAAAATTCAAGTAACACTTTGACCATTTTTTTAACCGGAAGGGAGAAATTACTTCCTTCCGGTGCCCTCCGATTTTTTCATAACGAAACCGTTTTCGTTGGCTATGACTGAAGAGGTGCCTCGAACGTGCACATCTCTAAGCTCTAGGATAGTAGGACGTGGAGTTTCTTCCACTAAAAAATGCAGTACATTAGTTAGTTAATTGATCGAACTGGCATGCATATCGGATCTCGCTCAATCTGGGGTATCGATCCTGGAAACCGCAAGTCAAAGGATGCAATGGCATAAGAAATTCTACTTCGTTCGAGATCTATCCACGCATGAAAGGATGCCGTGGTTTTACGTGTGAGATTCGCATTCATGGTCTCGAAGATTTTGTTTTTGTCTATAGCTGATGATCTATAACTGCGACTAAAGATTTGGAAGCCCTCTGATACACGCGATCACGCTCCAATTTTCAAGGATGTCTTTTTTTTTTCTGAGAAACTTTCGTCGCTGCTGAAACAGAGCGGCCTGTGGAGTGGGTAGTCAGGCCGGTGCGGAGACCGTCAGGTGGGGTGGGGAGGCTGGCACAGATGATGGGCTGCATGGGGAAACTGGGGATCTTGGCCGGAAATGGCCTTTATTTTCTTTTTCCATGCGTTGCTACAGTTCAGTATTTTTTTCAATTACGCAAACCCGGTGACCGGGTGGCCTCGAGCCTCGTGTGGACCAGGTCGCCGGCCGCGCACCGGCCGGTGACCGGGGTTGTACGGGTGGGCCTTCTACAGCTTGTCGCAGCGGTGGTCGGCCTCACCTGCAGCTTGGGGCACGGTAGGCTTTGGCGAGCTTGCACATTGGGTCCTGGCACGAGAAGGACGCCGGCAAGTGGTGGCCTGGGCAGGTCGACCAGACGAGCGGGCCGGCGAGGTCGACGACGAGGGTGGCGCCGAGCCTGACGGGGATGGTGTAGAGGCAGGAGGCGGGGACGTCCTTGGTGACCGGAGTCAGCACGGGGGCGTGACGAGGTTGGCGTGGCACCATGCACGAAGTTGGCCACACCAGCACGAGTAGTGAGATGGTCAAGACGAGGAGAAGCTTGGTTGCTTAATTCAGCTTCCGCTAATGGTAGAAGAAGTTTGGCGCCGGCGTGCCGCGGCTTGTGCCTGGCGTTCGTTGTGTGTGGTTCTTCTACAGTAGTGGAATGGAGACAGGAATTGTCATATTTTGAGTTCGTGTTAGTATAGATTAGTAGGAATTTTCTACTCGCATGCTAAACCCAAAATAAGAAATTCAGTTTCTGCAAGATAAATAAGAATTAATCCTTACCCATTGTATAAGACTTGCTGTAAAAGAATAGGTAACATTATGATAGAAATAAATATTTCTAGAAATCTACCCTCTCAATTCTAACCATTAATAAATTTGACCAGACCACCAATTAACCCCAAACTTAGATTTCGGGGACGAAACCAATTTTAAAGGGGAGAGGATGTGAGAACCCGTATTTTCTAATCTGTCTTAACCAGATCAATTAAGACTAATGAAAATTGGTTAAGCCTTTGATTAAGCAAATTGTGCATGGATTTTTTTGTATACATGAAAGAACGAATAAATAAAAACTTTCCCTACGACCAATTCACTTAGAAATTTACAAGCCAGCTTAAACGACTTCGGATTTTCGAATATGAATCCATCTCAGCATGATCCCAAATGGCGTATGTCGGTCACAAATTAATTGCTATCCAATTACAACAAATAAATTTCATACATCAAGCAATAATTCAAAACATTCTCGAATTAAATAAGAATATTAACAGTCCAAATTACACCAAGACAACAGTCCGAATAAACATAATCTTACCTCTCAAATTTCATCCAATTATAATTCTCTATTTCTAGCAACTACCAATTTAAATTACATTAGTAGCATCTCATACATATAAGCATTTAATCAAAAGCTACAGAAATTAATTGCATGCATCTCAGTTCATACATTTAACTACAACTCGTTGGATTTTCAAAAGTAAGCTGCAGTTTCATTTACGAGAAGAATAGTTTTAGAAACACCGAAAAAGATCGAACAAAATAAATGAATTAAAAATCTAGTTGTCGTCAGAACCCTTTGACTATAGAATATCGAATAGAATGGCGCTCATCGAGATTCCCAGACTGTCCGGGTCAATCAGTGTCTCTCACATAAAATGGGCCTCATCATCCGACGAAAACGAATCCCACAATCTATTTTATTTTTATCAACTTATCTCACATAGTAGAAAACCAAAAGAATAGTGTTGAAGCCATGCCATGGACCGAAGGTCCTTAGGGTTGCCCTATTTTTTTTTGCCCAATACACAACAAACCGAGAAAGGGATGAGGATAAGACCAAGCCTGGCGCTGGCTAGAGTCGGCCCTCCCCCTTTTCCTCTTAAAGCCAACTAGAGAGCAAGGAGCAAAGCCAACACTCCCATTGCCATTAAGCAAACCACCAAAGGGAAGGAACCGACGGATCCAGAGGAGATCGACTGAAGAAACGAAGAGGGAAAGAAATGGGAGAGAAAAAATAGAGGACGGAGGAGAGATGGAGAAAAAGATAAGGAATAAGTGTGGCCAGGAGCACTCGGCTGAATAGGAAAAAGGGGAGGAGATAAAAAAGAGAAAAAAAGAGTGAGTATAAACGCGCATAATAAAACTGTTCATCGCGAATATTTAACCCCAAACCTTCCGTTTAATGCTAAGTTACTAAATAAAATTTTGCTTATCATGTTAAACTGCAAAACATCACTAATCAGTATTTATGATTATTAAAAATAAATTTAGTGTTGCCAGTAGATTAAGATTTCATATGTACCGATTAAATTGATATACTGTCGTTTAAATCATTCTGATACAAATTTAAATACTTAATTAATTTGTTAGTCGCATGTAAATGGTAGAAACCTATTAAGAATTATTTAGGATCTTTAGAATAAATTAATTTCCATTTGGAGATTTAAAATCCGTACGTGATTAAATAAAATTACGCACAGCGATTAAACATTAATGTGATGATTAAAATAGCAACTGAGCCATAAAAATCTGCTAGTGGTAGAAGTAAAGGGTATGTTCTTTATGGCTTCTAAAAATGGCTTTTGGCTTTTGCTACAGTACCTAACTTTTAAATACAGTATTTTCTCAAAACGGGATCTACAAGTTAATTATAGTACACGTTAAAAGCTTAACATCTGTATCAACTAAAATCGCAAACGAGTATCTCTCTTCGCAATCTTTGTCGCAAACAGCTAAAATTCAAAAATTTCGGCCAAAATCCATAATCCGAGCTAAAAAGAACAGACCCAAAATTTAAGGATCACATGGGGACACTTTAGTGCAATTTATTCAATTATTTACCACATGTTATTTTCTTCAGCATTGATACATTGAACCGTAGCACACGTACTAACCCTATCGAGGTTATTATGCACTTCACAGCCGGGTAAGTAGATTTTTCTAGGGAGGAACTAGACAAAGTCTCAATTGGACTTTAGACCACAAAGGATATGCCTGACACATATATTTAGCGATGTGGAGAGTCGGACGAGACCTCAATTGGATGATGGGCCACAAAGGGTAAGTCCGACCAATGGCTGTCTTATAATTGAGGGTGCCAGATAAGGGTGAATAAACCGGCTCAGGTCAACAATTATAAGTAAGTCAGGTGGAGGCATAATAACTGAAATAATGACAGAAAGTTATGTGCTCTGATTTGGGTATCGCATCTAAGAAAATACGAAGATCTACCCGCAACAAGAATCAGGGTGACTATAGGTGAAGTGGTACAAGCCTGCACAATGCTAGATAAATCATGAATTCATGTCTATCTCCTGGACCGAAGGCTATGGAACCGGTAGAGGTTTTTATCCACTATACGAGTGTTCAGTAGATTTCTAAATTAATAAACCAAAACTTTTCAAAACCTAAACCTTTATTTTCTATAAGTTTTGAAAATGAGAAAGAAGATTTTAAGAAATGTTAGAATATGAGCATCCAATGTATTTTGCTAATAATTGATAATGAATTTTCTCATTGGAAAAACCACTCCAGTAGCAGAAGTGTCTTTACAAAATCAAGTGCAGCGGTAACAGGCTCAGAACACGCAAGAAAGTACTCTAACCCATCTTCAGGGAGACTAAACATGCTAGTTATATCAAAAGGAGTCGCATCAAGCAGCGGACTAGCCAACTAATCAGAATACTTTCTAGCATCAAGCTGCGGTTGTATTACCATTGTATTAATTAGTACTATCGCCTCGCTAGACAAGGCTAGAATGTCACTTTAGTCGAGATAGGAGGAGGGATGAAGCCATAATAAAGAAGATTAAGCTTAATAGAAATCAAAGACCCAGCTCTCTTCTCATTGCCAATGCGCAGAAGTTTTTGTTTTAAAGGTTAATGAGCAGAAGTTGGCACGGACATGCTTCAGATAAACGGTCAAAATCGAACACACCATCTGATCAACACAATTTACTGATAGAGCTCTTTTACAGTACCTTTGTAATTCAATGGTTTAAATTAGTTATGATTTAGTTATACTACTTTCCACAATACTAGCAATAGAATTTCAGAGAAGTTTGAAAATGGAGAATAAAACCACTACTTATGACTGGGTTGTTGACCCAGCGGGAGCGCCTCCGCCTGATGGCGGCATGCATGATGGCCTGCCGAAAAGAGAAACAAAAAAATATGACCTCTGGAAACGTGAAAGGAAATTAAGTATCTCACTCACCACGCTAGATCTCGGCATGCAGTTGAGGCGTGAAGCTTGTGTTATCCGTATATGACCTCTGGAATATGAGCGATCTTGTGCTGATCCTCTCCTTGGCACCTCTCTGACAGAGTCCGGCAGCCAGCGATCACCAGTTTATTCAACTCCGTAAGGCGTCGAATGCTTTCCGGCAGCGATGACAGCTTCGGGCAATCCTCGATGTGGATTTCTCTTAAAGAAGTAAGGTCCCCGAGCCATTCCGGTAGTGTCTCCAAGTCGAGACAACTCTCCAGCTCAAGTACGCGGAGGGAGGTGAGGAGCCGAATAGCCTCAGGCAAGGTTCGGAGGCCAGTGATGGAGTAAAGACCGAGATTCTCGAGTGAAGAGAGGTACTGCATCCTGGCCCACACTTTAGAAGACGAGGGTGTGCTCCCAACTATCCCCAAAAAAAATGGAGAAGTGGTAGATGAGAGGCTCCCAAACCCACGTTCTGGCAACACATCGTCACTATTCCCTAACACCCAGTATACACTCCTTGGGGGATATGGCAGGAACTTCAACTTTGGGCAGTCGGCAGCACCCAAATAGTGTAAATTAGGGATTAAGAACTCCCCATCTTCATTAGACGATCTCGTTGCCCACCACTCTTCCAGGTTGTCCATTGACTGCAAAAGAATCATTCGTAGTTTCTGACAAGTCCCGTAGTCTCCATAGAACTCCTTGCCGATGCTCCTGATATTGGGCATTCCGCCCATAAGCAGTGCTCTCAGGTTCGGCAGGCGCCCAATAGGAGGAAGACAACTGCACCCTTTCAAGTTGACAAGCTCGACGGTGGTAAGATGAGGCAGGTAGGAGGCAATGTCGAACATCCAACTAGGGAAGTCTACGCTCATATAGCCACGTAATGCAAGGTGTTCGAGGCTTCGAGGAGGCACGAGCTTCTGTAGCATTGATTTGTCCTTGTTTGCACCTGTGTTCTTCTCCAAGCTATCTTGATCATGCTCCCAGGTGAGTTCCAGCCTCCTAAGCTTCGAGTTGTTCGATAACTTGGCTTGCTCTGCCTCTTCTAAATGCTCGACATTCTCAAGGCCGTTGATGAGTAGCTCATGACAGTGTGTCTTCTCGAGATCCACAATTTGACTCCATACATCACCGCTTCCTCCATCAAGCTGAGAAGAACCTTGCAGCCCTAGATGCTTCTTGAGTCTATCGACATCTTGTACCAGGGGTACAAGTGTTGCCTCCACATTTTCTAGTGTAGACATGTTAAAAATGCTGTCTGGCAACTCGCTAAGCCAGAAACAACCTTGAATATCCAAAGTTTTCAGTTGCAAAACACCAATACAGGAGGGCAGATATTCAAGCTTCACACAGAAGGACAAATTTAAACTCTTTAGCTTCACAAGTTTGCATAGAGACTCGGGCAACATCGGAACCTTGGAACAGCTTGTCAGGTTCAAATACTCAAGCTTAGAGAGTTCACCGATACATTCTGGGAGCTTTCCAAGTTTATGGCAATCCGATAGATCAAAATGTGTCAGACCACGGAGTTGACAGCAAGAATCTGGTAGAGAGTGGATTTTGTAGCAATCGGATAGGTTCAAAAACTGAAGCGTACGTAGATGGCCAAAGGATTCTGGAAGTGTCTGCAATTCATGGCAGCTTGCTAAGTTTAGGAAGAGAAGATCGCTTAGGTTTCCAAAAGAGGTGGGAAGCTCCTGAAGGTTGACACAACTTGATAGATCAAAGTATTGCAGCTTTTGGAGGCAACCAATATTAGAGGGCAGTGTCTGCAATTCATGGCAGCTTGCTAAGTTTAGGAAGAGAAGATCACTTAGGTTTCCAAAAGAGGTGGAAAGCTCCTGAAGGTTGACACAACTTGATAGATCAAAGTATTGCAGCTTTTGGAGGCAATCAATATTAGAGGGCAATGTCTTGAGAGAAGTATTTGAAAGTATCAAGGTTTGCATGTTCTGGAGTTGGTTCAAGGATTTAGGCAAGTTTGATATACGAAGGTTAGAAGCATCAAGGTATCTCAATAGCTTTAGTTTAGAAACAGAACTTGGTAGCTCTGACACAAGACAACCACTCAAATCCAAAATTCTCAAGCATAATGCGTGTGAGAATGCTTGCTTTGGAAGATGCATTTTACCGCATTCCCTGAAATGCAGAGCCCTCACCTTAGTTGGCAAGGCCTTATAGGTAGATGATGCCTGATTATGATTCATCAGTAGTTGATAGAGGCAATTTCGATTGTCAGTCTTCTTGCTTTTTGCCACCGCATTTAAAAGCAAGAGTTCATCACCAGCAACATATCTTGCAAGATCATGTACCATATCATGCATACGAAATTTCAGTGTGGGTTTGAATCTCCATGTTTCAGTGACCTTGAATGACAAGTATGAAGTTAGATATTTTAGCAAATAGTATTGTACGTTTACAATTAGCATCAAGAGAGTGATTATACTCACCACAGGAGTAGTCGATGGCGTGAGGAAGGACATCCCCAAGAAATCATCAATATGTTCCTGTCCAATTGTTTGCAGTGATCTTCCTTCAATATTTTGAATAAACCCAAGAGCAATCCATTGCTGTATCAAGCAGTCATGATCTATGTCATGGCTCTTAGGAAAGATCGAGCAATACATGAAACAGAGTTTTAGTTGTGGAGGCATGTAGTAATAGCTTAGCATCAAACCCTTCAAAATTCCACCTTCCTCATCCTTGATAGCCAGCATAGTACTATCTCTTATTTTCAGCCATTCTTCTCTTGTGCAATGTTTATTTGCAAATAAAATATAACCAAGAGCCTTAGCAACGAGTGGTACTCCTTTGCACTTATTTGCAATCTCTCTTCCAATGTCTTCAAGGTCATCAACTGGTTGGCGTTTCATAATAGACCAGCAATCATCAACTGACAAACCCTCCAATTTTATCGGTGCAACAGTATGAATAGCTGAAGGCAGAATGGTAGATAGTATGTTGCAACTTTTTCATGACGGGTTGTTACTATTACCCTACTACCTTCTTTTCCAGACTGTAACATTTCCATTAACTCCTCCAATTTATTTCTGCGTTCCTCCCATAAATCATCCAAGACAATAAGATAGCACTTGCCACGAAGTATGCGGTCAAGGCAAGACTTCAGAGACTGCAGGTTGATGCCATTAGCTTTCATGCCAGCTTCGACCTCGGTGATGATAGCAGCTACAATATTCTTCAACTCAAACTCCATTGAAACATGGACCCATGCTTTCACATCAAACATAGTTGTTTCCTTTGCAGTGAAAACAGATTTTGCAAGTGTCGTCTTACCCATACCACCAAGGCCAACAATGGGAATGATAGAAATTTTTTGGTTGCCATCTTTCTGCAACACCAAATCTAGTATCTTTTTCTTCTCATCTATCCTGCCTACAATCTCAATTTTATCGCTGTGGCCCACAAACGTTTGTTGGTTGTTTACGTTCTTAGCTTGCCTTGTTAAGTCAGGCACTGACATAAAATTGAATTTTTTGTGTTGCTCAGTGATCTTATCTAAACTGCCCCTAATCTTTCTCATCTTGTTGGACATGGTGATGCGGACAATAAGTGGATTGAATGATGAGAAGAGCAATTTGACCTGCAGTAATTTTTTTGTCAGTCAAAAGTGAAACCACCTTTGCTCTCGGAATCTATACTTTTTTCGAAAAGAAAGTTGCAAAAATTGCAAAAGAGAATATTACGACGTAAATATACAATATTTAACCAAGCATGCACAGTATATAACTATCTAACTTAGTGCGAAAGATTGAGGATGGCTTCAGATAATAAAAGCATAAACTATCTGCTATAAAAGTGCTTTAGCTACCTATTTATCCTATTTAGGGATGACAGTGCCCTCCTCCTCTATTTACGGATAGGTGTGGGGGTTCTTGTCGAGAAATGTAAGTCGGCATCTATATGGATGTCTATGTTTATCAAAGTGCTCCGAGATTTGTGCAAGGGCATTAAAATTATTAGAAGATGAGATGTTGGTTTGAATTTTGAAATTTTGCATCTATCTCAAGTCATATTTCATGGTGATGATAGTACATGGACATCTGTGTATATGTGGGAAAAGCGCTCTTGTTTTTATACTTGCTTTTTTGTATGGGGATGGAGAGAGGAATGCCTCCCTGATCCCCATTCCCAGCTAAACACATAGACATTTTCTCTATTGCCTTGTATATTTTTGTATACTTATAGTATATAACTCGTTTAGTATTATTCCACCATCTCTGGTACTAATAAATTTACTTGTTTCTGTGTAACTATATGATAAACTTGTGAAATTACCTCAATGCGATTCGAATTTAAGTTCTTGTTTGGGCCCATTGCCATCCCTAATCATGTTGTCATCTCATTGCCATCCCTAATCATGGTGATGGATAGTATTTGTGTGCAGTTTTGTTGGATCTTTTGTGGAGGGATCTGTGTATGCATGTGTCTGTGTGGCATGTTCGAGGGCAATGACCGATTGGCTCGGTTTAGTTCCAAGGGCAAACATGACTCGTTATACCTTTTCTCCCCTAAAAATCATAACGGTATTATTTTAATTGATCCAATGTCTAGTGGAAAATGACCACGATTTTTGCAATATACCTGAGCTAAATAACGACTTTGAGGTTTGTCTTGGCAAATGCCAACCAACTGCGGTGTTAGGAGCGCATAAAACAGTCCAAAAGTAAACTGGTTTTAGCATAAAGTTTGTTGGGCTCGCGTATATCGATGGTTACGGAAGTTGGTCCCTCATGTATAGTCGGTTTTCCTTTAGACTTGTCTAGGAACAAAACTAATAAAACAAATCCTAGCATAAGAAATCGCTTTTGAAATGAAGTTTGATGGGATCAAGTGCTAGATATTTGCAACAATGTACGAGTCTTGGACTAGTAATGTTAAATTTTCAGCTCAAGCTACAATATTATAGAACGCTTGGTGCCAATTTGTTGCTACAAATTCCCACAAAAAAGGAACATCTAGCCATTAATACGGTGGGTCCTAAATTTAAAGGTTTAGATTTAAAAAGTTGACTTAGAGATATAAAAATATATCTCTATTTATACTAACTATATATATAGAGAAAGATCTAGTCATCAATCTGGCAGACCTGAGTTATAACAGCTCAAATTAAAAGAAAAACTCTGTGTCAAATACAATCCAAATTAAAAGAAATTTAGAATTAAAAATAAATAAAATTAGCAATTTGATTTCCATATGACTTCCAAATTAATATTCATGAATAACTAAAATCTAGAATAATAATTAAACAAAAATTAGCAAATTAAAAGAAAGAATCCATATCAAATACAATCCAAATTAACTAAAATTTAGAATAAAAAATAAAATAAAATTAGTAGTTTGAATTCCATATGAATTTCAAAGTAAACCCCTACAAATGAAACCAGTTCTATAAACATGGAAATTAAATTGAATTGACAACGTTCTAAAAATTCTAATATTTGAATTTGTTCATGTGATTTGCAACCCTTTATTTTTTAACATGTAGTTCTTTTATTATTCACCACATATATACCGCTAAACCAATTAAATATACTTAAAAATGATGTCTGCACAGGCGTACGAGTCACTGTGCTAGTTTATGCAAATATATGTACAAACAAACCTTACATACGGTATTCTCCTATGCATACCTTATGGTATTGCTCTTAATCTTCAATTAACGGTGCATTGATGAGATTTTGTTGCCAGATTTAGACATTGATTACAATCAGATTACCTTGTAAATATAGCTACGATAAAAATGTACGTACGTTCGTGTCTAGCTATTTTTACTTTTCGTGAAGAATGGCTAATTAGCCTAAAAACTTTGAGTTTGAACAAAATACTATATATATTGAAGACATCATAGTTTTCCCCAAAACTGTGATAACCATAAACTGTGGTATTTCATGCCTAGCACCTAAAACACTGTGGTTTACGAATACGCTAACATCCAAGCAGGACTGTTAACCTAATTTTCTCAGATAATAATAAAAAAAACCGATACATGCAGTACATGGCAGGACTCAGGATGATGTCAAATACCGTGCATGGACTGTTCTTCCATATCATGGCATTGGCATCCAGCTCCTCCAGAGCGTCTTCAATGTTGTAGGCGACAGATTTGAGCTTCTTGAGCCAACGCCGCTCCGATGCAGCCCCCTCCCCTCGGGAGCGGTTTTCAGCGTCGCCCAGCACATCCTGCAGGGCGAGCAAGTTGTCCTTCATCTCCTCAACATCATCTTTGAAGCTCCACAGCAGCTCCAACCTCTCCCCGGCGACCTCACCGAGCATGCCGGCGACATGCTGCACAACTGCCCCCGCGATCATCTCGGCTCCCCCGCTCATGGCTACAGGACTTGCTCTTGCTCTTTCACGCACAGAGGAATGTTTGTGTTGTGTATGAGCAAGCCTGTAGGTAGAGTAAGGACGATGTGTTGCGATATAGACGTATAAATATACAGCTTTCTTTCTTATAGTCTGGAGCTTTTGCACTGATACTTGAAGTACAGTGTAGTTCAGCGCTTGGAATACTCAAACTGCATAGATTCTAAGGAAGCTTTTCAGCTTGCAAGTCTCAGCCTTGGAAGAAAGGAATATAGTTGATGTAGGATCGAATACTGTATTCAGAAAGAGATAAATGATTGACTCCGTTTTTTAGAATCTCTTAGTGTTCGATGAAGATTTTGACCACTCGTTCGATAGCTCAACTGTTGAAAACTCCTTACTAGTCGTAAACTTCGACCACTACCGGCAGTTGTAACCTTCAACCACTTTTATGCACGTAAACTACGACCGCTTCATACTTTGATCTTTGACACTGGAAGCAGAACCTCTTAATCACCTGTGCCTTTGAAATTCAGTGTCTTCGAGCACTTGTATTTCCTCTGTTTTCTTAGCAGTGATCTGATACCTTTGTATATAGTCGTAAGCTTCCATTCAACTGCAACCACCAGCTCTTTCACGCACACAGGAATGTTTGTGTTGTGTATGAGAAAGCCTGTAGGGAGAGTAAGGACGACGTGTTTCGAAATAGATATGTAAATACATTGCTTTCTTTCTTAGCCTGGAGCTTTTGCACTGATACTTGAAGTATAGTGTAGTTCAGCGCTTGGAATATCTATGAAAGGCAAACTGCATAGATTCCAAGGCAGCTTTTCAGCTTGCAAGTCTCAGCCTTGGAAGAAAGGAATATAGTTAATGTAGGATCGAATATTGTAATTAGAGAGAGGTGAATGATTACCTCTATTTTTTTGAATCTCTTAGTGTTTGATGAATATTTCGACCACTTGTTCGATAGCTCAGCCGTTGAAAACTCCTTACTAGTCGTAAACTTCGATCACTACCGGCAGTTGTAACCTTCAACCACTTTTGTGCACGTAAACTACGACCGCTTCATACTTTGATCTTTGACACCGGAAGCAGAACCTCTCGATCACCTGTGCCTTTGAATTGAAATTCAGTGCCTTCGAGCACTTGTATTTCCTCTGTTTTCTTAGCAGCAATTTGATACCTTTGCATGTAGTCATAAGCTTCCATCCAACTACAACCACCAACTCTTTCACGCACATAGGAATGTTTATGTTGTGTATGAGAAAGCTTGTAGGTCACGCGTCGAGTCGGCTGCTGGAGGGGACGAGAGTGGCGGGACGGCGGCGGCCACCGTGCCACCGGGGAGCGTCTTCCTCTCCTCCAGCTGCCAAGGGACGAGGGGGGCGGCCGCCACCCTGCCCCGCCCTGGATCCGATCGTGCCCCCGGATCTGCAGCTTTCCGGGGAGAAGAAAGTTGCAGGTGATATTACTACTATATTTTTTTAGAGAAATATGATGTTTTGCCCTATCTTTGTAAACAGTTTATTTGTCTCATAGTTCATATTAATTGATTATTTACTTCATCTTTCAATTTCCAGTTGATCACAGATGGTTTTTTATAAACAACCGTCTGTGATACCGCACTATCACAGACGGTTAGTAGTCAAGACCATCTGTGATACAGACTATCACATACGGTTTTTGTTTAAACAACCGTCTGTGATACTCGTCTATCACAGACGGTTAATAATCAAGATCGTCGTGATATACACAATATCACGCACGGTTTGTATTACTAACCGCTCGCGATATTATATATCGCTGCACGGTCGCCAAAAAGGCCGTCTGTGATATCATTCACACCACAGACGGCACTCTTTGAAACCGTCTGTGATATTGTACCACAGACGGTTTGTAACAACGAACCGTCTGTGATACCATGTGCATCATCCATTTTATTTGTCGCTTTTGGCTAGCCTCGGGATATGCTAGCCATGCCCTCTGAAAGCGAAAGCGGCGATTACGATAAATGATGATATAAGTTAATTGCAACTCATAGTAAATTACAACAAAATTCGATACACGATGAATGTAACAAACGGCCAGCAGATCACATACATATATATATAGAATGAAAATCGTTACACAACATCTGACAAATGAATTCAATTGAAGGAGAATTGTTTGATTGTACAGTTGAATCCAATGTTTCAACATCTAATTATCACCATTGCCGGCGTGGAACTCTCCATTCTTATTTATGACCTCTGCTAGCAAGAATTGGGAGATGATTCCATGAATATCGACGAGATTGTCAAGATCATATGCACTTTCGTCGAAGTTCACCCGCTGTCGCTAGGAGCAATGTTAAGTCATTAATTAGCATGTGTGTGTAATATAAATACATATATATAATCGAAAATAATAATTATTGGAAGGACGACAAACCTCGGATCATTGATCTTAGTACCCATGATTTCCTTCATATGGCGGCAAACGAGAATCCACATATGTTGCCCTCAGTAGCTGCTGGTGACACTACAAAAATAGAATTACATACATCGGTATTGTCAATTCTAGAGGCATTATAACAAAGTATGATATAGGATTGTTGTGTTGTAGCGGTACCGAAATCGCGTGTTGTGTCGTAGCGTGTCAACGGATTTTTGTCGTGTGTTCCTCCTTGGGCAACATAATCAAGAAACGCCCTCGTGATTCAAAAACTTAGCCTCGGTACCGTGGCAAACAAAAGAAATATTACAATAGAGTTATGTATGGAGGAAATGAGTTTACACATTATACTTCTTGCACACGATCAAGTCGTGGTAGCTCTAAGGAGGAATCAAGGTATATTACCTTGCTCCACTTTGGTACAATCACAATCAAAATCCAAGGATGCCTAGTTATGTGTGTCGCCACGGTGATTAATCCTAAGTTCATGCCGCATGTAAAGTACAAATGAAACATATGTGTGGCAACTAGTGAAGCACTTACCCTTGGTTGAAGGGTACCATGATGTACTCCTTGTCGGTGTGAGCAATCAATCTCCTCGTTATGTAACCTTGCACGAAGGATGCATCCGTGTTGATAGATTGCTCGGAGACCAACCGAGGGTCGAGGAAACCCACCGGTCGTCGCGATTGCGGACTTGTTGGATCATGTATCCGTACATAAAGAAAGAGTAATGACATTTATCTGTATAACGTGAATGTAGAACTTCATTGTACAGTACACTTACAGTGTCCAGCATCGTAGAAGTGAGGCGTCGAGTTCGTCGAGATTGAATAGTAAGAATAAATCTTCGAATGTCACGACGATGTAGCCCGGTCGTGGAGGAAATGTGTCTCGTTATATTTCGAGTGAATGCACTCACTGGGTTTGGCTTCGCTTGGACTTCTCCATGTACCGGGCATGCAATCTATTGCAAATCATACCAAGTCAAGGCGTAATTGTGAGTCGGGCACCAACGACACTCCTAGAGTAAACGTCCATGGCACGGACGCGGCTTAATTTTCTTCGATGAGCCTTGGGCGTTGGAGCCTCGCTTGATATGTTCTCGGTGGCGTCTCGGCGGGAGCCGATGCAACAGACTTTACTGGATTTGGAGGTGGAGGTGGAGCCACCGGAGCCGATGTGCCAGGTCCAGGGCGACGTCCCTCTTGGGCCACTGGATGTGAAGATTGTGGCACGGACATGTCGAGGACGATGTCCCTCTTGGGCCACTGAATGAATGTGTGGACGGCATCCCCTAATGTCTTAATCTCTTCGTTTGGGGGCTTCTCAAGAGGGACGGAATTAAAAATATCATTAATCATGTCCACCTGGACCTTTATGAAACTGGTGTCTACTTGTACACCGTGCACCAGCGTCCCTGGCAGCAATGGATACACCATGCCTCGCCCAGCGTGAACGGGAATAGAGCCAACAAGCCTGACTTTGAGGCTGCAAGGCATGGGCTCCTACATAACGATACAAGAGATGAGTTAAGGCGTCCACCAGAGAGATCTATGTACCATTCTAAAGAGGTACATTACCTGAATGTCATCAATACGTAAGCGGTCGTCGCTATGTTCAGAAATTGGTGTGGACGCAGCCATCATGCGGTTGAGGGGACTGGTACCGCGAGACTAGGAGTGGATTGCGATTGGTTGCGGACTTGTCTCGCTTCTTCCCGCACGAATCTATCTCTCCTCGAGTGAGGCGATGCGCTCTTGAAGTGAGGCGATAGTTGTTTCTCAAGTTGAGCATGAAGCTCTGCTTTATTTGTTCATTGCAGACGCCTTGGATCTCTTCCTACTCCTATATGTCTCGAGTAACTGGAAATTCGTGCCTCAAGGTACATAAACCCCATGCCTCGTGTGCGACTGGTGCTCCTTGTTTCCCAAGGCTCGTGATAGTAAATCTATCTCCTATATTCTTCAAAGGAGCCACAAGAAGATTCGGTAGTCAATAATTGCCGCAAGAGGCAATTAATCATGTTATTTTTGAACCCATGAAGTTCAAGAGGTGTTAACAACTATGTTGTTTAACATATTTTACCAGCGTTGGGACACTTCCTCATCTGCGGGTTTTGAAAGAGACACCAAGATGTGGTTGATGACCTCGCTCTAACCGCCGAAGGCCTGCGTTTGCGATCCCGCAAATGGCGAGAGGCCTCCGATCGGATTGCGACCTCATCATGCATCCTCCATTGCGGATTTTACCCGCGCACTCAGCAGCGCCGAGTCTGTGAGGGTGCGTGTTTTTTGACTGGAGGTCCTTGTGCGCCGCACTTTGTTGTTCAAATTCGGTCGTCGTCTTCATCTGCACAAAGGCCTCCCATGTTTCCGGCGACACGAAAGGATACTTCGTGAAGGGCGTGACATCCTCGGCCACGTGCCGTCACAAGAGTGCTCTTAAAATTCTTCCATGCTTTTCCCATCGCGAGGAGCGCTGCTGCTGCACGAGTCCCTATGCTTCGCTGAACTCGAACGAATTTGTAAGTTCCTCCCATAGCTGATTTTTGTGATCCTTTGTCAAATCTTTCCAGCTTGCTATGGTGATGGGGACCCGTTGCCTTCCAATTATCCCGCAGTAGTCCGAAATGATGACGCTGCTTCGACGGTTCGAGAGGGACCCCATCCGGAGAGACCACCGTGATGGTCATTCGCTGTGGCCATTTCGATACTCCTCGGCCACGCTTAGATTTCGCAGCCTTGGGAGCGTGAGACCCGGATGACGACGACGAAGACCGTGTGGACGCCATCTCTTCTAAGAAAAAACTAACTGAAGTGAGCTATGGACCCAGCTTGTCAAAGTTCTATGAATCAAGTGACACAAACCAATGCATCAAGTTCATTGAACAAGATACACTGGAGTGTGTCACTTGCTTTATGCCCTTTGACAAAGTTCTAACGATTAGCTAATTGCAGTGAGCTATGGGCTTTCCAAATAGACCTTGCAGCTAACAAGTGCAGCATATATTATATGCTACATAAAATACATGTGAAGCATATATCATAAAGCTAACATGTGAAGCATATAACATAAAATACATGTGAAGCATATATATATCATAAAGCTAACATGTGAAGCACGAGGAGGACCCGCGTCGGGAGGAGGCGGCGGGAGGTAGCGGCGTCGGGAGGGACCGGCGTCGGGGGACCGCCGGCCGGGAGGGAGCGGTGTCGGGAGGAGCGGCGTCGGGAGCGGTGGCGTCGGGAGGAGGGACCGGCGGGGGGACCGCCGGCCGGAGGGAGCGGCGTCGGGAGGGACCGGCGGCGTCGGGAGGGACCGGCGGTGGGAGGAGCAAAACCTAGCTAGCGTGGGCGCCGCAGAGTGGAGACAAAGATCTGGCAGAGCGGACTCCAGCACCTAGTCTGCGGGTATTTAAAGATGATCTATCACGCACGGTTCTATCAATATAACCGTCGTGATATGATATCACGCACGGTTCTATATATATAACCGTCTGTGATATCCATATTATCACAGACGGTTCTATATATATAACCGTCTGTGATATCCATATTATCACGCATTTGGTTATATCGATAGAACCGCTCAGGATAGTTATCACGACGGTTTCTTTTTATAAACCGTCTGTGATAGTTCACTATAAATACCCGTAGCTAGCTAGGTTCCTATGTCATTTCATAATTACAATATGGAACATAGATACATTTATGAAAAACGCAAGCATAACCATAAATATAACTATTTCATAGTTCCTTAGTCATTTTACAATTACAATGCATGGGCTCCTTAGTCATTTTACAATTACAATGGAACATACATACATTTATGAAAAACACAAGCATAACCTATATCATTTATTACACTTTGGCTATATCATTTTAAATAAAGCCCTTCACGATGATCGATACGCATATAGCTTGCTTCATCGCCTTGTTCTTCATCGAGCCTGATGCCGTCTCCGAATGGAGGCAAATCATCAAATTGATTGTACTCTTCCTCATCCACAACATTCTCAACCCCGACAATCCTTCTTTTTCCTCAAGAACTACATGGCGCTTCTTATTTGCCGGTCGGTTACATAAAATACTTGAATAACTTGCCTCATGATACGAATGGTTCGCCTTTGTATCCTACACATTCGAGGTCCACGGTAGTGACGCCGTACTTGTCAACCTTTACACCACGTGGGAGTTGGACCCAACGGCACCGAAATAGAGGAATTTTGAAAATTACGTAGTAAGCTCCCAAATCTCCTCTACAAGCCCGTAGTACGAGCTTGGGCCGGTGATCTCTGCCGTGCGAATCATAGGCATCTATGCGGACACCTGAGTTCGCACCGTGCTCTTTCTATCTTGATCATTGTATAAAATGTGTAGCCATTAATGTCGTATCCTTGCCATGTCACAATTGTAAATTTTGGCCCTTTGCCAACCATTGTAGTGTTTCATTTGACGACCTCCTAGTCAATTGCGCCTTCAACCATTCGTTGAACCGACGGTTGTGTTGTCTCGTGATCCAAACTTCGACCGCCTGCATTCTCTGACGTAGCATGTCCTTGTGCTCTTCAATATATGGGGTCACTTCACCATGTGTTGTAAAACCATGAAATGGGCTTGAGCGTCGTATTTTGATCCGGAGTTATTGCTTTCCTCCCGATAGTCCCTATACCTCTAACCTCCCTCGTGACGAGATAGAGGTACACCTATCGGCTCTACCGAGCCATGTAGCCGATGCAGAATTCAATGACCTCTTCTGTTGTATAACCTTCGATGATGCTACCTCCGGTCGAGATCGATTGCGTACATAGGACTTCGAATTCCATGTACCTCTCGAAGGGTACATATGACGTAGAAATACGGGCTACATATTTTATCTCTTTCACAAGGTGGACAATGAGATGGACCATGATATCAAAAATGATGGAGGAAATACATCTCTAGATGACATAGAGTTGTCACCACCTCGGTTTGCGAGCATCTAGTCCATCCGGATCAATGACCTTCGAGCAATTGCGTTGAAGAAATAACATAGCCTTATGATTGTCACTCGAACCTTGTTCGGCAAAATACTTAATTGCAACAGTAGCATTTGAGTCATTAGCACATGACAATGTGAGACTTCATGCCAATTAATTTCAAATGTTCCATGGAAACAAGTTTCTTCATGCTTGTGGGTGACCGGATGGAACTTTCACACCATTTAAGGACTGCACAATTCAGTTCTCTCGGACTTAGAGTGTAACATGTTTGGGGAAGGTACGTCCGCCTTTATCGGTCTCTATCGGTGCTAACTCGGTCCCGATGTTCATAGCGACCAAGTCACGCCTTGCGTTAACACCATCCTTTGTTTTATCAGGAATGTTCAGTAAGAGACCAATCAAACTGTCACATACATTCTTCTCTACGTGCATGACATCGATGCAATTGCGAACTTCTAAGTGCTCCCAATAAGGCAAGTCCCAAAATATTGACCTCTTTTTCCACATGTTCTTCCTCAATTTACGCCCCTTGCCAAACACAACATTTATATCCTTGATCATATCAAACACCTCTTTCCCGCTAAAAGGTCTTGGTACCGAGTCATCCTCTTTTTTCCGTCAAATTGTTTCTTCATCTTGCGGTATGGGTGATACTTTGGAAGGAACCTACGGTGACGCATGTACGATTTTCATGAGTTGTTCAACCACACACTCTCGGTATAATCTAAGCAAGTGCGGACACGCTTTGACTCCTTTTATACTCTACCCCGACAGTTACCAAGGGCGGAAAATCATTAATGGTGCGTAACAACATGGCGTGTAGAGTGAAGTTCTCTCGTTTGTCCGCATCCCATACATGTACCCCTTCATTCCACAAGATTGCAAGATCTTCCACCAATGGGGCTAGGAACACATCAATATCGTTGCCGTGTTGCTTGACCCTTGGATAAGTAGTGACATCAAAATATATTTTCGCTTCATACACGACCAAGGAGGAAGGTTGTACATGCACGAGTCACGGGCAGTGCTATGTCTCACGCTCATGTTACCAAAAGGATTCATTCCATCCGTACTCAACCCAAACCTTATATTTCTGGTTCCACACCGAAATCTACAAACATCCTATCGATGTTCCTCCACCGCGTAATCAGCAACATGTCTTATCATTCCGTCTTTCTTACGCCGCAGCGCGCCAACGCATCAATCTTGCTTCCTTGCGGTTTGCAAATAAACGCTTCAAACGGGGATTACAGAAGATACCACATCACCTTAGCAGAGGTCCTTGCTTCACCTCGATCGCTTCCCATCATCGAGTCATTTTACGCTTGTATCGGGATGCTTTGCACACCGGACAAACATGTAAGCTAGCATACTCTTTACTAGCAGGATACAATCATTCCGACATGCATGTATTCTTTCTACTTCCATTCCTAATGGACAAAGAATCTTCTTGGCTTGGTAGGTGGTTCTCGGCAACACATTTCCGTTGGAAGCATGTCCACTAGGAGACCTAATAATGCCGTGAAACTCTTGTCGAACCAACCATTGCTTGCCTTCAATTTTAGCGAGTTCTAGAACCGATGACAACCTCGTGTATTGCGGCTTGCGGCCGGGAACAAAGGTTTCTCCGAGTCCTCCATCAAGCCCTCGAATTTACCAAACTCTCTCACTATAGTTCCCTTCGCATCACGTAACATCCGATCTAGATTGTCATCCTGCGACCTATCCTCATGATCCAGTTGTCATCCTGCGACCTATCCTCATGATCCGTTGTCATCCTGCGACCTTTCCTCATGATCGAAAGAACAGTCCACAACCGGCATATCGTTGTCTCCTCGACTATGTCATAACTACCTTCTTGTGTACTCTTCTCTTCACCGTGATCGGTCCAACATTTGTACCCTTTTCTCGAAACCCTTCGAATCAAGTGAGCTTCAATCTGCTACCGAGTTGCTAAACATCTTGAGATTATCACAATCAATACATGGGCAATACATATATTTCATCCCTTGTTCAACATATCCACTCGGTAGCCCTTCTAAAAGCGAACACGCCAAGAATGTACTCTTCACTCACACGGTTCTCAATATACATCCGACTTGGTCCATCTACGCTACACAAGTGACGAATGGGTGTCAAAAATGATTATTACCCCTACTACTAACCTCTGATCAGATCACTAAGAATGTTAAGTAATTGAGTACTAATCTCTGATCAGATCACTAAGAATGTTAAGTAATTAAGTATACTAACCTCTGATCAGATCACTAAGAAGACGGTGATATTTTTTCGCCCCCAACTCCCTAAAGTCGGCCGCCTTGCTCCACCGATGCAAACAAGAATGAAGACAGATCGGTGTCGACATCCTTCAAGCAAATGCGCCAAGCAATCAATACTATGCGAGAATATCACGACGGTTCCAACCACAAACGGTGCGTGAAAATGATATATCACGACGGTTCGTATTAATAACCGTCGGTGAATTATCACCGACGGTTATTAATATGAACCGTTTGTGATACAAGCAATATCACGAGCGGTTCAACTTAATAACCGCTCGGTGATTGTTGCTATCATAGACGGTTCACATAAATAACCGTCGTGATATTCTACATTATCACGCAGCGGTTCTTAACACGAACCGTCTGTGATGCATACTATCACAGACGGTTCGTGTTAATAACCGTCTGTGATTGTTTTATCACAGACGGTTCGTTAATACAACCGATCGTGATGCCCAGATTTTCGGCGGCCGACATTGCCGACTTCTTGCCGATGACTATCCATACGCTTCTTCCACTTCTTTTCTTCATCCGAGGCCCGCCGCCGTGTCTTGAGGAATGCCACATCGAAGACCGGTTCTTGACCGACTCTAGGCGTCGTGATCCGAGACCGAGATGAAGAAAAGAAGTGGGAAGAAACAGATGGATAGTCGCCACCAAGAAGTCGGTATGTCACCGCTCACCAAGAACTGAAATGTCTTTTTGAACTTTTGTAATAAAATTACCTTGAATTTTGCAGGAAAAAGAAGGATTGTCGGAGTGGACATCACATCTCGACAGTAGTCGGCATCGTCGAGTAACATGCAAATCTGAGAGGCAAGCACAAAAACTCAACAACACATTCGGATCGATCTATTATAGGATAACAAGCTAACAAACCCTTCGTGGCACGACGGTCACACTAAACAAGACACACTTACGACACTTACGGCAAGAGTGTGTTCTTTAGTATGAACCGTTCGTGCGCGATGGAGGTGCTAGCTCACGGCGGGGAGATGCATACGGAAGCTAGCTAGTGGATGAACTCACGCGTGACTAGTACCGTGGAAAGGTTGATGGGAGTTATTAATAAGGGCCTGGCCGTGGGAGGAACTGGTGCCAGCCATTCGATGTGGAGAGAATAGACGGGTGAGATCGAAATCCTGTGTATACGCCAATTATTGGTGACATGTGATTATTACACACCAATTATCGCGACATGGATTATTACGACGGTTCTTAACAGAACCGTCGTTATTCGACTTTTCACGAGGCGGTTTGTGTTAATAACCGTCAGGAACTTCCTGACGGTTCTTAACAGACCCGTCTGTGTTATCTCGATGGTATAGACGGTTCGTATTAAGAACCGTCGTGAAATTCACGACGGTTATTAACAAAACCGTCTGTGATGTCTCAATTATCACGACGGTTCATGTTAATAATCGTTTATGAAAATATCACAGACGGTTGCCAGTAAAACCGTCTGTGATGTACCCGTCCAGTATAGCCTCTTCTGTAGCAGTGATATGTAAAAACCAGCTAGAAGCAAATACATCACAATATGAAGTTTAGTGCATTTTGTGATCATGTCAAGTCATCAACAAGCAAAGTCTAGCTAGAGACATCCAAGGATGATACAGGCCATGTCAATCAAGCTAAGCGGAGCCAAGAATCTAAAATTGAGTCCAATTGATTCTTTTAATAGCTTAAGCAAAATAAGCACAAATGATATTTTCTTTTGAAATTCATGGTCGTTTTAGACCCATATTTTTATCATGTGCTAGATCTCAAGCCTTATGCGATCATTCCAAGCGAGAAGCTTAAGGAAATGATCTTGGTCAACCAAAACTCCCCCTGAGTTCATGCCTTTTGCAATGGCAAGCTGTCTCATGAGAAAGAATTGGTGAGATCAGTTTTTTCGCACAAACGAGATCTTTTTGCTTTTGAAATGATTGTACTAACCCATGTATCATCAAGAGGTTAGAACATCTCAATTTATGGCTCAAAATAGATTCAACATTCTACTCAACCTACTTGACATGACATGGATCATAAAAGGATAGCTCAAGAAAGACTAATCTCAATTGCTACTCATGACAAGTTTTTAGTTCAAGGTAGAGCAAGTTTTAATTAACTCATCATGGCAAAAGCTAGTCTGCACATATGAAGTCATGATAAATCTAGCAAATAAGCATAAATCATGACAAGATGTAAAGCATCGTAAGCATGTCATATCCGGATAATAATCAGGGCTCAATGTAGCTATATTACAATGCAGAATGACATGCAGAAACTCCAGCTCCCCCTCAACATGTGATGCAACTTTTAGTTCAAGTTGAGTTATGTCAAATTTAAGCTTCAGAAGCTCCCAAATGAAATCCCCTTGAACCAAAGCAATATAAATGAGAAGCTGGCAAAGAAAGCAGAGAACAGGCAGTCCTTAAAGCATAGATAAGATAGAGAATACTAATGGCTCGGATCGACTCTTATCTACCCCATATGACTCCGTGACGAACAATGTCAAGAAAACACACACTAGAGAGCAAACACGCACTGCCTCTGCCGAGGGTGGCCCAACCTCGCTAGAACCTAAAAGACGTGAGTGAGCTCAACCTAGTGAGATAAGAAACAGCTATCCTGAAAGCACAAGATAAGAGTAAGGAGTCTAAGCAACTCAGCAAGAGACACACTCTAACTTATGCTAGAAGGACTAAACCCAATGCACCCGCAGATGCAATGCAGCAGTAAGGAGACAGAAGCATAAATAATATGATAAAGCAATAAAGCCCAAAGCTCCCCCTCACAATAGTCCATAAGGACAGACCACCCCAAGCTCTCCTCGCAGAGCTGAAAACCTCGTGCTATCCAAAGGCTTGGTGAAAATATCGACCAACGGTGGTCACTCTCCAAACGAGCACGATGTCACCCTTCTCTACATGATCTCGAAGGAAGTGATATCTGATATCAATGTGCTTGGTCCGAGAGTGTTGCACGGGGTTCTTAGCAATGCTAATTGCAGACGTGTTATCGCAAAAGAGCGGAACACGGTCGATAGCTAACCCAAAGTCCTGCAGAGTCGAGACCATCCAAAGCACCTGACTACAGCAACTGGCTGCAGCAACGTACTCGGCCTCGGCGGTGGACTGTGCAACACCGGACTGCTTCCTCGAAGACCAGGAAACGAGAGAAGTGCCAATGAACTGGCAGGTGCCCGAAGTGCTCTTCCTATCTATCCTCTGACCAAAGAAAGTCTCGCATCCGAAAAGGCTCTAAGAGATAGACAGGAGGAGGAAGAGTACCAGATACCATAGTCAATGGTAGCTCGAAGGTACCGAAAGATGCGCTTCACCACCTGGCGGTGAGACACGCGAGGAGAAGTCTGAAACCGAGCACAAAGACACACGGAGAAGTGTATGTCCGGTCTCGAGGCAGTGAGGTACAGGAGAGAGCTAATCATACTCCTGAACTCCTTTTGATCGACTGGCTCGCCGTCCTCATCTGGGTCTAGAACGGCTGTAGAAGCCATAGGAGTTGATACTGGCTTACCGTCACTCATGTCGAAGCGTCTCAGGAGGTCTCGAGTGTACTTGCCTTGATGCAAGAAGGTACCCTCCCGAGTCTGCTTGATTTGGAAGCCAAGGAAGAATGTCAACTCACCCATCATGCTCATCTCAAACTCGGTGCTCATGACATCCGAGAACTGTGAGACTAGAGCATGGGAAGAGCCGCCAAAGATAATGTCATCGACATAAATTTGGGCGAGCAGAAGGTCATTGCCAAGCCAGCGAATGAACAGGGTCTTGCCAACTTTACCCATCTCGAAATCATCTCTAAAGATAGGACTTAAGCCTCTCATACCAAGCTCTAGGGGCCTGCTTAAGTCCATACAATGCTTTGGAAAGCTTGTAGACATGATTAGGGTATTTGGGGTTCTCGAAACCTGGAGGCTGTCTGACATAGACTTCTTCCTCAATGAAACAATTGAGAAAGGCACTCTTGACATCCATCTGGTAGAGCTTGAAACCCTTAGAAGTCGCAAAGGCAAGCGAATTCTAATGGCCTCAAGTCTAGCTACAGGGCAAAGGTCTCCTCGAAATCCGGACCCTCAACACAGGAGTACCCCTGCAACCGCCTAGCCTTATTTCGAATGACTACCCCATCCTCACTTTGCTTGTTCTTGAACACCCATTTGGTTCCAATGATATTGTGATCTCGAGGGGGCTCAACAAGCTCCTCATGCATGGCATTGACCCAAGACTCATCAGATAAAGCATGATAAACGTCCTTGGGCTCAAAAGAAGCTACGAAGGCAGAGTGGAGACAGAAAAGCGACACACCAGACTTGGAGCGTGTGACTCGTTCAAAGAGATCTCCAATCATCTCGCTTTCGTAAGGATGAGATTTTTGAATATGTCTTGGAGGTCCCGGATGAGATGAAGAAGTGGCCTCACCTCGTTACGACAAGGTAGGAACAGAGCCACTAGCTCCAGAAGAAGTAGAAGGTGGGGTCGATCACCTCGAGGTGCGGTGGAAGAAGGCACCTCAAGGGGTGGATGAGGGACTGGATCGGGTAGACAACCCTCATCTCCATCGTCCTCATCATCCACGAAGATGGTCTCGGACTGCTCTAAAGAATCTGAGATATCGGGTCTAGTCCCTGACCGGCCTCATCGAAAGTCACCTCACGTGTTTCTACCATTTTACTAGACTCGCAGCCTGCACCCTATAAGCCCGCCAAGAAGTCGAGTAGCCTAGAAAGATCCCATCACAAGAACGTGATTCGAACTTATCTAGGTTTCGGACTTCAGAATAAAGCACTTGCAACCAAACACACGAAAGTGAGAAACACTGGGTTTACGCCCATATCTCAAGTCATAAGAAGTGCGGTGCAAGTGTGCCCTGAGAAAAACTCTGTTCGAAACATGGCACGCGGTGGCTATAGCCTCAGCCCAAAACTTCCGCGGTGTAGAGTATTCATCGAGCATCATCCTGGCCATCTCGACCAAGGTACGGTTCTTCCTCTCCACGACGTCATTCTGCTGTGGGACGTGCGGAGAAGAGAACCGGTGCTCTACACTGTCTCACCACGAACCTCTCGGTAGGAATTCTTGAACTCCGTGCCATTGTCATCGCGGATCGCTCGTAAGGCACCGGAAGCTCAACGAGAAAGCCTCTTGAAAAGACCTCGGAATGTGTATACGTCTCATCCTTTGAGGCCAAGAAAAACACCCAAGAGTACCTCGAGAAGTCATCGACCACGACAAGGACATACCACTTTCCACCTGCAGACTGCACTCGAGCTGGTCCAACTATGTCCATATGGAGCAGCTGTCCTGGTACATCGGTCATAGTAACTGTGACCGGAGGGTGAGAAGCGGCAACCATCTTGTCGTGCCGGCATAGAGCGCAAACAAGATCTTTGACCATCTTGAATTTCGGCAGACCACGAATGAGATCGTGACCGCTAACTCGGGTCAAATGATCAAAGCCAATATGACCAAGTCTCCTATGCTAGAAAGAAAGATCACGGACTCGAAGCAACTAAACACCGAGAGGATCACCGAAGACTCGGAAAAATCAGCACGAAGATCCTCCCATAACGAGAAATCCATAAACCGGACTACACCAAGAATCAAGAATTTTGCGTTGTTTTCTTAAAGCTCACCTCAAAGTCGTCATCGGTGTCGAGAAACGAAATCAAATTATACCGCAGCTTACTAACCAAGGCAACATCTTTTAAAATAAATGAATCATTAATGCAAGACAAGACCTTTGGCGATGACGCCCGCCCAGATGAAGCATCTCCAAAGGTGATCGTCTCATCACCGGAGCACGGCAGGGAAGAAAACCAACGGAATCTCCGGTCATGTGTCGTGAACACCGGAGTCAACAAGCCAAACATTTCCTTCCACGCCTGTGAGCCCGAGTCAACAAGAGAGCAAAGTCTCGATCGGGATAAATCAAAATAGATTTTGGAACCCAATACTGAGTCACACATTGAGCAGAAGAAGTAGTCACACACGACTGACCTCTAACTACCCTCGCCTCAGTCGCTCAAAGAAGCGTAAGGTCCGTGAATAGACCAAGTCGCTCTTTGATCCGATCGCTATGGGAGAGCGAGTCGAAGCATCGGCAACACGCTGATCTCGCAGCGGGTAGCCATCTCGACGAGGAAAGTGAGATCTACCCTGAGAACGGCAGAAGTCACGACTCGAGGGAGCATGAGGACGAAAAACAGAAGACTCAGAAAAACCAAGTCCTCGATGCTGCCCAAAGCTACCAACAGTAGTAAGCCTAGACCTCATGTTGGTCTTAGGTGCACTCAAGGTCTGGGGCTGACCCTGAATACGCCTAAGAAACTCAACACGGTCTCTTCACGCGATCTTGGCGCGCTTGAAGCACTGGTCAATCAAATGCCCATCCTTCTGACAGAAGGTGCAATGATACTTCACCTTCTGAGGGGCTGAAGTAGCATGAGATGGCTTCACCTTCTGAGAGGCCGAAGCTGCAGGTGAAGTCACCTTGCTGTCAGAGATCCTTTGAACAAAGTCCACTGATTTAAATTGAACATGCTTGTTCTTGGGCTTGACCTCAAACACACCTGCGGCTACGGGTCTGAGCACGACAGGTGGATGCTTCCTCACATCCTCACGGAGATCATATCCTAGACCCTGTTTGAACTTGCAAATCTTTGATTGGTCTAGAATAAGATTGAGTTTCTTCTTGCCTCCTACAAATTTCTCGAGAGTGTTCATAAGATACTGACACTCCCGAAAGAGAGAGGTGCAAGAAGAGCAAGGAGAAGAAGAAGAGACAGCAGGAGGAGAGGAAGGAGAAGAACCAATAGCAGAAGAGCGAATAGCACGTGCGTATTTTTCCTTATGCACGCCACCTCAACCTTGAGGGCTTCACAGACACACAGGGCAGCCCTAATCCTAGCCATTTGGTTCTCGTAACTCTTCCTAAACGTCTCTACCATGTCCTTATCCTTTTCCAACACTTCAGCACAGAAAGCACAAGAAGGATACGATTTTTCTAGAAGGTCCTTAGTTAGCTTCACACACTTTTCATTTAAGACAATCAAATCAGATTTTAGTTTATTACAACTTTTGCATGGTGAGCTAACAGGATCCTTCGAAGCATACTGAGTCATTTTCTTATTATCATCAACAAATTCTTGAAACTGTTTAGAGACAGATTCAAGTTCAGCAGTAAGTTTGGGACAATTTGCACATGAAGTAATAGGCTCAAGTAAAAGGCTTGTAACTCGGCAATTTTGTGATCGCGCCTTTTAAATTTATTTTTAAATTATTGCAACTTTCACAAGTCTCAGGCAGATCAAGCAACATGGTATAAAGACCTCTAAAAGCGTTGTCCTTATCCTTACATGAGGTGCAAGAAGTAGTCTCAACAGTAGTAGATGAAACAGGAACTATCCTACTCATCTCAAGTTCAGCAAGAAGACTAACATTCTCCACCTTAAGAATATCAAGCTCAGAGGTCACACTATCATGAGAAGTCCTTAACTTCTCCAAATCTCCAAGCAAGGCAATGCATGTATCACGATCGTCACGGAGGAGCAGATATAAGTGAAGTAAGCTCCGTGACGGTCTATCTATTTCCTTCTCTAACTCGGTACACCTAGACTTAGCTCTAGCATGAAAACCACCTAGCTTAAGAAAAGCATGATTGAGCCGATCGTAGGTGGGACATACCTCGTCCGAGTCGGAGTAGAGCTCATTGTCACGATCTCGCCTCAAGGGCCATGAAGCACATGCCGAGAAGTCGTTGCCGCCATCCTTGGGCTCTTGGTCCCCGTCCGTTGTCGCCGCTCCATCCCTCTACCTCACTAAGGTCGAGGTCGTCGGCGGTGAGGACGCGTGGAAGAGCTTCTTCGCCTTTCGGGTTGCGGAACTTCTTCTTGCCTTGCGTCTGGCCGGAGGCTTCTTGTTGCGGTTCTTGTCGGTGTAGTCGATCTTTCCCGAACCGCCGTAATCATTCTTGCCCTTCTCCGGCTTGGGGCGGTTGCCGAATGTGGTTGGGGCCACCACACTCAAAGCAAATCATTGGTCCTCTTCTTTTCCGTCCCTCCTTCTCTTGTAAGCATGGGAGAACTTCCGAGCTAGGAGGGCCAATTGTTCATCCTCTAGCCGCTCTAACCGATCATCGCCACGTCACGAGAGCAGCTAGGAGAACCCACAAAGAGAATCGGCGAAGAACCGTAAGTCGGTGGGATCGGTGACTAGAGCCATCGAGAGACTATGTCAATCTCGTGAGTCTTGAGGCGCGAGTAAAGCGCGCCAAGAGTCGTGGTCGAGAGGTCCGTGGTATCCTTGATGGTAGTCACCTTCATCTCCCAAACCCAAGATCGAGTCAAGAGAAAGCATTTGTCGAGCATTATCCGAGTCGGAGTATGTGAGACCGACCGCTCGGAGGTTGCTCAAAATCTTGTGAAACGTGAAAAGCACTCGTCAAGGGACTCTCCAAGCAAGCATCTCGAATTTGCAGATTCGCTGAATCGGTCCTGTCGAACCGTCTTGATCTGGGAGGTGCCCTCATGGTATGCATCGAGGGTCACCCAGATGTCGAGAGCGGACGACATGTGAGAGATGCGATCAAACTCGCTTCTGCTCAGTCCCTGTATGATGATGTTCCTCGCCTTTGCGTTTGCCTCAACATCAGCCATATTCCCGGTATTGATGTTCTCATCGGTAGGAACAACAAATTGTATTTTCACCTTCCGCCAAATGGCATACCCCTGAGCCTGGATATATGTTTCCATTCGGCTCTTCCAGAAAGGGTAATCCAGGCCATCGAAAATAGGCGGCTTGGTGGAATACTTGTCTCTTGCCATGGCTCTTTGAGACCGGTTAAGATCTATGAAGAAGAGCTAACCGACTCTGATACCAATTGAAGGACCGAAATGGCAACAGAGGGGGTGAATGGTGCCTTAAAATTCTTCCCCAAATATTCAGCCTCTTTCTTCTCCAATAGTTAAAGTGCTCTGAAGAAGAGAATTGGTTGCCAAAGAAAAACAGAGAGAGAATCAGAGGGGCTTCGCCAAGACCAAGAAAATCGAGAGGAATAGTCGTGGTCGAAAAGGCGAATGACACCACCAAAACGGCGAGGTCGAAAAGCACTGAACCCTCAAAAACCGTAGTCAATATCCCCAACAGAATACATCAGTCGGCGGCCGTGGTCGAAGCAACACGAGCGTTGTCGTTACGACTGCAGCAGTAGAGCGGAGTGTGTGGTCGTAAGACGAAAACGCGACGATGCACAGTATTTGCTCTGTTTTGTCAGCGCACGACCAAAGAGCGAAAATTGAAGAATCTTTTCGCACACAAGTCAAAACCGAATGAAACTTGAAACCTATCTCGTATAAGATCTCTAGAAGATAAGCTACCAAGAAAATCATAGATCTAATCAATAAACAGAGAGAAGGCCAAAGTCGAAACAGAGAGCGAGCACCGAGGCTAAGACCAAAAACACGAGATTTCTGATTCAACTTTTGCTCTCGGGAGTGAGATGACCGAAAGGTCTTCGCATAGATTCCCAGTTCTGAGCAAAAACACACAGGCCAAATCTCAAGGAAAACTCATATAACAGTAAGAGCAAAAAGAAGACAAATGGATCAAACACATCATCTCAAGAACATAAACTAGAAAGATACAGAGAGATGAATCCAATCTTTTCTATTGATCATGGAGGTTTCTACAGCCACTCCATCGGAGGTACATGAGCGTCCATGCTCTACCTAGAGACAACTCACACAAATAGAAAGAAAAACTCAGAGCAACTCAGGGGACAACCTCACTCTGCTCCTGAGACCTAACCTCTCTATTTATAGTCTCACTAACGGGTCTCCAACCGAGACAACCCGCTAACCGAGTGGTTACGCTGCGTGCCTCCAAGCTTTACCTGCTCCTCTCGTGCAACGGCTCCACCGCTTGCCCGTTAACACCACCAACTCCACAGAGCTCTTACAGGGCTTCTCCAGCGGTCACAAGAGCTTTACCCAAAGGGATGACTTCCTCCGCAGCTTTGACATTTCTCCAAAATGCCCCTCCGCGCCTTCCGTGAAGCTTCCTCCACCGCCTTGCTGTCCATCTTTGTCGACCACCGCACGACACGTCCTCTTCGGCTTTTCCACGCCGCTCGACCTCAACAACTCCCTTGTCTAGTCCCGACCTCCTAAGCCTCACCAAGACTTGTCTCCAGGTACCTGCAACCATCAAAGACAACAAAAACATCACATAGCACTGATCTACACAGAGAACCACACTCTGCACAGCTCAAACAGAGCTCAACTCTTTTCCACAGAAATTAGATTTCAACAGGACCTGTCAAAATGTAGAACAAACAAGTCCACAAGGTCCATGACTTCACAAGGAACTGAACCGACCGATTCCCACCATAATCGGACACCACATGTGCCCATACGACCGGTTTTAGTGAACCCGCACGACCACGGTCATCCAGCCGATAGCGTGGTCGAACGCGGTTTCGACCACGTTCATTTCTCGCGCTTAACGTGGTCGTAGCTCTCCGAGCGCACAGCGCGGTCGAACGCCCGACCGCCCAACGTGGTCGAAACTCCGATCCCACAACGTGGTCGAAGCCTCAAGTTCCCACAACGTGGTCAAAGCTCGAGCGCCCACAACGTGGTCGTGACGCCCACCGACCACGGCCAACGTGGTCGTAACGCCTTCCGACCACGACCAAAACTTCCGAGGGCTCCGCTACGTGGTCGTAAAAGACCAGAGAGACTTTCGATCACTGTCAGTTTTGCCGAGAACACCTCAACGTGGTCGTAGACCCTCCGAATGGCCTCCGACCACGGTCATTTTCGCCGAGAGTGTTATAGCGTGGTCGTGCGCAGCATTCCGGCTCCGACCGGTTCCCAAGTGGTCGTGACGGTCGTGGCATGGTCGTAGACGACTTTGACTTCGGCCAGAGCTACGACTTCGCAGTAAAAGCCCAAAACAAACTCAATTTTCTTTCAAACAAGAGTCAATTACTCATCACAAAGATGAGATCATCTCCACATGATCTCTCACAACAACAGAATGAGTATGCAGCAGCACTTTGTTTACAAAACAAGGTGCAGCGGCAAAAAGAGCAGAACACTCAAGAAACGAGATTTTCGGATCCTCGCTTGTCAAGCTGTTAGCTTCAGATAAATTGTGAAAATCAAATGCTGGAATTGATCGACACAGATAGTTGATATCGGGCCTGTTCTTTTTGGCTGCGGCTTATGACTTTTGACTGAAAATTTTGAATTTTGGCTGTTTACGGTACAGATTACGGAGAGATCGATACTCATTTACGATTTTGGCTGGTTACTATATTTAACTTGTAGCCTCTATCTTAAGAAAATACTCCGTTTAAAAGTTAGGTACTATAACGACTACTAAAAACCAATCGACTTGTGGCCTGAAGAACAGACCCATCGTCAAAAATTATGGTAACATCGGTGACCATTTTTCGTGAATACGGTGAGGTGGAGACTGGCATGGTCAAGGAAAAAAGATCATGGCAGTAATTGCGCAAGATATCGAGGTCCCTCTAGTCTTAATATCCATCTTCAACTTAGTTTCTTTGGTATCTGTGAACTTCTCTTTAAGACCAGTGAAGGACCATATAAGAAGGTTCTGATTAATGTTATGATGAATCATTATAATGTTTGTGAAGTGAGCAATTGATTTTGCAAAGAGGGCATTTGTTTTGAACTGAATTCTCGAAGTCCCAGAATTTGAGGATTTTGGGTTTTGAGTCATTGAATGAGTTGGGATGACCTGGGTCATTGGATTAAGATTGTATGATGCATGTCTTGGCTAATATGGGTTAATTTGTGAAGAACGTGTGCCTGAAAATGATTTTTTTATATTTGGATGTGCAGGGTTACTTTGAGTAAAATGTGGTCAACGGCGATGATCGGGGCTAGGCTCATGGGGGAGTTAAGGCATAGAATGATCAAGGATGCCGGGTGAGACGGTGAGCTCAAGCATGGCATGAGAAAGGCGAAAAATGTTTAAGGCGAGTTCGAACGGTGGGATGGCACCATGTAACTTGCATGGGCTGAGTGAGTCGTGGTTCGATGGAACCAGGATAGGATAGACTTGGCGACACGTGGCAAGCTAGTGGCACAAAACACGTGGTAAGCATGGCGATTGCTTACAGTGGTTTGTGATGACTAGGTCAAATAAGGGTATTTTTGTAGTTTGATCAAAATACTAAAAATCATCTTGGATCAAGACCGCGGCGCATGGGCGATGCGTTAGAGAGCGGTTTAGGTCAATGTGGAGTTGGTAAAGTTCACATGGATGACTACTACTACTCCGGATGGAATGCTATGAACTCAAGTACAAGAGAGTATAAATATTGGCTAGATGTCGCCGTTATGTAGTCGCTGGTTAGAACCCCATTCCTTTCTAAATGTTGCATTAGTCGAGCCCTCGTGGCTTTGTAATACGCTTTAGCTCTGCATGGTGAAAGTACTGTAATAAGAAAGGACTGTCTCTAATTATTGTTTCGCTACAATACTCTGATGTGTTTTTATTTGTTGGAGCGGTGTTCTATCGGGCAAACGAATAATAATCTATTGACCAGTGTTATTACCCCTTGGTAATGACATGGGTCATCACAGTTTAGTGGTCAGTTACCGGTTCGTGAGCATTTTGTTTCTCTCTCTTTTTTCCAACTCTATGTTGCACCAGTTGATCGAGAAAAGAAAAAGGGGGGAAAAGGAAAACTGTAGCACCCGTAAAAAAAGAAAAGAAAAAGAAAAAAATATATCCCTAACTAACTCCCTCTAACTCCCGTTATCTCTCCTATCCCTCATCTAACCTCTTCCTTTTATCTCTCTCTCCAACCATCTCTCCCTCTCTCTCACGTCTCTCTCCCCCTCTCTCCCGTTGCGTCCGGGTAGCCGACGGCGGCGGCACACGTGACGACGGAGGGAGGCACAGCGGTCGGCGGCAACTCACGGCATCGGTGGCGCCGCGCGCCACCACGGCGGCGCGGTCAGAAGCGCCGCCATGGCATCGGCAAAGATGGGCGACGGCGGCGGCGGTGTCGCGGCGGCGGCGGCGCGATGGGCACGGCCCTACGCAACGGCGCACGCACACGAACCGGCGAGGCGGGCGGCACGCACGCACGCCGGCGGGCGGCGGCGGCGGCTCGCGCCGCCATGGCGGCGGCGGCGGCGGCGGGGCTACTGGCGCCAGCGGGCACCACACGCGCGCTCGTGTGTGTCTTGGTGGCGGCGACGGCAACGCCACGTGGAGGCGGGCTGCGGTGTGCGGTGGCGACCGGCAGTGACGGTCCGGCCGACGGGCGGTGCCGGCGAGGTTCGGCCGGTTGGGACCCGACCGAATCATGTTTCGTGCGCGTTTTCTTTAGCGTTTGCCGGGGAGCAAATTCGTTCAGCCGAATCGTGTTTCGCACAGCGTTTTCAGAAGTCAGGCAGCGAGTCGTGGTTTGCACGACCGATCAGCCAGTCGCACGGCCGTATGGTAATTCGCACGATGAAGGCTTAGTGAACGCAAATTCGTTCGTCCGATAGCTTTTCTGTCTAGTCTTCCACAAGTTATCTCAACCTTGATCTGATCGGCCACCATTACATCGTGTAGGTTCGCACACAGCTTTTACGGGAACGCTTGGACAGTTGCACACCTCGGATTCCTCGTGCAGCGAGCCACCAAACGTGTTCAAGGCAAGTACCTCGCGGCCGTAACCTTTCTGTTTCGCATATCATTTGGTTCCAGATTATTTATCACCTTGTCATTGAGTATAAGGATCATATCACTTGGCTAATTTGATATCGCTAAACCACATCACTAAAGTTACCTGGCCAATTTTATGTCGCTAAAGTTACCTGGCTACTAGCGTATCACTAAAGCTTATCTGGTCAATATCATATCACTAATGTTGTCTAGTCATTATCATATTGTTCATGTTGCCTATTTATAGATGTTTAATATTATATGCATGCCATTATGTTCTAGGTTATTTTATTTCACCTGCTACTAGGTTAATTTGGATGTTCAGTTAAAATGTTCTAGAGTTCATGCTTTTAATTAGTGGTTTAGAACCTATGCTTAACTTGTTAATGGGGGGTGGCTTATGAACATATTTTAACTTAGATTTAAATTATTGACACTCATATGATACTAGGGTTGCTATGTTTTAGTTTTATAATGTTATGTTTCAATAATTGTATGATATTGTATTTGAGCCATGAAGGATGTATGTATTAAATCTGTTAATCTGGCTAATAATCACTTATCACATAATAAAACTTAATTGGTTGATAATCTTACGTGAGCTATATTATAATACCTCTTTAGGATAATTCCTATATCACTATCACCTTTCCATTATTCTACCTCGCCTTATATCAGAAACTATGTCTCTCTATTGTCAACACTAACACATCTTTTCACTTCTCATAACTTTATTATAGCCTTATCCTCGCCATCTCTTAGCTACCTTAATTTTGTTCTATATAATTTGTCAATGATGTACCGGTTACCTTATCACCTAGTATCACCAATCCTGTCTCTCCGGTCTCATTGTATTAAATTGTTACCCTCATAACTTTATCTTAATTCATTCATGACTCCCTAATTATACCATGGATAATTCGCTAAATCAAGAACTAAGAGTTATCACGCCGGGACTACCCACATATAGGGGAGATTTCCACCCAACCTGGTAACGTACGAGGGCTCGTATATTCTCGTTACACAGAATATTACACCCCTTCAGCGGTTATACAATCGAGGACAAGGTTGTGCTTGACTATTCTCGTATAACCGGGTATGTGCGATGAGGTCGCCGGCACCTTTGCTATAACTTGTCACATAACAACTATCTTTAATACACAGTCTCCATGATGTCCGTCTCCTGTTTATGACAATATTTCCGATATCAGTGTTTGTTGCTTTCATCCTGTATCAATGGCTTGCTTGTTTGCTTGTCCTTCACATGTCTTACTTGCATTACCTATCCTTTACTAACTGTGTTGCGACCGTTGTTGGGTATTTGCTGAGATTTCTAAATCTCACGCTTACTCTTTTTAGTCTCAGGTAAAAGGCCAGTGGAGTGATAGCATCATGCATGGGTGGGAGCACTCAAGTTTTCAGCACCATGGTCTACCACTGTTTTGTTGTTCCATTCGTTCTTATTTGGTTAGAAGTGGACCGGTCCCATATTTTAAACATTTATTCCAGCTTCCGTTGGTTCTCTATTTAAGTGTTGATAAAGTTTTAAATTTCTTGTGATTTCTTTTATTGTTCTTATTTATTTTTCACTTTGGCGATGATGTTCTATAGTAGTATCTCATATCGGTATGTGAGGTGCTACAAAAACTACAAATAACAGGTAGTACAATTGGTCTCGCATGCATCTAAATTTCCACTCTTAACTTAAGCAACACATTTGCTGGTGCATTTTAGGTACGAGCTGGTCTGTTCTGATCTCAAGAACCCCACACATACACACTGGTACCTAGCGATCAATGCAGACCTGTCGAACGTATCTTCGATCGATCTCTCGAGTCTCGTCGCCAGTGTCAATTTGCATGGATTGGGAAAAAATAGAGCTGCACTAATCAATTGATTTAAGCCTGCTATCATGTGTGGCTTACCGAATGCGTGCAAGTCAAAGGTTTTTTGGGTACGGATTTGCATTCACAGATCGCGCCGCGCCGACAAGGAATCATCCCATGGACGCCATCAATCAAATAGTAGCAGCATCTCGATACAGTGGCGAAGCCAAACAAAAATAGAGGATGCTCTATCGTTATTCGTTAAAGCTAACGTGAGACGAACTTATGAAACATGCATCGAACAGTCTTTGCAATCAGAATTCATACATAACAAGTAGAGATTTTTTTTTGCAAAATACAATAGAGATAGTACATCGCTATGGATAGTGTTGCCCAAATACCCATAAATATACGAGTAGTGAGGGTACCTATAAATACCAAAAAAATTAGGGTTGACTTCGCCAAATTCTTTCTCTTTCATCGTGATTGCTTCAACGTTGTTATTTTAGTTTTTTCTACAATATTCATCTTCCTCGTTTTTGATACCACGCACACTTATGCTGTGTCTCACAAACTCTGATCCGATGTAGGTGCTGCTGCACATAAGAAGGGTATCAGAGTGTAACAAGTGGTATGAGAGCTAAGGCCGGATTAATCTGATTTGTGAGAAAGTCAGTAAAACATTAGGTGGCACAAAATCAATATCGATATCGACAATGTGAAATCAAGTAGAGAAATTTAACGACGGATGAAATTTTAGCGTGTGACAATACGTGATACATGATATCCTTGTCCAACAAGAGCTAATCGATGCTCTTAAAGGGAACAAATAGGAAAAGATGACTGCTAAAGACTGGAAGGTGATGAAGCGAAATGTTATCAGTACAATCCGTCTATATCTCTCCGATGTGGTAAAGTACTTACGATCAAGAAGAATCCGTTAAAGAAATTATGGAAGGATAAGAATTGTGTATGACAAAGTCGCCGACAAATCAGTGGGTTCTGAAGCGACAGCTGTACATATTGCACTAGGAGAAAGGTATACGGTTCGTTGATCATCTCAATATTTTCAATAAATTTATCATACAACTGACTAATGTGGATAAAAAAATTTAGAAGAACAACAAGATTGTTATATTGGCACCATCTCTACCACTATTATGAGAACAATTGACGATGAGTATTCTCATCGGAAAAACCACTTTCAGCAGCAGAAGTGTCTTTACAAAACCAAGTGCAGCGGTAACAGGAGGAGAACACGCCAGAAAGTACTCTAACCCATCTTCAGGCAGACTAAACAACTAGCAACGGACTAGCCAACGAATCAGAATCCTTTCTAGCATCAAGCTGCGGTTGTGTTACCATTGTATTGGTACTATCGCCTCGCTAGACAAGGCTAGAATGTCACTTTAGTTGAGATAGGAGGAGGGATGAAGCCATAATAAAGAAGATTAAGCTTACTAGAAATCAAGACCCAGCTCTCTTTCTCGCACGGACATGCTCGCAGGCGCATCCTCGAGCCCTTGTTAATTAGCTTCAGATAAACGGTCAAAATCAAACACACCAACTGATCAACACAATTTATCGATAAATTTTTTTTACAGTATCTTAAAATAAATATAAATCGTTCAATATTTGTAATACAATGGTGTAGATTAGTTACAATGTAGTTATACTACTATTCACACTACTAGAAGTAGAATTTAAGAGAAGTTTGAAAATGGAGAATAGAACCACTAATTATGACTTGGTTGTATGGCCAATCCTTAACATATGACCCGGTGGGAGCGCCTCCGCCTGGTGGCGGCATGCATGATGACCTGCCGAAAAGAGAAACAAAATAAATAAATAAATGAAACGCCGATCGATCCGTGTAGATCAAAGCTCTTGTAAATGGTAATGTTTGCCCCAAGATTAGGAAACCAATGTAGCACCTAAGTACAGAGCTCTTGTAAATGGTAAATGGTAATGCGTGCGTACCTAAGTACACGTAGTGGATCATGGTAATGGATCATGAGCCCTGCCATAAACAGCTCATGCTTCACCTTCACCAATTGCCTGTAGGAGCTTAAAGTCTGGCAAACTTTACCTTGGAGGGGAAGCGCAAAAGCAAATCTTACAATATACAAGAACTACCTACAACAAACAAGCAACGAGAATCAGGGAAAAAACGGAACGTGAAAGGAAACAGTAGCTGAAAAGAAATTAAGGATCTCACTCACCACGCAGTTGAGGCGAATCTCGGCATGCAGTTGAGGTGTGAAGCTTGTGTTATCCGTATATGACATCTGCAATATGAGCGATCTTGTGCTGATCCTCTCCTTGGCACCTCTCTGACAGAGTCCGACAGCCAGCGATAAACAGTAGATTCAACTCCGTAAGGCGTCGAATGCTTTCCGGCAGCGACGACAGCTTCGGGCAATCCTTGATGTTGATTTCTGTTAAAGAAGTAAGGTCCCCGAGCCATTCCGGTAGTGTCTCCAAGTCCTGACAACTCACCAGCACAAGTAAACGGAGGGAGGTGAGGAGTCGAATAGCCTCAGGCAAGGTTCCAAGGCCAGTGATGGAGTTAAGACAGAGAATCTCGAGTGAAGAGAGGTACTGCATCCTGGCCAACACTTTAGAAGACGAGGGTGTGCTCCTTTTTATCACCAAAAGAAATGGAGAAGTGGTAGATGGGAGGCTCCCAAACCCACGTTCTGGCAACACATCGTCGCTATTCTCTAACAGCCAATGTACGCTCCTTGGGGGATACGGCAGGAACTTCAACTTTGGGCAGTCGAAAGCACGCAAATAGTGTAAATTAGGGATTAAGAACTCCCCATCTTCATTAGACGATCTCGTTGCCCACCACTCTTCCAGGTTGTCCATTGACTGCAAATGAATCACTCTTAGTTTCTGACAAGTCCCGTAGTCTCCATAGAACTCCTTGCCAATGCTCCTGATATTGGGCATTCCATCCATAAGCAGTGCTCTCAGGTTCGGCAGGCGCCCAAGAGGAGGAAGGCAGCTGCACCCTTTCAAATAGGCAAGCACGACGGTGGTAAGATGAGGCAGGTAGGAGGCAATGTCGAACATCCAACTAGGAAAGTCTAGGCTCATATAGCCACCTAATGCAAGGTGTTCGAGGCTTCTAGGAGGCACGAGCTTCTGTAGCATTGATTTGTCCTTGTTTGCACCTGTGTTCTTCTCCAGGCTATCTTGATCATGCTTCCATGTGAGTACTAGCCTCCTAAGCTTCGAGTTGTTCGATAACTTGGCTTGCTCTGCCTCTTCTAAATGCTCGACATTCTCAAGTCCGTTGATGACTAGCTCATGGCAGTGTGTCTTCTCGAGATCCACAATTTGACTCCATAGATCACCGCTTCCTCCATCAAGCTGAGAAGAACCTTGCAGCCCTAGATGCTTCTTGAGTCTATCGACATCAGCTTGTAACAGGGCTACAAATGTTGCCTCCACATTTTCTAGTGTAGACATGTTAAAAATGCTGTCCGGCAACCCGTTAAGCCAGAGACAGCCTTCAATATCCAGAGTTTTCAGTTGCAAAACACCAATACAGGAGGGCAGATATTCAAGCTTCATACAGAAGGACAAATTTAAACTCTTTAACTTCACAAGTTTGCATAGAGACTCGGGCAACATCGGAACCTTGGAACAGCTTGTCAGGTTCAAATACTCAAGCTTAGAGAGTTCACCGATACATTCTGGGAGCTTTCCAAGGTTGTGGCAATCCGACAGATCAAAATGTGTCAGACCACGGAGTTGACAGCAAGAATCTGGTAAAGAATGGAGTTTGTAGCAGTCGGAAAGGTTCAAAAACTGAAGCGTATGCAGATTGCCAAAGGATTCTGGAAGTGTCTGCAATTCATGGCAGCTTGCTAAGTTTAGGAAGAGAAGATCGCTTAGGTTTCCAAAAGAGGTGGGAAGCTCCTGAAGGTTGACACAACTTGATAGATCAAAGTATTGCAGCTTTTGGAGACAACCAATATTCAAGGGCAACGTCTTGAGAGAACTATTTGAAAGTATCAACGTTTGCATGTTCTGGAGGTTGTTCAAGGATTTAGGCAAGTTTGTGATAGGAAGGTTAGAAGCATCAAGGTATCTCAATAGCTTTAGCTCAGAAACAGAACTTGGCAGCTCTGACACATGACAACCACCCAAATCCAAAATTCTCAAGCATAATGCGAGTGAGAATGCTTGCTTTGGAAGATGCATTTTACCGCATTCCCTGAAATGCAGAGCCCTCACCTTAGTTGGCAAGGCCTTATAGGTAGACGATGCCTTGGTTTTATTCGTTAATAGTTGATAGTGGCAATTCTGATTGTCAGTCTTCTTGTTTTCTGCCACCGCATTTAAAAACAAGAATTCATCACCAGCAACATATCTTGCAAGATCATGTACCATATCATGCATACGAAATTTCAGTGTCGGTTTGAATATCCCTGTAGCCGGAATCTTGGGGGGAAAAGGAAAGTACAAACTTTAGATTATTCAAACAGAAAACAAATTGCACACTTATAAGTTATAATTACTATCAAGAAATAATGATTTCACTTACCGCGTGGGGAGTAGAAATTGTAAGGAAGGACATTCCCAAGAAGTCGTCAATATGTTTGTCACCAACAGTTTGAAGTGGTCGTCCAGCAGTATCTCGAATGAACCCCAATGCAATCCATTGTTGGATCAAGCAGTCACGATCTATGTCATGGCTCTTAGGAAAGATAGAGAAATACATGAAACAGAGTTTTAGTTGTGGAGGCATGTAGTAATAGCTTAGCATCAAACCCTTCAAAATTACGTTGTCACCATACTTGAGATCCAGAATATCACTATCTCTAATGTCTAACCATGCTTCTTTTGTGCAATGCTTCCGCATCATGTAACCAAGAGCCTTCGCAACTAGAGGTACTCCGTTGCATCTCTTTGCAATTTCTTTTCCAATGTGTACAAGGTCAAGAAATTGTCCATCTCCTAGAGAATGTGGCTTCATAATATACCAACATTCATGATCTGGTAAACCCTCCAATATAGTTGGTGCAACAGTATGAAAAGATGAAGTATGTAAGGTACGTAATGTAGTAGCAACCTTTTCAATACGAGTGGTTACTATTATCTTGCTTCCTTTCTTTCCGGATTGTAGCATGCTCAACAGTGTCTCCAACTCATGCTCCCCATCATCCCATAAGTCATCCAAGACAACAAGATAAAACTTGTCACAGAATATGCGGTCAAGCTGAGTTTTTAGATACTGTAGATCAGTATCATTGGCAGGAGTGCTACCTTCTACCTGAGAGATAATAGAAGCTACAATCTTCTTCAGCTCAAACTTATCTGAGATATGGACCCATGCTTTTATATCAAACTTACTTGTTTCCTTAACAGTGTAAAGGAATTTTGCAAGTGTCGTCTTACCCATACCACCAAGGCCAACAACAGGAATGATAGAGATTTCTTGGTCTTCCTGCAACACCTTGTTTAGTATGTCTTTCTTCTCTTTTTCCCTTCCCACCATCTCAATTTCTTCTTTGTCACCCACAAATGATCCTCTCCAATTTTCATTCATTGCTTGTCCTGTTGAGGCAGAAACCGGCAGGAAATTGAATTTGTTCCGCTTCTCAACGATCTTATCTAGCTTCACCCGGATATTTTTCATCTTGTTTGGCATGGTGATGCGCACAATGAGTGGATTGAATGATGAGAAGAACAATTTAACCTGCAGTATTTTTTTAGTTAGTCAAAACTAAAAAATGAAAAAAATCACAATTTAGTTCCACATGTATGGGCCGGCATGAGTGATGATTAAGCATGTACCGAAATCGGCTTAGGCCTAGCCTCATTCTGGATAGGCCACGCACACGTAACAACCCACTTGCGCTTTCGTCCTCGCTTCGCGCAAAACAGTTAACCAGAGGTGCTACCATTGGAACTCCTAGGCTTATATGTAAGTGTTTCTCAAGGTAATCTAGCAAGGTGGGACTAACCCAGAAATTCATGTGTACACACACATGGGCCAACATGGGCCGGGGTGTCACATACACCCCCTCAAAGGACATGACTTCCTCATCGGACCAACATACCCACACTGGGGATCTCCCCTCTTGGCACATGTCCGTGCGTTCAGTGCCAGCACATATATCATGCCGTGTGTCTACTCCGGGCCCACACGCGCCATGCGCCATATGCCCACGCCCTGACCCGCACGCGCCCATGTAACCGCGAGAGTCGGCTCTGATACCATTTGTAACGCTCTAGGGTCCAAACCGGCTTAGGCCTAACCTTATTCTGGATAGGCCACGCACACGTAGCAACCCGCTTACGCTTTCGTCCTCGCTTCGCGCAAAACGGTTAACCGGAGGTGCTACCATTGGAACTCCTAGGTTTATATGTAAATGCTTCTCAAGGTAAACTAGCAATGTGAGACTAATCTAGAAATTCATGTGCACACACGCATAGACCAACATGGACCGAGGTGTCACAGTTCCCATTTTAGTTTGTCCAAAATCCCTTCAACGCTCGTCTTGATTTTGTTGACGTCCGAGCATTGCGTTCTTTCCAGATGGTCCAGGGAAGAGAAATATTGTAGAGTCAAATTCTTTCCTTTGAGTCTTGAGCCCTTGCTTGTGCATTGTGATCTACCAGTCTAACAAACAGTATGTGTTGTGACCTGTTGCCACGGTCCGCCCAGAAAGCGTGAGAAGACCCCGGACCTGGCGAACCCAAGGGCTAAGAACAAGAAGGTAATCAATTGTTTCCATGCTTTGATCATAGAGGGGGCATAGAGTGTCTGTGGCGATTCCATGACGCTCTAGGCGGTCAGCTGTCTAGCAGTGGTCGTGGATGGCTGAAACACTTTATGTTAATACAAGAACCTGAAACAATAGATCACCTTAGTTCATGGGTTGTCACACGGCACACGATTCTTAATTGGTGTGGCGCCCAAATGTTAACACCTAATTTACATGACAACTGGCGGGGGTGGTGGATCTCAACAAGGATAAACGACAGTAAAGAGGCCAGAAAAGAGTTTGATACAGTAGTCGTAATGGTGATTTGGTGGCTGTGGAAAGAGAGGAACAACAGCGTGTTTCAGGGTCGTCTAACAAGAAACTTGGAATTGGCACTGAATATATCAAAGAGGAGGCCACGATGGAAGCTAGCGGGTGCAGGTTGCTTGCAGGCATTCTGGAGCGGGCCTTAAGTCATTAGCTAGCCTACGTTACTTCTTTTTCTTTATCCTTTCTATTTCTCTTTCTCGTCGCCCTTTCCATAGCTCAGCTATGTTAATTGTATGAAACATTTTGCCGACACATATGACACGCAGCTCTCCTATGTATCCTTGGAAAAAAATACTTTTAGACACAATAACTAACAGGAATGCCGTGCCGAGTCGCCGACACTGACGCTGAGAACCGAACTATGGTAGTTGCCCAACTCACATGCCCACTGTATCCCACTGTTATGAACCCTAGCCTTTGTGTTCCGCTAATCCTATTCTTGATTTGTGAATTTTTGCTCTTATTTGTTTAAGTCAAGTTCAGCGTTTGAGATTGTGAAAAATAGGACTTTTTTTGCGACTAGTGTAAACTAGATTTAAGAACTAGATCTTTTTTAACGTTCTTGTACATACTGCTAAGACTTGAGAGTCGTTTAAAAATGTTTAAAGCTTCGAGACTTCGAGACATTTGTAGCACCCTCAAAATAGGGATGGCAGCGTTTGAAACAAATCTATCTCTACCTCTTTTTTATCTTTTCCCTCACGTAGGTGATTCCTCTATGTTATCTCCATCTCCATCTATCTCTCTCCATCTCTAACCGTCTCTCTCTCTTTTCCATCCAATCTCTCTCCCACATCCCTCTCTCTGTGAAGCCAATGCCATGACAGGCACCAGCGGCTGCAGCGGTGCCTGGGCTGCCATGACAGGCGACGGCGGCCCCACGTTGCCACTTCACGCGGCGTCGCATGCACTACCATGGCAAGCGATGCGGTGTGGTGGCAATGTAGGTGGGCTCGGCGGCGGCAGGCTGTGGTGGGCACAGGCCGGAGGTGGCATACAAGCCGACGGTGGCGTGGCCTGGAGGCGGCGCCGGTTGGGCTGCATGCATGGTCAGCAGGCGACGCACTTGGTCGGGCGGCGCGGGGTCGAGCGACTGGAGGTGGCACATGACCGGGGCAGCTGGGCGGCGTCGGGCGGCGTGGGGTCGAGCGACTGGAGGCAAAGCACGAGTGGGGCAGAGGGGAGGCATCGGGCGGCGCGGAGTCAAGCGGCTGAGCGGCATCGGCGACGCCGCTAGAGGTCGGCGTCGGCCGAGGGGCGGCGACCGCGACGTGGCTGAAGCGGCAAAGGGTCGACCGACGCGACCGGCAGTAACGGTTGGGTGGTGTTGTTGCCAGGTACGGTGGCCACACGGCCAGTTGGTTGGGCGCTACCAACTTAGATTCACGCGGGTTTTCGCTAATTCGCAATTAACATCGCTCGCTTGGCCAAATGTTGTTCTTTACGAACGACGATTCACACTACGAACGACAATTCACATGATGAAGGCTTAGCGAACGCGAATTCTTCCGACCGATTACACTTCTGCCCGTCTTTTCACAAGTTTATCTTAGTGTTAATCTAATTCATCTCTATTCCATCGTGTAGGTTCATGCAACTGTTGAGGGAATGTTCGGGTAGTTGCGTATTTCGAGCCCTTCCTATGGCGCGTCCGCCGAGCGTGATCAAGACAAGTACCCCGCGGCCATGACCTTCCATTTCTCATATTCCGTGTTTCTAGTTTACTGGTCACCTTGTAATTGAGTATAATTATCATATAACTAACGATACCTGACTAATATCATATCACTAACGAAACCTAGCTAATATCGTATCACTATAGTACCTGGCTACTGACATATTACTAAACTTTACTTGGTTATTATCACATCACCAATGCTTGCCTGATTATTATCATATTACCAATACTTGTTTGGTTATAGACTTTTAATATTGTTTATCTTGTTTCACATGCTCTTAGGTTTATTAGAATGCTCAGTTAATTATGTTCTAGAATTTATGCCTTTAATTAATGATTTAGAAGTAAGGGTTCAACAATTAATGGGGAGTAACATATGAACATATTTAATTTAGGTTTAAAATTATCAGCACACATTTTACATTAGGATTGCTATGTTTAGTTTCTGGTACCATGATCCATTAACTGCTTGATGTTGTATGTGGGCCATAACGGATTTATATGTTCATGATACATGTTAATCTGACTAATAATCACTTAACATATAATAAAACTTGGATGAATGACAACTCGTGCGTGAGCTATGTTATAATATCCATTTTAGATTAATTCCTAGATCTCTATCACCTTGTTATCATTCCATATCGCTCTCATATCGGGAGTTATACTTTTCGTTTCTAGCCTCAACAACCCCTTCTACCTATCATACTCTTATTCTCGCCATCTCTTAGGTTCGTTAAATTCATATTATATAATCTGTTTATAATGTATCAGTTACTTTATTACCATATTATCATCCTCTATCATTCTCATATTGAGAATTATGTTTCTCTATTTTCAAGCTTAGCAAATCCTTTCACTTTTCATAATATTATCTTAACTTTCTCTTAGTTCCCTTAAATTTACATCATATAACATGTTAATAATATAATCATTACTCGGCCCGGGTTATCCGCGATAGGGATATTTCCTCCCACCGTAATGTATGCGCGTGTGGGGGTGTTCTCGTTACTCAGAATGTTACACCCCGTTTGCGGTTATACAGTTGAGGACGGCGTTGTGCCTGACTTTTCTCATATAACTAGGTACGTGGGGAGTAATCGCCAGAGCCATTGCCATAACTTGCAAAATAATATTTATCTTTAATGTTACTGTTCTTGTTATCTCTATCTCCGATCCGTATTAGTGTTTTCGATAATCTAGCTTTATTGCACTTAACATATGTCAATTAATTGCTTGATTTACTTGTCCTTTACTCACCATATTGCGATCGTTGTTGGGTACTTGCTGAGATTTTCAAATCTCACGTTTGCTCTTTTCATTCTCAGATAAAAGACCAGCGGAGTGATAGCATCATTCATGGGTAGAAGCACTCGTGTTTTTAGCACCATGGCTTGCCATTATGTATGTTATTTTATTTATTCTTCATTTGGTTAGAAGTGGACCGATCCCATATTTCAAACATTACTTTCAGATTTCGTTGACTCTCTGTTAAAGTATTTTTAAAGTTTTAATTTTTCTTGTTATTTCTATTGTTGCTGTTATTATTTATTTTTTACTTTGGCGATGGCATTCTACAATAATATCTCATATTGGTATGTGAAATGTTGCAACATTTCACTTCATGCCTATTTTGGTCAAACAGCTGACTTTTCCAATCTCCACCAAGCTTCCTGAGAAACTGAAACCCACCCATTGAAAGATGCCAAAAGTTATTGGGGGAATGGTGGTTGGTTTAGAAAAAAAGAAAATAGTGGTTAGTGGGAATATTCAGTGCAAACCATGAGCTATGTGTGATCATGCAAGCCATTTTAATTCTGAAAAAAATTGTGTAGAAAGAGCAGAACGGGCAGCACCGTGAGCCAACCGAGGTGGCAGGCTACCGTGAGGGGTGGGTGGTGAGCTAGCCAGCAGCATGCAGCGTGGTGGAGGATCGTACCAGATGGCCAACAACTAAGAATAGATGCTTTTAATTTTTGAAATGAAAGACCACCAAATAGAAATTACCTATAATAATACATAGTGAAAGAGGATATGTAGAAATGTAATAAACAAATAAGAAGATATGCCAAGCATTTTTTTTTGGTGACCATACAAACTTTGTACACACATGTCAGGAGTCATGGTACGTACCTTGCATGGGCTATTTTTCCATATCATTTCATTAGCATCCAACTCATCCAGTGTGTCTTCGATCTCGTAGGCAACAGACTTGTACTTCTTGAGCCAATGTCGCACCAATTCGTCCTCGTTCCCTTGGGAGAGCTTTTCGGCAGAGTTCAGCGCAACCTGCAGATCATCCATTGTGTCCTTCATCTCCTCAACATCCTCTTTGAAGTTCCATATCAGCTCAATCCTCTCCCCGGCGATCTGGCCGAGCTTGCCAGCGACATGCTGCACAACGGCGCCCGCGATCATCTCGACTCCGCCGCTCATGGTGCAGACTTGTCTCTTGCTCTCTGGAAAGGAGAACATATTCGTCAAAATTAAAGAGAGCACTTGAAGATAAATGGAAGACGATAGTTGAAGCAACGCTGAAACATGAGTAGTTTCCGGACGATCCGATCATCTAGGAAGAATGAAACCTGTGTAAGAGAGGTTGTCTGCAGTCTGCACTCTTTAACTAGGAAAACCAATTTGAAGAGTGTAGATACTACTACAAAAACAGAGCATCCAAAAGAGAAGGATTTTAGCCTGGCTATGTGAGCACGCAGGAGCATCAAAATCACGATTTTAGCCTGGCAGGCGGCGCTGGGAGTGGCCGGGAGCGGGAGGCCGTGGGGGCGACGGCGGCCGGAGGGGATAAGGGAGAAAATAGGGGAGCATGAGCTCGTGTGAACCACAGGGAAACTCACCGACGAGTTGGCGGGGCCGGAGGGGGACCGAGGCTGGCCGGCGGCGTGCGCGGGCGGTGGCGCGGAGAAGGCCACCGTGGGCGGCTCGCTCGGGCGGCTGAGGGCTCCGGCCGGCGGTGGGAAAAGGTTGAGGGCGCTGCGGGGGTGCTTTCGGGGATGGAAACGGCGACGGCGGAGGTGGTGTCGGCCGGCTGTGAGGAAGAAGACCGACACGACGAGCTCTGGCGCGCGGATTTCCAATTGGGTCGGAGGGAGAGGAGGGGTGTGGGAACACAGAATGACTCGCTTAGCTTGGGGGAAAACTAGCCGTGGTGGCCGGAGCGCGGGGTCTGAACTGACAGATCCAGAGGAGATCGACTGGAGAAACGAAGAGGGAGAGAAATGGGAGAGAAAAAATGAGGAAGGAGGAGAGATGGAGTAAAAGATAAGGAAGAAGAAGTGTGGCTGGATAGGAAAGGGCGGCGCCTAATCTCTGACTTTACGAACCAAAGTCATCCATCAGCGATAAATGGAATTCTATGATTGGTGTAAGCACATTTAATGGACTTGCTGAGATTTCAGCTCATTACGTCAGGGAAATGACCCGTTTGGCTATTCAGGCAGATGAGGCAAGCCTGTCCTCTGTCCTTTCGGCTTGCTCTCATCTGGATGATCTCATCTGGATGATCTTTTCTCCTTTGGGGACACTGCGTCTTGCTCAGTGGCGAATTCCCTGAAAACATTTTATTCTGAGCCTGGGTTTCCAGAGGCTGCAGAGCAGGTCATTGTGAGCACTTCCAGCAAAAATTTGGTATCATGGAATGCTACGATCAAGGGACTGGTGGAGAATGAAAGAGTTAGAGAAGCCTTTATTGTATTCCGAGAAATGATATCAGAGAACCAGCCAGATGTTGCAGCTTTGGTGACTATAATTTCAGCTTGTGGTGAGCAAGGCCTACTTTGCGAAGGAAAAGCAATCCATGGATACATAACCAGAAAAGGACTTCTTCATGAGGAGTCTTCCATTGTAAATAGCTTACTCGATTTGTATTTCAAGTGTGACAACCCATCTGCTGCAAGTATTTTTTTCAGGACAATGCCAAGAGGAGACCTGATCTCGTGGAACACAATGATTTCTGGTTACTCAAGAAATGATTCACTGAGAGAAGAGGCTCGAGCTATGTTCAAAGGATTACTTTCTGATGGTTTAAGCTGCAGCTTAGCAACCATACTAGCTGTTATACCTGTTAAGGGTATTAGAGATAGAATAGGATCAGCATATTCCCATATAATATCCATTTGTACTTCCTATATATATTGCCCATTGGGCCTCTTCAATATACATACAATATTCATAACATGGTATCAGAGATTAGGTTAAAACCCTAACCCCATCTACTTCTACTATTGCCGTCCCCGGAGGATGGATCTACTCTCCGTGGACGGCCACCTTGTTGGTCGTCGGATCGGCCGCCTCGCGTCTCCCGCCGCCATCACCGGATCCGCCGATCCGACCGACGAGATCCGCCTGATCCGGCCGCCGTGGTCGCCATCCCGAATCCGTCGTGGTCGCCGACTCTGCAGTGGCTTTCGGCCACCGTCCCGCTTAGATCCAGACGGATCCAGGCCACCAAGAAGCCGCCTGAAGCCGCCGAGTCGTCATCCGCGAGAGGCCGCTTGGATCCGGCCGGTGCCGCCTCCTGCTGGAGCCAACCGAAGCCACCGCCTCTCGTGCCGATTTCTCGAGCCGCTCCCGCTGGTGCCGCCGCCGCCGGATATCGCCACCACGCCAGATCCGGACGCATCCGCCTCCTGCGCCAGATTCGAGCCGCCGACGCCATCGCCGACTTCACCGCCGCCTCGCTGGAGCGCCAGCGGGATCTCACGGCGGCGCTGGCTCCTCGCTTCCCATGCGGCGCCGTCGGATCCGGGCTTCCCGCGCCGGATCCCGCCGTCGGGCTCTTCGTCGCCACCGGACCCGGCCTCTTCGCACCGATTTCCACCTCCTCAGTCGTCGTCGCCTCTCCTCCGTCGCTTCTAGCAGCCGCCCAAGCCTCTACGCCCACGCCGCCGCCTTTTGGCTGCCGCCTCCTCGCCCGCGAGAGAGGGAGTGAGATCTGAGGAGAGTGAGGGAGACGTGCGCGAGTGAAGAGATGAGCGAGTGTGCGTGCGAGTGAGGGGTGAAGAGAAAGAGGGAGGAGTCACGGTTGGGAAGAGGTGAAGAGAGAGGGATGAATTTTGAGGGAGTGGGATATTTTGTTTTTTTTACTGCTGATTTGTTTTAGTCAGTCTTTAGTTATTTTTTCTCGTGAGTCTTCCGTTGCGTCCATCCAAATTCGAAGTCTTTAATTTTTAGTTCGTTTAAACCGTGCGAGTCCACAAATTTATTGTCAAGTCATAAAAGTGCCGGAATTTTCTTTTGCATGGCAGCAGCCGCCGCTCTATTCTCTGAGCCGCGTGCAGATCGTAGAAGTCGTTATGATGCCGTCGCCAATGTTATTAAGGCGTCGCCTAATCGTCGCTTTGGCGTCGGAGCGGCCTGGGAAAACTAGCCGTGGTGGCCGGAGCGCGGGGTCTGAACTGACAGATCCAGAGGAGATCGACTGGAGAAACGAAGAGGGAGAGAAAAAATGAGGAAGGAGGAGAGATGGAGTAAAAGATAAGGAAGAAGAAGTGTGGCTGGATAGGAAAGGGCGGCGCCTAATCTCTGACTTTACGAAGCAAAGTCATCCATCAGCGATAAATGGAATTCTATGATTGGTGTAAGCACATTTAATGGACTTGCTGAGATTTCAGCTCATTACGTCAGGGAAATGACCCGTTTGGCTATTCAGGCAGATGAGGCAAGCCTGTCCTCTGTCCTTTCGGCTTGCTCTCATCTGGATGATCTCATCTGGATGATCTTTTCTCCTTTGGGGACACTGCGTCTTGCTCAGCGGCGAATTCCCTGAAAACATTTTATTCTGAGCCTGGGTTTCCAGAGGCTGCAGAGCAGGTCATTGTGAGCACTTCCAGCAAAAATTTGGTATCATGGAATGCTACGATCAAGGGACTGGTGGAGAATGAAAGAGTTAGAGAAGCCTTTATTGTATTCCGAGAAATGATATCAGAGAACCAGCCAGATGTTGCAGCTTTGGTGACTATAATTTCAGCTTGTGGTGAGCAAGGCCTACTTTGCGAAGGAAAAGCAATCCATGGATACATAACCAGAAAAGGACTTCTTCATGAGGAGTCTTCCATTGTAAATAGCTTACTCGATTTGTATTTCAAGTGTGACAACCCATCTGCTGCAAGTATTTTTTTCAGGACAATGCCAAGAGGAGACCTGATCTCGTGGAACACAATGATTTCTGGTTACTCAAGAAATGATTCACTGAGAGAAGAGGCTCGAGCTATGTTCAAAGGATTACTTTCTGATGGTTTAAGCTGCAGCTTAGCAACCATACTAGCTGTTATACCTGTTAAGGGTATTAGAGATAGAATAGGATCAAGATATTCCATATAATATCCATTTGTACTTCCTATATATATTGCCCATTGGGCCTCTTCAATATACATACAATATTCATAACATGGTATCAGAGATTAGGTTAAAACCCTAACCCCATCTACTTCTACTATTGCTGTCCCTGGGAGGATGGATCTACTCTCCCAGGGACGGCCACCTTGTTGGGCTGCGTCAGATCGGCCGCCTCCTCGTCTCCGGCTCGCCGCCATCACCGGATCCGTCAGATCCGACCGACGAGATCCGCCTGATCCGGCCGCCGTGGTCGCCATCCCGAATCCGTCGTGGTCGCCGACTCGCAGCGGGCTTTCGCCACCGTCCGCTTAGATCCGCACGGATCCAGCCACCAAGAAGCCGCTCAAGCCGCCGAGTCGTCATCCGCGAGGCCGCTGATCCGCCGGTGCCGCCTCCTGCTGGAGCCAACCGAAAGCCACCTGCCTCTCCGTGCCGATTTCTCGAGCCGCCGCTCCGCTTGGTGCCGCCGCCCCCTGCCGGATACCGCCAGCCCACGCCAGATCCGGACGCATCCGGCCTCCTTGCGCCAGATCTGAGCCGCCGACGCCATCGTCGACTTCACCGCCGCCTCCTGCTGGAGCGCTCAGGCGCGGGATCTCACGGCGGCGCTGGCTCCTCGCTTCCCATGCGGCGCCGTCGGATCCGGGCTTCCCGCGCCGGATCCCGCCGTCGGGCTCTTCGTCGCCACCGGACCCGGCCTCTTCGCACCGATTTCCACCTCCTCAGTCGTCGTCGCCTCTCCTCCGTCGCTTCTAGCAGCCACCCAAGCCTCTATGCCCGCGCCGCTGCCTTTTGGCTGCCGCCTCCTCGCCCGCGAGAGAGGGAGTGAGATCTGAGGAGAGTGAGGGAGACGTGCGCGAGTGAAGAGATGAGCGAGTGTGCGTGCGAGAGTGAGGGGGGTGAAGAGAAAGAGGGGAGGAGTCACGGGTGGGAAGAGGTGAAGAGAGAGGGATGAATTTTGAGGGAGTGGGATATTTTGTTTTTTTATCACGATTTGTTTTAGTCAGTCTTTAGTTATTTTTCTCGTGAGTCTTCCGCTGGCCCATCCAAATTCGAAGTCTTTAATTTTTAGTTCGTTTAAATCGTGCGAGTCCACAAATTTATTGTCAAGTCATAAAAGTGTCGGAATTTTCTTTTGCATGGCGTGCACCGCCTATTCTCCGAGCAGCGTGCGATCGTAGAAGTCGTTATGATGTCGTCACCAATGTTATTAAGGCGTCGCCTAATCGCCGCTTTAGGCGCCGGCGCTGCCGAGCTGCCGCCACGCCGCCGCCGCGCCTCGGTGCGTATGGCGTCCGCCTCGGACGGGATGGCGTAGCCTAGTCGTCGCCATGGCCACGACGCTGCGTCAAGAAGAAAGGCGGGCGCCATACCTCAAGTGCAAAGGGAAACCATGGAAAATAGAGGGAGGGAGCGCGGGAGAAACAAGTAAGGGGGGAATAAGGGGACCGGATATGGGCGGTGTTACATGCGAAGCGAAGGGAGGTTTGCGGCGGCGACCTCGGGCGATCTCCAGCCTCCACGCCGCCTCCTCAGGCCTCCACGCCGCCTCCCTCCAGCCTCCACGCCGCCTCCTCCGAGGCTCCGAGCCTCCACGACGCCACCCTCCGGCCTTCACGCCGCCTCCTCCGGCCTCCACGCCGCCGCTCAGGTTTGTCCATATGCAGCTGCTCACGGCTATTTCCGTATGCGGTAGGCATATGTTTAGATGTTTCTAGATATTGCTAGATGTTGATTGTTAGATTGTTGCTAGATTGTTAGATGTTGCTAGATGTTTTTATTGCATAGACATGTTTTTATTCATGTTTCCATGTTCATTGCTATGCAGTAGGAACTAGGTAGCACAATGGCAAATGAAAGTGAGCTCGTAATAGCAACTCACCGTGGTCGCCATGAAGGAGATGGGCAGTATGATCCCAAGAAAGATCCTGCAAGGAAGGCGAAGTCTAAAGACCCAGGATGGAAGTATGCCTTTTGGCCAGAGATTGGCAATAGAGATTTGGTGCAATGTTCACTTTGTGACAGGAGAGTATGTGGTGGAATCAAAAGATTGAAGCAGCATCTCATAGGTACTAAGTTGCTCTATGGCAGCAATGCTATTAGAAGGGACTCATGGGAGCTGCATCATGCTACTTGGGAGAAGAGCAAAGTCAACAAACAATGGACAATGTCGTCAAGGTATGCCATTCAACATTCATGTTTTCTAGCTGCACCATTATTCATGTTTATTTGCTTTGTTACATGGTTAAAATAGTCACACTGGATGTTCAACAAATTTGATGCTATAAAAGGTTAGGATGTAAGTATGGAGTCACCTCGCCGCACGCCATACTCGCATAAAAGGTGTGAAGGTAGTCTGGCGCCTCGCCTCGCCTTATCGCCGTGATAACCTTGGCCGCCGCTTTTCTTACCGCCGCCTCGAGTTTTTAAGGCCGCCGCGCTTTTTCTGCACCTTGTGCATTGCGCCGCCGCCTCTTGGGCTTCGATCTGCGCTGTCATGCTTCTATCTATTCCTCTTCGGTTTGATTTGACAGTTTATTCAAAAAATGCACGCAACGACGACATTATCAAGACTCGGACGTCGGATATTTCTTGTTTTAGTATTAACCCTTTTCAAATGCAATGCTATTGCATACGCTTTGCATTTGAGGGGAAGTGTTAAGGGTATTAGAGATAAGATATTAGAGATAGAATAGGATCAGCATATTTCTCTGTAATATCCCTTTGTACTTTCTATATATATTGTCCATTGGACCTCTTCAATATACACACAATATTCATAACAATACATTCATGCTCTTGTCCAGAAGGCCTTAGCTTTGGCAAAGCAGTTTATTCTTTCAGCCTAGGGGTGCAAACGGATCGGATTTGGACGGATATTGCTGTTACCATATCCTAACCCATATTTTTTCTTCGGATTCGGTACCAATCGGATTCGGTGCCGGATCGGTCGGGATTAACCCGAGCCGTTTGCACCCCTACTTGTTTGTAAGGAAGCATGCAGTACAACAAATGGAGTAGGAGGACATACTGTCAAGAACTTGATGTTACTACTTAATAGCTTATGTGGAAGATTTTATTTTACCATTGCAAAAGAAAATGAAACGTCAAATAGTAGCACTAACCTGAAATCAAACTTGAAGACGTATCAGATTCGGGGTGGATATTGCTGTTACCATATCCTAGCCCATATTTTTTATTCGGATTTGGTATCAATCGGATTCGGTACCAATCGGATTCGGTGCCGGATCGGTCGGGAGTAACCCGACCCGTGCTTTGATGCACATGTACATTAGTTGTGGTGACTCACCGGCTGCCTTTTCGCTCAAGGAAAGTATAATGTCTGTGTCGGATATTGTTTCATGGAATACAGTCGGTCATAGTGGGCTGTGTACAAAATGAGCTCTACAAAGATGCATTGGAAGCCTTTCAGTTCATGCATTCATCTTTGCCAGTAAATCACGACTGTATAACATTAGTTAGTTTTATCGGCATGTGGAATTCTTAACCTGCAATCCCTAGGGAAATCCATCCGCTGCATATCACTAAGGCACTTGCTTGCAGCCAATTTGAGGGTGAAGAATGCCATTTTAACAATGTACTTCTGGTTTGCAGATACTAGAAGTGCCGAGTTAGTTTTCCATCAGAAGATGGAGAATTTTGCACCTAATGAAATATCTATAGTCGGTATTACATGTGCTTGCACTCAACTGGGGATCTTAGACGAGGAAAGAGCACACATGGTCATGTGGTCAGGTCTGTTCTACAAACTAATGCTTTTATTTCGGCATCACTTGTTGATATGTATAGTAAGTGTGGAAGACTGGACATTGCCGTCAGAGTATTCGAAACTTCTGCTGAAAAATCGACTGCTTGCTGGAAATTCATGATATCAGCTTTGGGATCTCATGGGCATCGGTTGAAATCCATGGAACTTTTCTGCAAGATGAATGACTCTGGAACAAAAGCCACGAGAAATACTTTTATCGCTCTTTTGTCAGCTTGCAGTCACTCTGGACTTGTTGATGAAGGATGGAAGTGTTACCACCTTATGTCAGAAAAATTCAGGGTTATTCCAACTCCAGAACACAATGTATGCACTGTAGACATGCTTGGACGTGCTGCAGTAAGCACATAAATTTTTGGGGAGTTTACCATCCAAACAAGCCCATGGTGTTTGGGGCGCACTGTTAAGTGCTTGCAGTAACAAGAGTGAACTCAAGATGAGCGAATCCATTGCCAAGCATCTGCTCTCACTGGAACCTGGAAATAAATAGTGGTTACTATGTGACTATTTCTGCTGCAAATCAGGTATCTGACTGCAAGGCTCTACTCTCTGATATAAAGTTTGGCTACTATAGGAACGAAATTATTTAGCCTAAATGCCATGCTCATTCTTCTTCTTTTTTATGTTTTGGTTTCCAAATATTTCACTGCAAATCACCAAAATTGAAACATTTTATAATCCAGTGCAACTTACATATTCACCAAAAATAGAATGAATTAAGAAAATATGGAGAAGGACATACATGTAAATACTCAAACCTGAAGGGATAGAGTGAAAAAACAGTTATAAGAGGGGACTAGATGCCAGAGGGATGGATGGCTCTCTTTGGAACACACCACCACCCAATCACTCCTTTCACTCTCTTCCTCCTCTGCACCACTCAAACCCGCAGCCCCCTCTGCATCCCCCCTCTCCTCTCCTTCCTTCTGGATACTCACCAAACTCCTCCCAGAGCCACCAAACTGTAGGATATGGCCGCAGTGATGAAAGCTCTAGCCGTTGCCTCGCCGATCTCGGTGCGGGCACAGCCCCGACGATGCCTCGCAGGTCTTGCTCTCACCGAAGCTGCATTCCATTGCTGCAGTGGTATCAGTATATAAGCACTTGCAGGAGCAATGCATGGATTCCAGGATGCTGTATATCAAGTTTCCTGGATTTTTTTTAATTATTATTATTGCTTTAGGTAGTTCGGAATCAATTATGTGACTTTCTATGTCATTCTGTGGCATCATGCTTGTTGAGGACGGCATTTCGGTTAGAGTAAACATGATGTTAAGTTAGCTTTGTGCGTACTGTAGTTAGCAATTGAGTAGATGATAACTCGATCGTTCTCTGTTAGCCCATCAGGTGTTTGTGGTTCAGGCTTCAGGAAGTTCAGAAAAATGGATTTGATGGTCTGTAGTCGTAGAACAAAACAAAGATAATCGGAGTAGCCGTCTTGGGCTTTATGCTGAGTTACTGGTAACGGAAAAAAGATATATACTCTACATCGAATGTATTAATTAGTTCATAGCTGTTTCAAGAAGAATCTTCATGATACATTGAGAAACTGGGATGGGATTGAGACGAAAGTGAAGTTGAATTACTCTGTATACAGCGTAACCGACAGTTCTTGACAAATAGGACTGCCCCCGTAATTTTTTTCCATTTGAAGGGGAGCATTTTGGTAAGAGATATCCGTCTGGCTTGCCTGCTACACATCAGGAACACAGTTCTTTTACTCAGAAAACAGCCTGTTTAGATTAGCTTGGTCTTCAACGTAAACAAAACAGACTTATATGACTGAAAAATCACTCCAAACCAGTTTCTGAAACGAGCTCTGGCGTCAAAAATCATTTCATTGGTTCATTCTGTAGTTATTCCACCTCGTTTGGGTTGCTCTCCACTTGTATGTCTGTATGATAAACACTTCAGCAAGAAACTAAACTGTATGCTTGTACTATTTACTTCTTAAATGTCAAGGTGATTCTTCTAGTTCTCATGTGCAACTTTTCGTCAGTTTATTTGCTTTCCACTCGAGGCCATTTTTTATTTTCTGGCAAGGCAATGCATCTATGCATGAACTACTGCCTGTTTTTGCGTCCCAAACCAAACATTGCAAGTTGCAATTTCTGCTCATGGCCTTATACTGTTATGCATGCATGTCCCAAACCATTTTCAGGTTTATCAGGCCAAAGCCTGCAGTCCTCCTTCAACGGCGTCTCCCTGCAGTGCCGGCCGTCGAAGCCGATCCACCCGAGGCCGTGCTGCTCCCGGTCGTCGTCGGTGCAGGTGGTGATGATGGCGAAGCCGGCGATCCAGTTCATCCAGGGCACGGACGAGCAGACGATCCCGGACGTGCGTCTGACCAAGTCGCGCGACGGGACGAACGGCATGGCCATCTTCACGTTCGATCAGCCGTCGGTGTTCGACTCGTCGGCGGAGCTGGGGGACATCACGGGGTTCTTCATGATCGACGAGGAGGGCGTGCTGCAGTCGGTGGACGTGAGCGCCAAGTTCGTGAACGGGAAGCCGGAGCGGATCGAGGCCAAGTACGTGATGCGCACTCCCAGGGAGTGGGACAGGTTCATGCGCTTCATGGAGAGGTACTCCCAGGCCAACGGCCTCCAGTTCGTCAAGAAGTGATCAGATTCAGACCAAGGCAATGCCTTCACTCCACTGTGCCCTTTCTTGTCATTCTGACACTGCCTTGAGCGTGTTTAACTGTGTTGTGCTAGTCATCTTCACCTGGTAAGCTTGATACACACTGGGTTGTGTGATGTCATGTGTGTCTCCTGTGTTTCTTTCTTTCTGATGTGTGTGAAATTTTGTAAGAACATACTGTGGGGAGGCTTGTCAGTACACTCGCGAGAGCTAAGCAACAACTCCATCAGATGCTGCGATTATGTTTAGCTTTCAGTTAACAAGGGGAGAAAACTAGAGCAAGCATAAGCCACCCGACAGATTGTGCTTTGGGAGCGAATGGTGCAATTATGGTGTGTGTGGGAACAGGCATATTGGTGGTTGTTATAAGTTGACTCGCTGATTTCAAGCAGCACTTCTGTTCTGTACCACTGGTTCGCAGCAGACACAGAGCATGTGGCCGTCCTGGAAGGAGATTTTTTTTTGTGTAACCATTACACAGGTTGAGTTGTGTAACCGTTATACATGTTGAGTTGTGTAACGGCCTAATCAGAAATTGACACGTGGTGTATACGCACTGTAGCCCTGGCTCAGCCTCCGCCTGCCGTGGCCCCTGCGTGCCTCTGCCCACGGCCGTCCTCACCGTGTCCGCCTCGGCCTCCGCTCGCCATGGCCCCCACATGCCTCCGCCCAGGCCGCGCCGCCCTCTTCGACTCCGGCTCATGCCCGGGCCTCGTCGCCTCCGCCCAGGATGTGCTGTCCTCACCGTGTCCACCTCGACCTGCGCCTGTCGTGGCCCTAGCGCGTGTAACATCCTGAAAACTTAGGGGAACTGTATAATAAAATGTTGTAAAATATTCTGTAGCGCATTATGTTGAGTTGGGTTTTTGAGAGTGTTTTTCTGAAGAACTTCGTGGAAAAACCCACCTGTTTAACTAATAGAAAATTCTAAATTTGAATTCGAATCTGAAAAGATGATCCATAGAGAAAACTTCAAAAGTTAACCTAAGTAGGGCAAGCTTAAATATATATATGCATGCTTTTATACAAAGTAAATATATCTCCTATTATAAAAGAAAAGAGGAGAAAAATAAAAAGGAAAAAGGAAAAGTAGCCAGTTATAAGCCTAAGAATATTAAATGAAACAACCACTTTGTGGGAAAATAATTTTCTTAAGCCCAAAAATGTCTCTGGCGATTTCTGTGAAATTTCTAGAATTTTTTGTGGTAATTTAGTATTTTTCCGAATTATATTATGCCCTCTATCATTTCTGGAAATTCAAAAATCAAAATAAAACCCCAACCCCACCCCTACCGACGCGTGGAGGGATCGATCCGCCACGCCGCCCCGATCCGCCTCCTCCCTCGGCCGACGCGTCCGGTCCAGATGGCGCCACGTCCCACCCGGACGCCATCTCGGCCGCCGCGGATCCTCTCCGCGCCTCTCTCACCCGGCCACGCCCCACTTTGTCAGTGCTGCTTTTCCCTTTCTTCCTCCTCCTCCACAGATGACCGGACACCCCGGCGGCCGCAAAGACCCATGTCATGGAGACCCGCGGAGGGGGCGTTATGGGGAAAAGACCCCACGACGCCGCCCACGACCCGCCACACCCCGCCACCGTGGTCGCCACCGACAAGACCGCCAAGCCGGCGGCAGCCGCCCGTGTCCCGCGGCAGTCCGCTGTGGCTACCGCCCGGCCGGCTATAAAGCCTGTGGGTCGTCTCAAAAGAATCGTCGTGCTTCCCCCATTCTTCCACCGCGCTTGATCGCCCCCGCAGCCACCCCAGTGCCGACGATCCTCCTTCTTCCCAGCCCCGGCCGCCGGCCCCTCGCGGCGATTGCACCGATCCTAGCTGTGGGAACTCGATTCCTTGCTCCCACACCACCTCCCGACCGTCGCCAAGCCTTTCCCGGCATCTGCCGAGCTCGCCGACGACCGTAGCTCGCCGGCACCGTGAACCTCCCCGAGCCGCCGCCGCACGACGACGACCCTTCTCCGGCGATCCCCGACCCTCCCCGACTCGGCCAGAAGCTTCACCACGATGCCAGCAACGCGTTTGGCAATCCCCAGGCGTCGTCGGACCTCCTCGCCGGCGACGACCACCACCTCCCTCGGCCTCGGGCCTCCTCGCGCCCGCCGCCGAGCTACTCAAAGGTAATCTCAACCCTTATGGGTTGAGATGCGTCATAGGTCTACTAGCGGCGCCGCCCCTCTTCCTCCCGGCTCCCTCGGCTGCGTTCGAGCCCCGCCACGCAGCGCCTTGAGGTGAGTCATTTCTTTAAAACCGACGACAAGCGGGCCCCACTGTCGGCCGACTACGTGTCTGCTGAAGCGGCCGACAGGGCCCCTTTGTCGGGCGGCGCTTGCGCGCGGCGGCATCATCTGCTGGGCCCCACGTGTCGGCCGCCATGAGCGCCATTGATCGGCAAGGGTCCCTCATGTCAGAGTTTGCTATTTTTAGGATTTATTCAAACCGAAAGTATTCAAATGTACATAACTTGTTCATTTTAGCTCCAAATTTAGTGAAACCAATTTCTAAATTCATCTAAAATCAATGGCTACCTAATGGAACCAGAACTAACATTTTTGAAGCTTGTTCAAATTTTATTGTGTTATTTGATTGTTGTGATGATTTTTATCTAAATTTTTGCGCATATAAAACGTAGCTTTCGAGGCCCAAGAAGAGGAAGCTGCCGCTGCCGTAGACTCCAACACCCCGAACCCCGACCTTTGCATCCAAGGCGAGTCAATGCTTTGATCATTTTGAGCCTATGTTTTCAATAAAGTATTTTGGTTTGAGTATTATAACTTGCATGCTTATATTTATGTTGCAATACATGTTAATTTCAGATTTTAGATATATACCCATGTTCTCTTGGTCTAGTATATATCCGTTGTGACACATTTGTCTATGTGATCCTTGTCACCCTAGTAAAAGTAATAATGCTACAACTTCTTTGAAACTAAGTCTATAATTATAAATGCATGCTTAGAGTTGTTTAGATAAACAAGGGTGTGTGAGCACCCTAGCATATCTTGCAAACTAAAGAAAGCAGTATTGGGCAGTCATTGTGATGATGACTGGTTTGTGTTGGTATAAGTGTATTTTTCGTCCGAAAGAACCTTACATGCTTAATTATCTGGGCGGATGGTTGAGGGCATGAGTGTTGAATGGTGCCGTGATAGCACAGATTTATGATAAAGTGGTGCCGTGATAGCACAAGGGGATTGTGGTAGAACCGCCCAGATAACCATTAAGGACTGAATCTTGTGATGACCTCCCACGGTACAACAAGTACAACCATATGCTGGCAAAGTGTAGGCAGGGCCAACTAATTTGCATTGACTTGGTAAGAGTTGCGTCGGTGTGAACACGGGCGGGTAGAGGATGGCCACATCCTCCGACGTGATGGCGCAAGAGGGGGCTTCTGGAAGGGTGGTCGTACCCGGAGGAAGTGGAAACCTTAGCGGTCGCAACTCTGCTAGGAAGATGCATCGTAAAAGCCTTGTGATAGTCTACTCGACCGCACGACTAAGGAATCGTGTGGGGCAATGAGCAGATCTCTCTCATGTGGGTAAAGTGTACACACTCTGCAGAGTCAAAACTATTCGAATAGTCGTGCCCACGGTCATGGGCGGACATGGGAACTTAACTAGATATAGTTCTGTTTCGAAAATTTTGGGGATGGAAATGGAAAAGTGGAGGGCAGAGAAAGACCCTTAATTGAGTTGTCCTGGGTGTCTCCCAGTGGTAATGTAAGCGAATATACGCTGAAGGCATGGTATGAGGAGCAGAGATCATGTAATGGTGGATGGTCTCTGATTCGATAAAAATAAGTGTATACGTCATTAAGTATCATGTTTAAAAATTCTACTGGCTAGGTCCTAGGGAATTTTAAGTATCATAGTTCAAAAAGCATATTTCCGCAAACAAAACAACTTGAGCCTTCCCTTGTTAAAAGCCTTGCATATTACCTACTGCATTCTGTGTGTTGACTCGCTGAGCACGGTGGTTAGTGTGCTCACTCTCGCAATACCAAAAATCCAGATTCAGGAGCTCAAGATCCGTATGCCTACGAGGAAGTACCTGCTACAGATGGAGAAGACCACGCCGGGAGTTAGGACAAATAATCCGCGCTTAGAACCTAAGGCATCTAGACTAAGGTGTGGCTTCATCCAAATATTACTAGAGCCCTAGTAATATCTGTTTGACCACTTTTGCCCTCAGTCTTTGCTTGTGGTTTAAAGGCCTACTTTGTATCCCTTCCGCTGTTAGACTTTTGTAATGTAAATATTTGGCCTGCTTGGCCCTACTGTAATAACCGCGCCTTTGTGAAGGCCTAACTTCACCTTAGCAATGTAATAATATTATAGCTTGTTGTGAATTCCGCGATGTATGAAATGATTCGGCAATGTATCTGTGTGCATTATCTACTGATCCAGAGAATAATGCGAAGGCGCAGATTCTCGATTGCAAAATCCGGTCCGACAGCAGCCCTCCTCAAGCCGCGCCGCCTCTCCACTCATGCACCGCGGTTGACGGCAGGGGTGTCGGCCCCGTCGGCACAAAGGCTCGCCGGCGCCTGGAGGCAGAGTCGTGCGGGGCGGAAGCGGCCACATCAGAGCCGGAGTCATTGAGGACGGCACGGCCTGGGCGGAGGCGGCGAGGCCCGGGCATGAGCCGAAGCCGGAGAGGGCGGCGTGGCCTGGGTGGAGGCGTACGGGGCCTAGGCGTGAGCCTGAGTCAGTGGAGGCCGAGGCGCATAGGGACCACGGCGCAGGTGGAGGCCGAGGCGCGTGGGGGCCATGTCGGGCGGAGGCCGGAGTCAATGGAGGTGGAGTTGTGTGGAGCGAAGGCGGCTCCGTCAGAGCTGGAGTCGGTGAGGACTTCATGGGCAGGGCGGAGGTGATGAGGCCCAGGCATGGGCCAGAGTCGAAGAGGCGGCGGCTCAAGCGAGGAGCGGGGGGCCATAGTGGGCGGAGGCCGAGGCGGACGCGGTGAGGATGGCTGGCCTGGGAGGAGGCGCGCAGGGTTACAGAGGGCGGAGGCCGAGCCGGGGCTACAGTGCACACATGCCACATGTCAGTCTCTGATTAGACCGTTATACAACTCAACCTGTGTAGAGTTACACAATAAAATTTCTCCACAGAAAGACAGCCTAGAAGTACTAGTCTGGAGCAATCACCCTCCCTCTCTCTCATCTCTCCCTTAAACAACTGCAATTTGCTGCAGGGATCTCTCTGTCTCTTCTCTCTCTCTCTCTAACATTTCTAATCACTAAAGATTTGTCGGTTTGGACACTAGACCTTCCTTTTTTGGGTATGCTTCGTGTTCCTGGTATTCTCCTGCTTAGTTCAGCACTTGTGCAGGAAGCTACAGCAAGGTAGGAGTAATACAAGTACTACTCCCAATTCTGACCTAGATTGGCACAGCACTTAAAAAAGGAGTACAGACGAGTGCTTTCCGAAAAGGTTGCTCCGCTTCTGGGCAGAAGAGAACATACGGCATCTGCAGGTTTCTTTCCTTCGCAAAGTAGAAAGCTGTCATTTGGATCATTATTATTACCAAAAGTATGGTGTTCTCGCTGGAATTTACCCAAGCGCGGCGAACGATTTGACTCGTTCGGGTCTCGCGCAGCCGCGTGAGAACGACGTTTATGAAGTAGGCGTTCTCTTTTCTCAAGCGAACCATTCGATCGAGCATGTTGCGCTTATCCTCAACCAAATACAGACTAAGGTGTAAACATCAGGAAACTCTGAACTAATAGCAATATCAGCCTGTGTAAATTGCAACTACCGAGAGGCCAGTGTGTCAGTGATCGATACCTAGAATTGTTTGTGAATCCAGCTTGCACTTGTGGAGTGAAAATACAGTCAAACATGTAGCATGTTGTTTTTGCGAAGCTATCTTGAGATATGGGGTCTGTTTTTTTCTTCGAACCTGGCGATTTTTGATTTTTGCTATAGTATCTAACTTTTAAATAGAGTATTTTCTCAAGACATGGTCTATAAGTTAAACGATATACACGTTAAAAATCCAACATCTATACCAGTCAAAATCGCAAGTATCTATCTCTCTGTAATCTGTACCGTAAACAACTAAAATTCAAAAATTTCAGTTAAATTCCATAAGCCACAGCCGCACCAAACAAACCCATCAAGGCTCAAGCATCCATCAACTTTGTTAAAGACCTTCTTAGTATCATGAAAGAGGAGACACATCACACACCTTAAAATAAGAGCTTTGTGATTGTATTAGTGCCTCACATCATTCAGACACATCTGCGTCCTACTATTCCACGGGGCATCGATCATTAAAAGCAGAACCAAGAGCCTAGCATAGTATAGCTCCCAATGTTTCCTCTTTCTTTAATTCTTTCTTTGTATCTTTTACAGGTGAAGTCATCCTCATCTTTTTTACTCCTGGGAAACCACCTCCATGCTTGACATTAATTTCTGAAGATTAATAGGTAAACTAGGGGGGATTTTTTTCCTGATTTCTGCAACAATTTCACAGTTCACTCAGGTGCATGGTTTCATGTATGTACTACAAGGTTGGAAACATCGGTACCGGGGCAAATCCCATCGGGGGTTATCGGCTGGTTACTGGAAAACCAGAAGAGAAATCGGACAAAATGCGTCAAATAAAATTCAATTTTTGTTCGGTTTGATAGCCGATAACTGTCCAAGAACCGATGAAAAACTGGAAAAACCGGTTTTGGGTAATTAGAAATTGAAATAATGCAAACATTAATTAGAAAGTGAACCCAATGATTATAAACTAGTTGGTAATATGCAGCTTCCACTCACTAGTAAACAATTCTTGCATTATTTCCATAATGGTAAGTAGAATGAGAAGAGATGTCTAAAGAGGAATGAGAATCATCACCAGAAGATAATATGTTGGCATCTCGACGTCCATAAGTCAAAATAGACCTTGAGCTATCATTAGATTCATAGAAAGAAGAGTATTGTGGTCGAGAATGATCTTAAAGTAGTACATACTACTAACCTGGATGTCCTAAAAAATGTGGGAATATTTTAGGACAATAATTTATGCATTTTTAGTTTATACAATAGTTAATCTACCATAAACAGTGCCTAAACCAACCTAGAAAGTGCATTATGCAATCATAAATTTAAATTTATATTTGAATTTTTTGGGGGACATGGTAGGACAATAATTCATACATTTTTACTTCATACAATAGTTAATCTAACACAAAAAGTACCTAAACCAACGTAGAAAATGTATTATGCAATCATAAATTCAAAAGAAACCTAGGGCGGCTTTTTCATTGTTCCCACCGATAAATCCGGTTACCGACAATTACGGTAACCGTTGGTTTTTTTAACCCTGTGTAGTACCAAAGATACAATTCTAATGTAGTTTAGTTAAGACTATTGTAAGGAGTGATGTTCAAATTCTCTTGCGTCTTGATGTTTCTGTAGTCATATTATTTAATGGAAGACATTCCAGCGGATATATATACATTTGGAATTCCGCCATATATACATCACCGCGCATCGCTTGAGACACAAAACATAATTTATTTTAAAAAAATGGTCTAGTTAACACTTAGACATCCCAAATATGTCTCCTCGGCCTACAAGCAAAAGGACAAATTTCCTAAGCAAGTTCCTTTTGAGATAGCCCCGCTCGTTTCGGCTTCAGCTTCTGGCTTCTGACTTATTTTTCACTATTCATAAATTTCATCTTTTTCTGAACTTTTGGCTTTTTTTTAGTTTTTTGCCGATTCTTTTTTTTCCCGTATTCGTTTGCGTTGTCCGTGATGAGCTATCATATTTTTTCTATTTTTAAAATTTTTAAATTTAATTACTTCAAATAAGCCACCTTGAGTTACAATGAAATTTCAACCGCTTCAGTACAATTTCAATCATAAACCATAGTTTTTTAGCCCAACTGAGCATGTGTGTCTTCAGCATTTATGTCAGCTCTCTTCTGGGAGGATTGACAGTGAGTTTCAGTTGCCAAATGTGTGTCTTGCAGCCTTTATGTCCCTGTCCATCATTCCTTTGTCTCCATTACTGGCAAGTTACTCCCTTTTGTTATCACCAGCAAAAATTGATAGATGAGTTTAGGAATACATAAATTGTTTTAAGAGTATTCCGTGTTACTGATGATTTACTCTCACATGATCCATTTATCAGTTACTATGTGTAGAAAACAATCATTATAAACGGCAAGGAGCAACCATAATTTTGACTATATCAGCCTAAGTTTTTTTCCATTTTCTACCTTGAGTAGCCATATTCGATATTCGGAATAAGGTGAAGCCGCCTAAAGCATATGGGCGTATTTCAGCTCAAGCTTCCATTATTCAAATTACGGGCATGTTCTTTATGACTATAGCTTATAGTTTTTAGTTAAAATTTTTGAATTTTAGCTGTTTGTGATAGAGATTACGGAAAGATATATTCGCTTGTGATTTTGGATGGTTCAGGTGTTGAACTTTTAACGTGTACTATAATTAACTTATAGACTCCGTGTTAAAAAAATATTTCTTTTGAAAGTTAAGTGCTATAACAAAAATCGGTGCTATCTTGCAAAAGTCAGATAGTTGATCGCTTAACTTTGAAAGCTTATAGTTGAAACATCAGAGTGGTGAAAAAATATCAGAATGAGAGAGGCTTATTTAACATAATTAAATTTAAAAATGAAAATATAAAAATTTGTTAGCCCATCACGCATAACGCAAACGAATACGGAAAACCCAAGAAAAGCTCAAAAAGCCAAAAGTTCAGAAAAAGACGAAATTATGAATAGTGCAAAAATAAGGTTAAGCCATAAGCTAGGCCGTTTCTTTTCTATTGCAAATTTATGGCTTTTAACAAATTTTGAATTTTACTGCTTACGGTATAGATTACGGAGAGACAGATACTCACTTGCGATTTTGGCGGTACAAATGTTGGGCTTTTAACGTGTAGATCGTTTAACCTGTAGACCCCATCTTGAGAAAATACTCCGTTTAAAAGTTAGATACTGTAATAAAAGTCAAAAGTCGTTGGTTTCGGAGGAAATGAATATGTTGAACGCTGCCAAGTTTTTGAAGTGGTCCATGGGTTGACATGACCTCGACTGTACCGTGCTAGTCAAACCCACTATACGTAATTAGTTGTCTAACACAACCAACGAGTGATAAGCAAACATAGCGCTAGCCGTACCTGTAGTTGTACCGTTATAATTGAGATAAGGATGATTAGCAAACCATACCATTCTGACTTAGCTTTAGCGGAGCGACCAACACAGGATAGTTATATCCTTCACGCTCGTAGTAACACATCAGTAATATAACGAATCGAAAAACGAGCCTTGCCTAAGAACAGATCTTACTCCCTGTTGGCAGTTGCATAACAGAACCAAATTATTTTTTTAAAAAAAAAGTGAAGACAACGTAGAATCTTTTATGTTTATTTGTTCAAAGAAAATCATAAACTATAAGTTAGTCGTTGTTTTTATGCTATGATTGATGATTTTTGTCTGTACTTTTTAAAATAACAGTGAACAACGAAAGTATACATAATTTTAAACTCAAAAAACTATCTAAAAAATTAATCTATTTATTTCGTCTTCTACCAAGCTAAAGCTAAAACAAAAAAAATTCAAAAAACAGGGCACTAAAAAGGAGCACACGAGGACAACCTCCTCCCTTGTCTTCTCAGCTCTCCCAAACCCCCGACAAAAAAAAAACCCAACTCCTCTCTCTCTCTCTCTCTCTCTCTCTCTCTCTCTCTCTCTCTCTCTCGTCATATTATCATATACTAAAACTACATGCATATCCATTAGCAATAATTAATTGCTCCCAGCTCCAGTTCCATCACCCCCACTACCTAAGCCCAAAAAACAAACCAAAAGAATTGCGTGACCGCAGCGGCGAGGCGGAAGTTGCCGAGCCGAGACGAGCGAGCGGCAGGAAGTCTCCGGCGGAAACCCTAGCGGCCAATGGCCGACGACGGCGAGAAGGCTACGGCCGCAGCAGCGGCGCCGGCGGAGGGAGGAGCAGGTGGTTGTGGAGGAGGAGCAGGGGGAGAGGAGGAGAGCGTGAAGCTGTTCGTGGGGCAGGTGCCCAAGCACATGACGGAGGCGGAGCTGCTCGCCATGTTCCAGGAGGTGGCCATCGTCGACGAGGTCACCGTCATCAAGGACAAGTTCACCAAGGCCTCCCGAGGTGCGGATCCGTACGCCCGGATCTGGGTTTGCGAGGCTCGCTCGTGTTTTTTTCCCCGCGGTCCGGGCTCGATTTGGGGCAATGCCGCGGCGGAATTCCAGCTTCGCGCTGTTCCCTCGCGCCAAAAGTTTTCGTACTGTCTTGAGGTTTTTTTTTGGTTCTCCTTCGTGTCGTCGTGTGTGTTTCGTGGCGATTGTTGGCGCAATGCCGTCGGAGGAATTGGAGTGTTTTGGGAGGAATTTGTGGTGGTTTGAGTTGCTTCTCTCTTGGGCGCTGATTTATTCCAATGCTGGAGGGAGATCTCGCGTCGAATTCTCTGATTACTGGGGTTTTGAGCTCGAATTTTGAGTTATATCGGTCTGAATTGTCTTAGTTAGTGGATTGCCCCAATGCCGGTCTTAATTTTGCCTTTTAGTGCTTTGTTTTCGAAAGTTCAGTTCTATCGGTACAATTTGTATTTTTTTCATGTTTTTTTTGTGTGTGGTGTGTGGCTTGAACTTCTTTTGGAGCAACGCAGGCGTATATTTGCGTGGAATTTTTCGTACTTCAGGGATTGGTGCTCCGACTTTTAGCTAGTTGGTTCGGATTGGCGTCAGAAAATCCTAAGATGAGCTTGGTTTGGACTTTTGTTTGGTGATTTGACTCCATAGTTTTAACATTTGATCTTGGCGTAGGATTCTCATGTCTTGATTTTTTGATTTTGCGTCATGCCTAGTTCTATTGTTCAAAGGGGTTGATTCCAACCTGGCGAAGTAAATTTTATCTTTTGGTGGTACCCCCGGTCTCCTCATTTGAACTTAATTTGACGCAATGCGTGATTTTTGTTTGTTTTTATTTGCATTGTGTTCGGTCACTCCACTTGTCAGTGGAGCTTGATGATCCGTTGTGGTGATAAAAATCTGAAATTTCTCGCAGCATTGCTGATTATTAGGCCTCGTTTTTCATTTTAGCCTATGCCATAGAGACCTGGAGGGCTTTTCATTTTGGTCGGTTTGAACTGGCCTCGTACAACCCTGCCACGAGAATTTGACGCTTCCAGTTTTTTCTTTGTGTTTATAAGTTTTAAATGCAATAATCATAAGTAATTTATGTTCTGCTACATTTGGAGATTTGATCGGAGAGTAGACCTTGCTGCAAAATTAGAAACGTTGCCTTGTTTTCCCTAAAAGTTGTTTGTTACTGTAGACATTGTCACGCCAGATTTGCCCCTGCTAATGCTTTTTTCCTTCGTCTTTGTGGCACTGCTGCCTGATAGTGTTTTTCGGTTTCTTCATTTTGTTCTTCTGCCTCTTAATTTGGCCTTAATTTTAGATATCGTGAACCTAATGCAGGGTGCTGCTTCCTGATATGCCCCTCGAGGGATGAGGCTGACAAGGCGGTAAACGCGTACCACAATAAGCACACGCTCCCTGGGGTATGTGAGCATTCTAATCTTGCTCTATTAACATGTTTTTCATGCCATCTGCCTAGGTGGAGTTGTTAAAAACTGAACCCACTGTAGGATCCTTTAGCTCTTTCTGGATCGCAAATTATGGGTTATTTATGAATATTACATAATCTGATTGGCAGGGGTTGCACTAGAAGCTAAGGGAAAATTGAGGATTTGCCAGCCCTAAGATGTGCGTTAGAGGATTTGCCACTTTTAAGATTGGACTTGATGATTTGCCACACCTAAGAGAGATAGTTGACTTTTGCCGCTGACACCGTATTCCAGTTTTTTTTCTTCCTCACCTCCCCTTATTCTCAAATTCGGCTGAGATGGGGATTAGTGGTATGCTGGGCCCAGGAGGCTCATCATTCGGTCCTTGAACTTGAGATGATAACTGCTGACAAGTTCTTGATGCATTGCACCCACATGATCGTCCTTGGTCCTTTCCAATTTGCCCCATCCAGTGTCCAATTTCTCCATTCAATGCAATCAAAACATGAGCAGTACCAAGTTCCAATGTCGAGAAAGAGATGGGAGGGAAAACAAGCATCGGCACTTGCATGATGTGCGAGGCATTCCAAGAGGTCTCGCCATGCCGCACCATCACGACCTCGCTGAACTTGCCGGCCTTGCCCTCAGCCATGGAAGCAGACGACATCCCTACAGCTATCCCGGTATGTCATTCCAGGGAATCTGCAGGGCGAGGGCGGGGTCAGGAGGTAAGGTGACGGAGGTGACGGCAGTGGACAATGAGGGGAGAGAGATGCGCGAGGGAATCAGCGGGGAAATTTTGCAAGATTTCGCAGAAAGTTACGGGTTTGTTCTTTTTGGCTGCGGTTTATGGCATTTGGTTGTGACTTATTAGTTTAATAAATAGTGATTACTGAGAGAAACCAAAGGCCGTTAAAAAGCCAAAAAGGACAGGGACACGGTAACAGGGAGACGAAGGGAAATGGGCACTTATGAATGATGGGGAGAGGTGAGGAAAGAGAGGGGCAAAATGGTCTTTTCGCATGCGATTTTGGGGCAAAAGGAAACAAAAGATACAGGAATATGATGTGAGTGGCAAAACTCAACTATTTCACACTTAGGAGTGGCAAATCATCAAGTCCAATCTTAAAAGTAGTAAATTCCCAAACACACATCTTAGGGATGGTGAATCCTCAATTTTCCCTAGTGACTTTGGTGGCTGGTCTAAAATTTGGAACTGTTTGTGTCGAATATCTGTGGATTCCTTCGAATTCTACGAGGATAACCATTTTTAGTTTGTCAAGGAGGCGAGCAAATGATATGTAGGATTTGAACAATTACCCATTCTAGTTTCTAGATTTGGTGGTGTGTCATTGTCTGGGCAGGCTATGCCCTTTTCCAGGGTTGCTTTATTGCTGATATTAAGGATATTTCGGAATATAGTTAACCCAGGTGGTAATTTTCCTTTTCTTTCTTGCACGTAGGAGACATAATATAAATTTTAACTTAAATATGAGGTCTTGTTGAATAAAGTTGGTCTTGCTATGCGATTATCCAATTGGAATGTGCTGCTCTGATGCAATAAAGTCTTTTTAGATGATTGACTAGAATGTACATCAGAGCATGCTCGGTTAGTCAAAATAACACCCATGCAATACAAATAATCATGTTTGTACCGTCTATGAATTATGTTTAGTTATCGGTTAGGTCTTTTGTTCACAAGCCACTATAGACATGGAGTATATGATATTTTACTTTCATGATTAGTGCAAAGTTCATCTTTTTGTTTCATGTTTCTGCAAGGTTGCTACTATGCATGGTTGTATTATGGTACGATTTTATGAAAGTTAGTTTGTTTAACCTCATTTCCCAAAACCCTAGTCTTTCTACTCTCCAAGGATGTGAGCTAGGAAATCTGTTGCTCATGCAGCTAGGACAGTAGGAGCAATGGTGAAGGAGGTTTCCTTTCATGATTAGTTTGGCCAACTGTAAGCTGACTATATGGGGTAGTTAGTGAACGTTGTAGTTGCAGATTGTATGTCTAGATTGTTATGAATAGACCGTAGGGTTTCCCCTACCTCCTACTCACAGCGGCGGCGGCCGTGGACTCCCTCCCTTGCGCTTGCTCTCCCTCCTGCTCGCTCTTCCTCCCGCATCTCCCCCCTCACTGCCGTCTCGCACTCGTGCACTCCCGCTGATTCGGAAGGCGACGGCGCCAGGCGGCGGAGCTGAGGCTCGAGCGGCGGCCACGGCGTGAAGCTCGAGCGGCGGCCGAGGAGGCGTCTTGTGGCGGGCAACATGCAAGTGAGGCGCGAGGCAGCACGGCGGGCGTGAAGCTCGAGGCGGACGCAGATTGTGTGTGTATTGATATGAGACCCAAAGTGCCATATATATAGGAGAGTACAAGAGATATGCCATATAGAGATAAGGCATATATGGAATAGAATCCAAACTCTATCTCCTAATACAACTCTATCTCTATCTCCTTAACACCCCCCTCAAATGTAAGGCGTATGCAATAGCATTGCATTTGAAAAAGAGGTTAACATTAAAACAAGAAAATCCGAACCGAGTCTTGATGATGTCGCTGCTATGCGTGCCTTGGAATAAACTGTCAAATCAAGTCAAGAGGAATAGATAGAAGCATGACTACAGATCGAAGCTCGAGACAATGCAAAAGGCACAAGAAGCGCAACTGAGGCACAGTCAGCAGAAGAAGCGCGGCGTTACAAGCTCGTCAAAGAATAGAGCGGCATCACGCCATGCAAAATAAAATTCCTACACTTCTATGACTGACAATAAATTTGTGGACTCGCACGGCTTGGACGAACTAGAGATTAGAGACTACGGATTTGGATGGACGCAACGAAGACTCAAAGAAAGATAATTAAAGACCGACTCATCGAAACGAATGGCGTGGCGGCGGTGAGTCGAGCGGGGTCGTGAATCCGACCTCGACGACAGAGTCGGCAGAGCGACGGTGGAGTCGAGCGGCGAATGCACAAGAAGCGCAACGGAGGCGCGGCGGTGAGGCCGGATCGGCGGCGAGGCCGGCTCCTCGCCGGCGTGCCGGAGGCGGCGAGCACCATGGAGCCATGCAGTAAGCGCGCGGCAGTCGACGGCAAAGGAAGCCGATCCGGACGAGGACGGCAGAGAACAACAGGCATCGTTGCATGCAACGATTGAACTCACGGATGAAAAAGACGAGATGTCCGCCGCCGCCTCGCACGAACGAAGACACGCGAGACACGCGAGAAGACCCCACGCCTCCCCGGGGACTGCTACTGCTTCGCATGCATGCAGAGGCAACCGATGCTTGGACTATACGTATGCATGAAGTTAACTAGTAGCTCGTTGATCCACTGCATGCATGTGTTGAGAATTCATGCGGGGTGCGTGCATGCAAGCCAATGGTTGACGTCGATGGCGAGTCGGCGACGGTGAGACCGCGTGCGGGGTCGACGACGGCAAGGCCGCAGACGGAGTCGGCGACAGCGGTCCCCGACAGCGATCCCGAGCGCGGCGAGTCGGCGACGGCAAGGACTCGAAGACGACGCGCCAGCGGCGGCCCGTGATGGCGGAAGATGACCGTGGAGGCGCCGAGGTGCACGGCGTGGTAACGCCGGAGCCGATCGATCAAGAATACTACTTGACGGACCTCTTTGCTGAGCCGATCAATGAACTGAGGGAGTACTGCGACCGGATACGTGATGATTCCATGGAGCGCGCCGTCCGCAAGCTTCAAGACACGGCTTTCGCCACCGGCGGTATCGGTCATCGTCAACCCGACAAGGAGCAGCGGCCGCCTGGAGGTTGCCGACAACGTCGAGAAGATGGCCGCCCCCAGGAGAGATCGATTCTCCCGGGGGCAGCGACAGCGGAAGACGAACGGAGGCTAGGTATAGAACCTAGGCTCTGATACCATGTTATGAATATTGTGTGTGTATTGATATGAGACCCAAAGGGCCATATATATAGGAGAGTACAAGAGATATGCCATATAGAGATAAGGCATATATGGAATAGAATCCAAACTCTATCTTCTAATACAACTCTATCTCTATCTCCTTAACATAGATAAGTAGACATAAGCTCACGTTAAGAGGAAGATCTGACTCCAGTCCCCCACCAAGTATAAACTTGTGTAGCATCTGTCAGCAGAGGGCTGATCAAAACATTTGGGCCAATTGACAAAAGGTATATTTGGTTGGAGAACAAACAAGGTTACAGTTAACCTTAGGCAAGAGTCTCACTAGTGGAGTTACAACATGATGCTGCAAGTAGTGGGTGTGCTTGTTTTTTTTACGGCAATAAAGTGTCTATGGTAAATTTAACTTGTGGTCATCAACCACACAGTGGACTAGGCTTGTCCCTGAGAGTGACGCACCTAACAAAAGTTAGACCACCAATATGGCCATCACACTTTTGTACCCATCTTGTATTGGAAAATAAACAGATTGTAGCTTCAGTTTTATGCCACACCTAACTGAGGTCCCAACCAAACAATGGACTCAGTGTGGCGTGCCTAACCCCTTGTGTGGCCGGTTGTGGCATGGCTCCTATCAAACATTGCCAAAATGTTTACGTAGATGCAACAGTTGGGTATGAGTAAAACTTTCGGACTAGGTGCCAAATCTCATGAAAGTGCATACTTTGCTCTCAACTAGCTGGACTTGCAAGTTGCAACTAAAGTACATTTTTTTGTCTCTGTCTGTCTGCTTGGATGTTCTCTTTTGTGGTGGGCCAAATTTTCTTTCTTCGAAGTAAGAACTTCATGATTTCACTAGACCTAGAAAGTTGATACTCTTTCATCCTTAAACTGTCTTCACCAAATAAATCACATAAAGAAAGAGACTGAATATCTAATCCCACACCCACTAAGATGGGTGTTGTTGATATATGAAGTAACGTTGCATCATTTATGCGCTAACAGAGGCAAAAGGTCACCAGACAAGATGGTGATACAAAACATACTATAAAGTCCTGTCAGCTAGAGACCTATATTCTAATGTTGGAAAAAATTGGAATGCTTCAGATTAATATAGTTGGTAATCACTGACTTGTGGAGCCAGTGAGACACATGCCCATGGCTAGTGTTTTCTTTGTGATACAGCTACTCTTGTGATGCCTTGTTTGGGTATAGCTGACAAACTTTTTCTTAGATACACGAAAATAAAGATTTTGCAGACCTGTTGCTACTTCCTTTGACTCTGATGATAATTTTCTGTCTCAGGCCTCAAGTCCTTTGCAAGTAAAATATGCTGATGGAGAATTTGAGAGGCTGGGTATGATCTCCTTTTGTGTTGAACGGTTCTCTTTGCCACCGATTCTGTACACGAGTCCTCGCTCAAGATTTTTTGTTGCTTGTTTTCCTTTTATATGTGAACAGTGCACTCATGTTTACACTTCCTATGACTTCCAGAACACAAGCTTTTCATTGGAATGCTTCCAAAAAATATAACAGATACTGAATTGACTGATTTGTTTTCCAAATATGGAAATATCAAGGATTTACAAATTTTGAGGGGTTCACAACAAACAAGCAAATGTAAGTTGTCGCGGAGAAGTTGCTTTTCTTATCAATAGAAGTAGAAACATCACTTGGTTCTGAAACTTTGTCATATCTAATGTATATTGTTAATTAACTTTGGTTATTGCAGCTGGCTGCGCCTTCCTTAAATATGAAACAAAGGAGCAAGCAGTGGCAGCTATTGAGGCTCTAAATGGGAGGCACAAAATAGAGGTTTGCCAAAAATGAGTTAGGATAGCAAAGCAACCTTTACTTATTGTTGAATTTACTCTGATTCACATGAGACCATAGTATATAGCTCACAATTCTCATCGAACTATGTACTCCAATTGTTGTGCCTACAAAACCAAACAGTGGGTATGGAGATACCGTTTCTCCTTTGAAGACACAATAATAAAGGAGCTCAAGAATACCAAGCCACTTGAGAGTGGGTGGGTAAAAATAAGAAATCTGGTCCTCATATGCCCCCTTGGGCTCTTTATTTAGTGATGGGGGGATTGGCTATTTCCCATCCTGCCCCTCAATAATAACAAAAAGGTGAGGGTAAATTGGTAAAATTCCCCCATATGTACAATAATCTGTTCAAATGCTTGTTCTAAGGCCCGTTATGTATGCTTAGCAGCCCAAGGGGTTGAACACCCCCTTCATGGGATTGTACCAAGGCCTTTTAGGCAATCATGATGGCCCAAGGGGTTTGGCACCCCTACAACACCAAAAAAAATTCAACAGTTGTGAACAACAAAATAGGGCAGTCACTTGTCCTAGTATTTTGTATTGCCCACAGATTTACATTCTCTCCATCAAATTTTCAAATCAATTGTTTCTAGACTGATGGTGTTAAAACTTTGGCAGCCATTCAATTCTTGGCCACTTCTTTTTTCAAATATTTTAGATAGTTTGATTGTAAGTTTAAGTATGTAAATATACTGAAACTCACCCTAGATTTCATCAAACTTTTCCTGAATTTCCCCAGCCAATCCACAACTTGACTTAAATCATCAATTGACGGCTGTCCTTGCTACTCTACCGCCCATGTGGTGCTGACTACTTAGCAACTACTTATTCCTAGTGACATGGGAACACTACAAATTTGCATCCTCATGAAATGTTTTCATCCATAAAAACATACAGGAGCAAGGGAAACACATTAAAAAATGTTCACTAAGTGGTGCATAGCTGGCGATGAAGAAAGCCCAAGTTATATGCTTTTTAATCGTTATTCATTATATGGACAAGACTATTCCATACCCTCTATAGAATAACTATTCTATACCCCCTTCTCTCCTTCCCCATCCCTTCCTCCCGTCCCGAACCAACTTCCTTCCCTCGTCCCTCCCCCACTCGAATCCTCTCTGTTACGTGCTTCCCCACTCCTCACTAGAACCAATTCCTCACTAAAACCAGTTCACTGAAATCTCCGTTTCATAGTAATGTCACAAGGAATGTGTAGCAACAATAGATAGTTATGCAGTAACGTCGGGTTACTACACCTCTAGAATATGATCATATAAAACCTCCCATCTCGTAGTAACGTTGCAAGGAACATGTAGTAACATCAGGTGAAAGGTGCAGTAATATCTGAGTGTAGGAGAGAGACGTGGGAGTAGGAGAAAGTCGTGTTACTGCACAAACCCTGCCGTGTTGTAGGTTACTGCACTTTTTTTAGCGCGGAGGGGAGATGTGGGAGTTTTTCCTTTTGATTGCAAAATTTGAATCGCAATATCTCTTTAACCGAACATCCGGTCTGCTATCCGTTTACGTTGTTGTGTTTGAAATTGCGAACTTAACAAAATGAGATCCATGTTGAATATATTTTAAAACTACAAAAGTCATGTTACTACACAAAACCCGCCGTGTTACTGCAATACCGTAGGAGGGTTACTATACTTTTCTGAGCACGAAGGGATGACGTGGGAGTGGGTGGAATCAGTGGTAGGAGTGGTGGGTTTTCTTTGACTGAGCTTTGACCAAGATTGGAGGTGGATTTTGGCCCATGGGAAGGGGAGGGGTATGGGAAGGGGAGGGGTATAGAATATTTATTCTATAGGGGGTATAGAAATAGTCTTACTATTCATTATATACAGAAATGTTCAATTAAAGATATTTTCTGTTATTGCATTTTTGGCTAACTCATTTGACACCTTGGGCTTACATTATGTTAATCAACTGGATATCTTCTGAAATCCCGTGGTTATTTTTTGTAAATAAGTTCTAACAAATTCTGGTATATTTATTAGGGTTCTAGTGTGCCGTTGGTTGTCAAATGGGCTGACACAGAAAAGGAAAGGCAGACTCGGAAAGCACAGAAAGCTCAATTGCAACTATCTAATATGCCCAATGCAAGTCCTATGCAACAATCTTCATTATTTGGAGCTTTACAGATGGGATATATGCCTCAGTATAATGGATTTAGTTATCAGGTGATTTGTGCTATTCTTTTAACTTTCTTTACATTATACACTACATTTGGTATGGAATACAACTCTGATTTTGTTTTCGTATGCAGACACCAGGGACATATGGACTTATGCAGTACCTTTCATCTCCAATGCAAAGTCAAACGGCCTTTCAGAATATGTTTCAACCTGTTAATCAAGGAAACTCGATACGAGGGGTCAATCCTGAACTGTCCCCCAAGCCAGTTCCTAGATCCTTTAATGCAATGCAGTTAGGCAGCCCTTATCCAGCTGTGCCTGGTATGCAGTATGCTGGATCCTATCCTGGTGGTCTCATGAACAATCGTCCTTTTGGGAATTCTCACAATTTGCTTAAAGTTCCAAATGTCAATTCTGCCGCATCTTCTAGTCCCGGTAGCAATGCCGGTGGTCAAATAGAAGGTTAGGCACATTCGATGCTTATATTTTTATTTATTGTGCAACGGAAAAATCCTATATTCTTCCGAGAGTACCTGCACCAATTAGGACTGACATTTCCCCTTAAAGTTGTGTGCATTTTGTTTCTACGTCATGTTTCTAGCATCACATACATTTTCCTGGAGTATTTCGCAAATAATGAACATTTGTACATGTGGCAGCAACATGTATGTAATGCTATCAGAAGATGTACACAAGATTCCAGCACGAATATGGAAGAATGATCAACAGCTCTAATTGTGGGGTAGCTACTTAGTTGTACTAACTACTACACTAAATCCATATCTTATCATGCAAACCTTTCTACTATTGAGATCCTATTACGCAATCCTTAAATAGGTTTACCATTTTTATACCTGTTATTGTGAAGTCTATTGCGCTATAAAGGCTAATTATCATGAATACAGGTCCTCCTGGAGCCAATCTATTTATCTACCATATCCCACAAGACTTTGGGGACCAAGAACTTTCAGATGCCTTTCAGAGTTTCGGTAGAGTACTAAGTGCTAAGGTGTTTGTAGACAAAGCAACGGGTGTCAGTAAATGCTTCGGTAGAAATCTCTCTCTCTCTCTCTCTCTCTCTCTCTCTCGTGCGCATAGTCTGTTAAAATTGGTTTCTAACTTGGTGGTTGGTGCAGGTTTTGTAAGCTACGATTCTCCTGCTTCCGCACAGGCAGCCATCAGTATGATGAACGGCTTCCAATTAGGTGGTAAAAAACTCAAAGTACAGCTCAAGCGAGATAATAGCAAGCACAGTAAGCCTTACTGACAAAGCATTTGTGATGACCATGCGATCATGTTCTTGGTACATATTTGTCAGATAAATGATCGCCACATTGTTTGCTCTGTACCCACGGCACCGTCCACAGTCTACATGGGAGCGCATGTATCTTCCTTGTTCAATTCACATTCTTGAAAATTTATCGCAGCATAGCCGTAGCATTTGTACCATCAGATCCCTTGTACATCAGAAGTCAGATTCATTGAACTGTTACTTTTTCCCCTGACAAATGATTTCTTTCTCATAGAATTTGCAGTGATTCCTGACTCGCTTAAGTCGTTTTCTGAATCATTTCCTACCATGTCCATGGAAATCTGATGCTTTTGGTAAATGTTTTTCAAAGATTATTAGTAACTAGTCACTTACCAATACTACATCTTTATTACTTAAAAGAGGTGGTTGTGGCGGTGTTCATCTGGCCCACCTAACTCCCTTTTGCACTATTTAAAAAACCTCTAATAAAAACAAAAAAAATCTACTAAAAAATAAATCTACTACCCAAAAATTCTCTAACAAAAAAAACGAAACTCTACTGGATGTGTGGCACATTCGACAGCATGGAGACACGACACAGTTGAAAGTGGAGGTGGAGCCAACGAGGTGGGCAAAGTCTTTGAAATACTAGGCTAATATAAAAAAATCTACAGTAAAGACAGGCATTCATCTAGTATGTGAAGTGAGAGTTGACAATTTTTCTTTTGGTGAAATACTTGTTGAGAAACCGTTGCTGATGAGTTTAGTTCGATCGATTCCTCTGCTATGTAAAAGACATATCAATCACAGAGTAATACAAATAGTAAATTGAAACACAGAGATAAAGGGAGAACTCCTAGACTTCTTTATTACTTTCTCTGTCTCATACGTGTACAAAATAGCCAATAACACTTTCTATTTATACCTTAGTGGTGAGGTACCCACCATGGGCTAATGCTTCAAGCCCAAGCCTAGGTTTCTTAACACCCCCGCTTGGGCACTCATCCGACACGTTCATGCCTCATCAAAACTCCATAAAACCCAATGAAAAAAATTTGAAAAAAGAGTACATGATACATGTTATGCTGCGTTGCACGAATTGCCTCATTAAAAACCTTGGTCGAGAAACTTCAGTAAAACTCATCAAGGGAAAAAGAGTATAATCCTCCCAATTTCATTTAATCTTCAGGATTTATTCTTTGGGTACTCGATCTTCACGATCAAATTTTAATAACAAGCTTAAGAAAAATCTCCCCTTAAATTCTGCACTTCTGTAGGATCAAGGATACCGACTAGAGGGGGGTGAATAGGCGGTTTTTAAATTTTCTTTTCAACTAGGCTAAATTTCTCTAATTCTAAGAACAAGAATGAAAGACAATTTTAAGCCTACACAATACTAGTCAAGCAAATAGCAATACTAGTAATAACAAGGACTAAACAAAGCACTAAGCATGAAAACTTAGAACTATTTAGAAAGCAATAGAGATGTGCACACTTGATGTTTTTACCGTGGTATCGAAACTTGCTTGCCCCACTAGTCCACGTTGAGGTTAGCTCGAACGAATCGAACCGGCTCCACGAATTGAGCCGAAGCACCTCGATCACTAGAGGTAGCTCTTCCCCGCTCCGGGTAGGCGAGCTCCAACCTTCACACGAAAGTCGGGTCTTCTCACAAGCTTCTTTGAGAAGATCACCGAACAAGCTTCTCCCAATCGTCCGTGTGCCGCAAGCACCAAGAGTAACAAACCACGAGCTTCGCTTGATTGCAAACTAGTGCCAAAGATCAAACTAATGAATGCTATGCACTTTTGCTCAAACACCTCAAATGAATGCTCAAGAGTGAAAGTAGGTGTGGAGTGAATGCCCAATGCTCAAGAATGATCAATAGAGTCTCTAGCATCCGTCTATGAGCAAGGGTACGGTATTTATACCTTCCACCTACCAAAACTAGCCGCTTGGAACAATTTCCGAAAAATCGGTCGAGCGGAACTACCGCCGGTCTGAGGCCGGTAGTACCGCTCCCCTATCTGACGCATCAGAACGGCTATGTCAGAGCTTCTGCAGTGACCGTTGGTCCGTCGGCCAGCAGTACTACCGACGTTATAAAGTCCCAGACTACCGCTCACCGGTAGTACCAAGAAAGTCGGCGCAGTACTACCGCTGAGCCGAGCTCCAAAAGTCACTCTCGGAAAAAGGCTCGACTCCCATCCGAACTACCTCGTGGCCGGTAGTACCGCTCGACAATGAACTACCGCTCTCCTAAAACTCGGGGGCATCCGGAGGGTGCTCTCGGAGAAAAGGGTCCGATCCACCTCGGAACTACCCGTGACCTGTAGTACCGCTCGACAATGAACTACCGCTTCCTCGATTTTGGAAATGAGTCCTGAGGGTGCTCTGAAAAATGGGTCCGCTTGAGGTTCGAACTTCCGATCGCTGGTAGTTCCGATTTCTCCAGCAGACTACCGCCGACGGTAGTACCGACGTTGAAAATCATGAACTACCGCACGTCCGCACGAGTACGCTTTGGCTTTTAAAACAGATTTTCAAGAATGCATGATCCTAGTTGATCCATGGACACTTAAGAATTGCTATCAAGCTACTTGCCATGATTCCTCTTTATGGTACGATTATTTACCCTATAATCCGGTCTTCCACCATTCTCCTAAGACCGGTAAAATTGAAAAAGGGGATCCTATTCTACAAATACCTCTATCTTGAACCATGTTTGATCTTCATCCTTATCCTTTGGCTTGCATTTGTCAACTATAACCTGGACTTAACCTTCAAACACTCATTAAACGGTTAGTCCCATATTCATATAAATTCATTAATTACCAAAATCATTTTAGGGCCTAGATGCTTTCAATCTCCCTTTTGGTAATTGATGACAACACATTTTATATGGAATGTAATGTTTGAATATACCACTTATTTTGACAATTAGTTGTATATTCTTTGTGACTTTTGAAAAGAGAAAATTCTAGCAATGATTTTCATTTTGGCAAGAATATGAATTTTCCTTTTTAAAGTCAAGGAGGGGTGATACTCCCCCTAAATTTGTGCATGAAATTTTACAACAGTAGAGAAAATCTCATTTTTATCACAATTTTGACAAGATGCACAATTGAGATCATAACATGAGACAAATAATAGAAGCAATTTCATAGAAGTAAACATAGAAGTAAACAATAGTCATTACATCCAGAATACATCAAAAGCATAGATAACCAAGTTCATTACAATCATTCATAAAACATAAATAGAGATAGATAGCCCTAATATTCCTTCCGTTCTTCTCCCCCTTTGGCATCAAATACCAAAAGAAGCTACTCCTGGGGACCGGGAGGAGAAGGATCGCGACGGCGGCGACGAGTATAGCGCATGGGCGAAGGAGGCTGAGCCAGGGACTGCTCGATGGCTGCAACACGCCCATCCAGGGAGTCCATGCGAGAAGAGAGGGAGGCAAACCCCTCGGCCTGAGACTCTCTCATCTGAAGCAGGGTGGCATAGATCTGAGATAAGGATGCCACATCACCGAGAACCGCTAGCGACTCGCCGCCTGGGCCGCAGTGCCGCCTTGAAGATCCTCCCGCCGCCGGATCGACTGCCGAGCTCGGAGGCGGTGGGAATGGGAGGCTCGTGTCTCGCTTGTATGCCTTATGCCTCTTGTTGTAGCCGCCTCTAAATCGAACTTGGTCTCAATCAAGGCAAAGATATAAGGTCCATAATTGATGCGCTTGATTCGCTCATTTTGGAAGAGGCAATCTCCTAATGATCAAGTCCACTACATCAAACTTCGACCCTCATGATGTAGTCTATAAGATTCCAAGCATGTCCTCTTATGGCATCAAAATTCCCACTCTTGGGAAGAATAGTATGGTTGATAATCCTATTGATGATGCTAGGAATAGGGAGAAGACCAACCAAGGTGCCGGGGACAGACCTCTCATTTAGGTTGTAGAAGGCAGAAAAAGCGGAGATCTCAAGAGCTGACTTGTCATATACCTTCTCATGCGCACTCAACTCAGCTCTCAAGGCAAGCTCGAACTCATGCTTGGTCGCCTCCAACTGTGCACACCGTCATCCGTGTCATGTCTTTGAAAACTGGAGAAATGTGCACTGTAGCATAAACGGCGAATGATCTCCTCATTGTAGTCCGACTGCAGTGTCGCCACCGATGCACCCACATCAAAAAAGCATGAGAGTGCCATCATACTTGTCAATAGAGGACAAGTGCTCCCAATCCACCCACTTATGATCAGCGAACTGTCGACTCTCTCCATACAGCTGATCAAAAATTTGCTCCTGAAATTTTGTGTGAAACTTGGGGTTGATGGAGTTGGAGGGTAACTCATACTGATTTCTGCGACGAAGTCTGATGTAGTCCTCAGCAGAAATCTTCCTTAAGTCAATCTGAGGATCTTCCCTCTTAGTTAGATCCTCCTCTGACTCCTCCATTGGAGAGCTATACTGCTGCTGAGGCTCTTGCTCGCTCTCTTTCGACTCAATCAAGGCTCACCGGACCTTTGCCTCGGTCCCGAGTAGCCTCAGTGAAGCCTCGAAGCGGCCGGGCTGCAGAAGATTCTCCTGACTGACCGGCGGAGGAATAAAGTCGCCGAGTCGCTCTCCTAGTAACAGGCATCTAAAAGGAAGAGGATACAGTATTAGAGCCTCACTAGGATAGATCAAAAAGAATTGAAAAGAATCGGAAGAAGTTGTTTGTTAATCGTGGCAATCGGTAGTACCGCTGCTGCCGGGGCTTGTAGTACCGCTTGGCGGTAGTACCGCCTCGATCGGTTGTAGTACCGTCACTCGACCGATTCTAGGGTTAAGCAATGGGTTTGAGATTTTGGTATTTTCTTGGATTGAATCCATGGAATGGGTGTGTGAGCACCTCTAGATACCAAAATACCACATTTACCCTAGTTTAAACCGCAAGAAATCATCCTCATTTTGAAAAACCCTAAAAATCAATCTAGGGTTCAAAGAGACAATAAAAGATGGGGATGATCCGAAATACCTTGAGGAATGGAGGAGGTGAGTCCTTGAAGACGCAAGGCTCAAAAATCCGAGGAAAAACCGAGCAGATTTGAAGATCCATGTTCGGTTTTTGTGGAGTTTTGAGAGAGAGAGAGAGAGAGAGGCGGCTGAAGGGAGCGGAATAACCGTGCGGCGCGGGGAGAGAGAGAGAAGCCGCAAGGAACTAGGGTTTGAAATCCCCAATTTTTAAGTCATATTCGGTAGTTCACTGCATGAGCAGTAGTTCAGCTCAACGGTAGTACCGCTTGAGACCAGCAGAGTACCGATTTTTCTGGGACTTGCAGAATTTTGAGAAGAAAGATATAGTATGCAAATGATCCCTAGTTTTTGCACTCAACTAACATCTTTAAGGATCATTATGCATTAAATGTATTAAAATAATAATTTTAAATAATTTTTGCATTTAATCAAATTTTAAAGACTTTTTCACAAGAACCTTTTTCACAACATTGTCCAAGCCACTCCAAAGAAGTATGCATTTAAGTGAGCCATAAAATCATGCAATGTTGGAATAGTCTAAGACATTTAACTCACTCCTAAGTTTGCAAAAATGGCTTTCATCTAAAGGCTTGGTGAAAATGTCCGCTAATTGGTTTTCATCCGGATGTGGCTAATGCAAATATCTCCTTCCCAACATGATCTCTCAAGAAATGGTGGCGGATATCTATATGCTTGGTTCTTGAGTGTTGGACCGGATTATTTGAGATTTTGACGGCACTATCATTATCACACAATAAAGGCACTTTATCAAAATTGATTCCATAATCCATCAAAGTTTGCCTCATCCACAATAATTGAGCACAACAACTTCCTGCTGAAACATATTCTATTTCGGTTGAAAGTGCTACGGAGTTTTGTTTCTTTGAAGACCAAGAAACTAAGGATCTTCCTAAAATTGACAACATCCCGAGGTGCTTTTTCTATCCACTTTGCAACCCGCATAATCGGAATCCGAATATCCAATTAATTCAAATTTAGCACCTTTAGGATACCAAAGCCCTATGTTATAGGAATGTTTCAAATATCTCAAAATCCTTTTTACGGCCTTTAAATGACATTCTTTTGGAGAAGCTTGAAACCTAGCACACATGCAAACACTAAACATGATATCGGGCCTAGATGCGGTAAGATAGAGTAAACTACCAATCATAGATCTATAAAGTTTAGTATCTACCGATTTACCTCCTTCGTCGAGGTCTAGATGCCCATTCGTTGCCATTGGTGTTTTGATAGGTTTCGCATCTTCCATCCCAAACTTCTTGAATAAGTCTTTCACATACTTTGTTTGGCTTATGAAGGTCCCATCTTTGAATTGCTTGATTTGTAATCCAAGGAAAAGCTTAGTTCACCAATCATTGACATCTCAAATTCCTAGACATCATATCACCAAACTCTTTGCAAAAGTCTTGATTAGTAGAACCAAATATAATATCATCAACATATATTTGACAAACGAAGAAATCACCATTGATGATTTTTGTGAATAGAGTGGTATCTACTTTACCAATTTTAAATCCTTTTGAAACAAGAAAATCTCGGCGCTCATACCATGCTCTAGGAGCTTGTTTTAAACCATATAGCGCCTTAGAGAGCTTGTATACATGATTAGGATATTTCAAGTCTTCGAACCCCGAGGTTGTTCAACATAAACAAGTTCGGAGATAGTTCCATTTAAGAAGGCACTTTTAACATCCATTTGAAATAACTTAATATCAAAGCTAGATGCAAAAGCTAACAAGATTCTAATTGACTCAAGTCTAGCTACGGTGCAAAGGTTTCATCATAATCTAAACCCTCAACTTGAGTGTAGCCTTGAGCAACTAACCTTGCTTTATTTCTTACCACAAGTCCGTTCTCATCTTGCTTGTTTCGAAAGACCCATTTTGTACCAATCACATTTTGCTCCTTGGGCCTTTCCACCAATGTCCATACATCATTTTTGGAGAAGTTGTTTAGCTCTTCATGCATGGCATTTATCCAATCCGGATCATTTAGAGCTTCTTCTACAAACTTTGGCTCAAGAGAAGATACAAACGAATAATGTTCACAAAATGAAGCTACTCTAGAGCGAGTTTGAACACCCTTACTTACATCACCCAATATTTGGTCTATTGGATGATCTTTTGCAATTGCATTATGGATCTTGAAGGGTTGTTGTTGATCTTTGCTTCATCATCTATAACTTGTACATCGCTTGAAGTTGAAGAAGTAGGTGGTTCAACTTGTCTTGATGAGATGGGTGATGTAGTATCTTCCTTTGGCTTGATGTCGCCAATTTGCATGTTTTCCATGGCTTTACGTAATCCTTCTTCTCCTACATCATCCAAATTATCTTGCTCTTCTTGAGAGCCATTAGTTTCATCAAATTGCACATCACAAGATTCTTCAACCAAACCCGAATTTTTATTGAAAACTCTATAAGCTTTGCTATTTGAAGAATATCCTAATAAAAATCCTTCATCACATCGACTTTGAAATTTAGAGAGCCGAACACCCTTTCTTAAGATATAGCATTTGCATCCAAATACTCTAAAGTAGGAAATGTTCGGTTTTCTCCCAATGAGAAGTTCATAGGAAGTCTTTTCAAAAGACGATGCAAATAAAGCGATTTATGGCATGACAAGCGGTGTTAATAGCTTCCGCCAAAATCTATCTAAGTATTATATTCATCAAGCATTGTCCTAGCCATTTCAATCAATGTTCGATTTTTCCTTTCTACAACTCCATTTTGTTCCGGAGTGTAGGTTGTGGAAAGTTCATGCTTTATTCAAGTTCATCACAAAATCTTCAATTTTAGTGTTTTTGAACTCTGAACCGTTATCACTCCTAATTTTCTTTATTTTAAAATCGAATTCATTTTGGGCTCTTTTGAGAAACTTTTGAAAATTCGGAGGTTTCGCTTTGTCATTTAAGAAGAACACCCATGTATATCTAGAGTGGTCATCTACAATGACTAAACAATAACTATTTCCTCCGATACTCTTATAGGTTGTTGGCCCAAACAAATCCATATGTAAGAGTTCCAATGGCCTAGATATTGACATGATACTTTTGGAGGGATGAGAGTTTGCAACTTGCTTCCCGGCTTGGCAAGCACTACAAAGTCTATTTTTCTCAAACTTCACATCTTTCAAGCCAACAACTAAGTCATGTTTGAAAAGCTTTTTAAGTTGAATCATACCCACATGACCTAACCTTCTATGCCATAACCAACCCAAAGATGTTTTTGCAATTAAACAAGTTTTAAGCAAGACTCATTTGAAGTGAAATCCACTAGATAAAGATTTCCAAATCTAAACCCTTTGAAAAAATTTCCTTTTCATTTTCTTTTGAAATAATGACATTTTCTTTAGAGAAAGAACAAGTTAAGCCTAAATCACATAATTGAGCAACGGATAGCAAATTAAAATTTAGGGTTTCTACTAAAGATACATTAGAAATGGAAAGGTCATTGGAGATAGCAATTTTACCCAAACCAAGCACCTTTCCTTTGCTATTGTCTCCAAAGGTGATTTTCTCATTGCTCCCACTCTCAAAAGTGGTGAACATTTTCTGGTCTCCGGTCATGTGTTGAGTGCATCCACTATCCAATACCCAATGCCTTCCACCGGTCTTGTAGTTCACCTACAAAAGAGAATCAAGTTCTTTTAGGTACCCAAATTTGTTTGGGTCCTTGGAGGTTAGTAACCAAGGTTTTGGGCACCCAAATGGATTTCCTTTAGCACCCAAAATCGAGGTGCCAATGAAATGAGCAAGAATATTTCCATTTTCAGTTTTTCTAAGCATATAACATGAGTCATATAAACCAATGGATTGAATCTTACCCTTAGAACAATTTTGAGACTCATGTCCCAAATCCCGCATTTTGTACAATACTTACCATTTTCTTTTACAAACCTTGGGGCTTGTATACGGTTTCTTACCTTTCTTGGGAATGTACCCAAGTCCTTCTTTGTTGAATGAACATCTTTGGTCACTTAATAGTTTATCAAGTGTAGCCTTTCCTTTGTAGGCTCTTTCCAAGCTTTTGTTCAATTTTAACACTTGTTCCTTTAAATCTTTGTTTTTATAAACAAGTAAATCATCATGGACAAAAGATATGGCATTTCTAGAATCAATATTGGAAGAGCATGGCAAGGTAAGGAGTTCATCACATGATGTAGATATGCTAGATTGAGATACTTTTACACTAGGCATTTCATTTATAATATCGCAAGTAATTCCAATGCTAGTGCAAGATTTTTCATGGATGAGCAAATCATGAGCTTCCTTTAGCTCCTTATAAGATTCTTGTAGAGTGTATGTTCCTCTTCAAGATCTTAAATTTTGATTTCTCTTTTCCAAGAAATTCATTTAGTTCAATAAGCATATCCATAAGATCATCATATGAAGGCTCATCATCATCAAGGAATTTTACCTTATCTTCTTTTGCCATGAGGCAAGTTGGAGTGGAGAATAGTGATGGAGCTTCCTTGATTGCAATTTCGACAAGTCCCTTCTTCTTGGAGGACTCATCTTCACTTGATTCGGAGTCGGAATACTCTTCTTGAATCCCATTCTCCAATGTGGGCTTCATTCTTGCCATCTTTGTGAAGCTTCTTGAAAACTTCTTCTTGTTGTTGTAACTCTTCTTGTTTGATGACTTCTCTTTGTCATCTTTCTTGTTAGCAATTTGAGGCAATGTGCCCTTTCTCATCACATTCATAGCAACGGATGTTGCTATATCTCTTGTTGGAGTAGGAGTGCCCCTTCTTTGCCTTGTCATAATTTGCGCTCCGGTTTGAACGCCTTCTCATGAACTTGTTCATTCTTCTTACTAGAAGAGCAAGTTCTTCTTCCGAGTTTTCCTCATCATCTTCGGATTCTTCACTTACCACCGCTTTGGCCTTGAAAGCGGTGATCTTTTTGGCTTTTGATGAGGATTGCTCCAAGAGCTCCTCCTTATCCTTCTTGTATAGCTCATTTATGATGAGGTTGCCCAATAGTTGTGTTGGAGTCATTCTTGCTAACTCCGTGAGTTGAGGAAGAGTGTCACCAACATTTCGATTTTTCCCAAGAAAGCCCTAAGCATCTTTCTCACAATGTCAAGATCGGAAGGTTAGTACCAAGGCCTTTGAGCTCATTCACAATATTGTTGAGTCGTGTGTACATCTCATTGATGTCCTCATGAGGCAACATTGTGAATGTCTCATATTTAATCCTAAGCCGATGCAATTTTGCTTCTTTAACCGTAGATGTCCCTTCATGGATTTCGGAAAGGGTTGTCCAAATAGCATGAGCCGCCTCAAGATTACTCACCCTATTGAACTCATCCGCTTAAAGCTCCAAAATAGCATTCATTGCTTGGGCATCTAAATGAGCATTTCGCCTGCCTTGATCCGTTGGATTCAATGGATCAAGCGCCATGACGTAACCCTCATTTACAATTTTCCAAACGCTTGGACTCATGGCCTTTAAATAAATTGATATTCTAATTTTCCAATAAGCATAATTTGATCCATCAAAGAAAGGTGCCTTGCCTATAGCAAATCCCTCGCTAGCCATCCTTTTCTCTCTAGACGGTTAAGTCTAAAATGAGAGACCAAGCTCGATACCACTTGTAGGATCAAGGATACCGACTAGAGGGGGTGAATAGGCGGTTTTAAATTTTCTTTTCAACTAGGCTAAATTTCTAATTCTAAGAACAAGAATGAAAGACAATTTTAAGCCTACACAATACTAGTCAAGCAAATAGCAATACTAGTAATAACAAGGACTAAACAAAGCACTAAGCATGAAAACTTAGAACTATTTAGAAAGCAATAGAGATGTGCACACTTGATGTTTTTACCGTGGTATCGGAAACTTGCCGGTTCCACTAGTCCACGTTGAGGTTAGCTCGAACGAATCGAACCGGCTCCACGAATTGAGCCGAAGCACCTCGATCACTAGAGGTAGCTCTTCCCCGCTCCGGGTAGGCGAGCTCCAACCTTCACACGAAAGTCGGGTCTTCTCACAAGCTTCTTTGAGAAGATCACCGAACAAGCTTCTCCCAATCGTCCGTGTGCCTGGCAAGCACCAAGAGTAACAAACCACGAGCTTCGCTTGATTGCAAACTAGTGCCAAAGATCAAACTAATGAATGCTATGCACTTTTTGCTCAAACACCTCAAATGAATGCTCAAGAGTGAAAGTAGGTGTGGAGTGAATGCCCAATGCTCAAGAATGATCAATAGAGTCTCTAGCATCCGCTCATGAGCAGTGGTACGGTATTTATACCTTCCACCTACCAAAACTAGCCGCTTGGAACAATTTCCGAAAAATCGTATGCGAGCGGAACTATCACGGCCCGAGGCCGAGTACCGCTCCCCTATCTGACGCATCAGAACGGCTATGTCAGAGCTTCTGCAGTGACCGTTGGTCCGTCGGGCGCAGTACTACCGACGTTATAAAGTCCCAGACTACCGCTCACCGGTAGTACAAGAAAGTCGGCGCAGACTACCGCTTGAGCCGAGCTCCAAAAGTCACTGAAAAAGGCTCCGATTCCCATCCGAACTACTCGTGGCCGGTAGTACCGCCTCGACAATGAACTACCGCCTCCTAAAACTCGGGGCATCCGGAGGGTGCTCTCTGGAGAAAAGGGTCCGATCCACCTCCGGAACTACCTGTGACCGGTAGTACCGCCTCGACAATGAACTACCGCTTCTCGATTTTGGAAATGAGTCCGAGGGTGCTCTCGGAAAATGGGTCCGCTTGAGGTTCGAACTTCCGATCGCCGGTAGTTCCGATTTCTCCAATGCAGACTACCGCCGACGGTAGTACCGACGTTGAAAATCTGGAACTACCGCACGCCCGAGACGAGACACGCTTTGGCTTTTAAAACAGATTTTTCAAGAATGCATGATCCTAGTTGATCCATGGACACTTAAGAATTGCTATCAAGCTACTTGCCATGATCCCTCTTTATGGTACGATTATTTACCCTATAATCCGGTCTTCTACCATTCTCCTAAGACCGGTAAAATTGAAAAGGGGGATCCTATTCTACAAATACCTCTATCTTGAACCATGTTTGATCTTCATCCTTATCCTTTGGCTTGCATTTGTCAACTATAACCTGGACTTAACCTTCAAACACTCATTAAACGGTTAGTCCCATATTCATATAAATTCATTAATTACCAAAATTATTTTTAGGGGCCTAGATGCTTTCAACTTCTCTAAGTCTCATCATTCCAATTCTTCATACGTATCTTTCAAAACTAGATGCTGCGAGTAACTTAGTAAATAAATCTGCAAGATTTTCATATAACTTAGTATACATTACCATAATTTTGTCTATCTTTTGTAATTCATGAGCATAGAAGAACTTGTGGTTGATATGCTTTGTAAGATGACTTTCACATAGCCCGTCTGCACTTGTGCAACACAAGCTGCATTATCTTCATAGATAATTGTGGGAGCTTGCATGATATTCAACCCACATGACTGCTGGATATAGTGTATCATTCGTCGGAACCAAGCACATTCTCGTGCAGCTTCGTACAGCGCTATGATTTTCGAGTGGTTTGTCAAAGTTGCTACAAGATTTTGCTTAGACGATTTCCATAAAATTGCAGTTCCACCACACATGAATACATAGCCTGTTTGTGACCTTGCGGTATGCGGGTCCAACAGGTATCCAACATCTGCATAGCCAGTTATATTCAAGTCTTGGTTCTTTCTGTAGAATAACCCAAGGTCCTTGCTTCCTTGGAGGTATCGGAAGATATCCTTTATTCCCTGCCAATGCCTTTTGGTAGGTTCTACACTATGTCTTGCTAATAAATTTATGGCAAACGCAATGTTCCGGTCCCAGAACTTCCTCCACCTCTTCCCTACGTCGGTACGGATCCTTACCTTGTTGTAAAGATCTCCCAATCATCGGTACTTTCGATAGGTGTGCCTTCTCAAAGCCGAACCTTTCTAACACCTTTTGGGCGTAGACTGACTGATGTATTAATATTCCTTCAGGGACATGCTCGAGCTGCAGGTCTAAGCAATATTTGGATTTACCCAATTCTTTCATTTCAAATTCTGACTCCAGGTAAGAATTTGCTTCCTTTATGTCTTCCATGGTCCCGATGATATTCAGATCATCTACATATACTGATATTATAAAAAATCTATTCTGGGATCGTCGTATAAATACACAAGGAAAAATCTTCATTGTTCGTGTAGCCTTTCTTGCATAAAAAGTCGCTTAAGCGATTATACCACATCATGCTTGATTGCTTAAGTCCGTACAGTGATTTCCTGAGTTTCACACTGTACATATTTCTATTTGCTCTGTCTTGGTTCGGGATAGGAATAACTTCAGGTACTTTTATATAAATTTTCGAATCCAAGTTTCCATAAAGGTATGCAGTTACCACATCCATCAATTTCATTTCTATGTTCAGGTTTACTGCTATTGAGATTAAGTATCTAAAGGTGATTTCACTCATAACCGGGGAATATGTTTCTTCACAATCAACTCCTGGACGTTGACTGAAACCTTGTGCAACAAGCCATACTTTATATCTTACAACTTCATTTCATTTATTTATCTTTTGAACAAATACCCACTTATGCCCTACAGAGCACACATGAGGAGGCATGCGGCTTACATGCCCAAACACATCTTTTTTGTTCAGAGATAATAATTCAGTTTCTATTGCCCTTTTCCAATCTTCCCAATCTGATCTTTTCTTACATTCAGCGAGCAATGCGGGCTCTGGATCAAGATCGATGATTGTGGCAATTTTTTTGCAAAGTAGATATCAACATTGGCTCTTGTCCTATTCATGGATTGTCCCGTGTGCACATAGTTTATAGCTATTTCATCATGAGTTGATTCTTCTTATGCTTCTACTTGCTCACCGCTTCTTCCAGCTGCGGCGACAAGTCCCTTTAGTTTTTTAGCTCCGATATGTGCGCACACATCCATACTAATTTCTCCCTCTATGGGAATGTTCAGGTCCGGTATGCCCTTTTCTGAAGGTGTCATACTGGTGCCAGGTCTCAACTGGCTCCCCTTCTGGTTCTGGGGAACTTCAGTGATTGGCTGTGTCAAGTCCTTCTTATTCTTTTTCACGGGGCGTCCCCGGTTACTTAGGGCTCGAGGGGCCGGAGTTTGCGTCCTTTTATTCTGAGGCCTCTGGATGAGATTAGGGATATCTTCAACTTTCTTTGGTATTTTGACCCTCTCCTGTGCATTGCGTGCAGACACATGCGACTTGGTCACGCTCTTTAAATCGCTAAAGTGGTCAGACAGTTGGTTTGTTAATGCTTGCAAATCAATGATCTTCTGAACTTCTCTATTTGTTTCACTAGTGTGTGGGTCATGTGCATGGATTTTCGTGGCTTGCCACACAATTTTTTGACATTTTCATCAGGGGGTTGATTTTCTCTCCCTAATGTTGGAAAACTATCATCATCAAATATGCAATCAGCGAAATAGGCAGTATGCAAATCTCTTGTCATGGGTTCTAAATACCTAATTATGGATGTTGTCTCATAACCAATGTATATCCTAGTCTTTCTAAGATGACTCATTGCAGTACGCTGTGGAGGGGGTATATGTACATAAACCTTGCATCCAAACCTCCGGAGATGAGAAATTTTCGATGCTGACCCTTGCGCTAGTTGCATAGGTGAATGGATGTTGTATGCCGATGGTCTAAATTTGATAAGAGTTGCTGCATACAGGACTGTGTGTCCCCAACATGTAGCTGGTAAATTACAATTCTGCAATAGCGGTCGGGCAATAAATTTAATTATCTTGATTAATGCCTCTGCTAGTCTATTCTGGGTGTGGATATGCGGTACAGAATGCTCAACTGTAATTCTCATTGTCATGCAATAATCATCAAATACCTTTAAAATAAATTCTCCGGCTTTGTTCATTCTGATGGATTTTATGTGATGATCAGGGAAAATATTTCTAATGCGAATTATCTATGAGATTAGCTTTGCGAAAGCATGGTTTCTCGTAGACAATAAACATATGTGCAACCATTTCAAGGAAGCATCAATGAGCACCATAAAATATTTAAATGACCCTAATAGTGGCTATATGAGACCGCAAATGTCTCCTTGGATGCGCTCCAGGAATGCAGGGACTTCATCCTTCACTTTCATAGTAGAAGATCTAGTAATTAATTTCCCAGTGGCACAGATGTGGCACATAAAATCTTCGTGATTCGGGAAATTCTTTACATTAATATTATATCCCTGTGAATTGTTAATTATATTTCTCATCATGTTAAAACCTGGGTGGCCTAATATGTCATGCTAGAGACAGAAAAGTTCAGAGCTTCTAAATATTGTTTTCAGGGCAGTATAGGCTGCAGGTGCCTTAATATTAGTGTAGTATAGCTCAGTTTCTAATGATGAAAGTTTTTCTAATACCTCTTTTCCATTTGCTTCACGCTTCATAATGAGCAGGAATTCCTTACCATACTCTTCTCCAGTCTCAACATGAAAACCATTAGCGCGAATATTCTTAAAACTTAGCAGAGTTCTAGTCAATTCTGGGTACAATAAGGCTTCTTGAATGACCAAAGTTGTGCCCATGGGAGTATAATTGTGGTTTTTCCTGAACCTATTATACAAGCATCGCTACCGGTGATTGTTGTAAGGCTGACATCATTCTTATTAATTGACTGAAAATTTTTTGTCTCTCTTAAGATGGTATCCGTTGTACCGCTGTCGGCTAAGCACACTTCCTCCATAGAGCGCCGCACGTGTTATAATATAAAATACTTTATTAATATGTCGTAGAAGGCAATCAACACATAAATAAAATATTTCAATATCAGAACATATCATGTCATTATAGACTGAATAAATGAATGAATTACTCAATATCATCTAGTCATCACGAGAAAATAAAATTGTTTGAGTACCATCCATGCAAATCATAACTTATTCCTTTCACACATAAAATAAATGACAATTAAAGTTTAAATGCATTCTGTGCATAAAACTGAATCTGCTAAGAAGTCAGAGACTTCAGCTACTATCTTCTCGGGGATGATACGCTCTTCCAGAGAAATCATGGCGGCGCCTGCAATGTCAAGAGGGGTGCTACTGCCGGAATGGAGTCAACCTCCATCGGGGCAGGCAGCTGCTCAGAACTCTCCCCCTCAACAAAAGCAAAGTGGGTTTCATACTACCCTTTGCCATCCTTCTTCTTCTGATGTTGGAAGGCATCAATGACGTGTTGCGGCTCTTTACATATCCGTGACCAGTGCCCCCATTTGCCACACTTGTAGCAGGATTGGTCTTGCTGACCATAAGGCTTGTCGTCCCGCTTTGGCTTGCTTGCCTTATTCTCTCGTGGAGTATCTGACTTGTCTTTCTGGGCTGCGGCCTTACCCTTCCTTCCCCTTTTCTTCGTTATGGGCTTTCGCACCTTGTAACTTCCGGCGTTGGCTTCACGGCCAACGGAGCTCCCAGGTGGCTGTGCGATATAGTTCTTGCGGAGAACTTCATCCTGAGCCTCTGCAGCCTGCATCATATCAATCAATTCAGCATACTCCTTGTAGTCGTCTTGACGATAATTGCATGCAGACTGCACTGCATTGGGGTGGAAGGTGGACAGGGTCTTCTTAATCTTCTGTTCATCTGTGATCTACTTGTCACAAAGTTGAAGATTGGTATAAATTCTGTGTAGAACAGAATTGTATTCCCCGATCGTTTTCAAATCAGCAAACCTCAGTTGGATCCACTCTTGCTCTGCCTGAGGAAGAATGATGTACTTTAGCTTTTCGAACTACTTCTTGAGTGCAATCCATAATGCTAGCGCGCTCTTCTCTGCCATGTACTCATTCTTGAGAGTAAAACAGAGATGGTGCCTGAGAAAATGAAGTGCCTGAGAAAATGAAGTGCCTGATCATTTTCCTCATAAGTGGGTTTGGCATCCTGCGATGCACCAATCCCAATGGCGGCGCGGAGCTTCTTGGCTCCAAGTACTATTTTGACATCGGAAGCCCAAGTCAAGTAGTTTTGGTCATGCTGGGCCAGCTTAGAAATGACAATGGGTACCCAAAACCCGATACCCGGTGGATTTTTACTCTATTAGGGCATGGGTCTGAGTCAATTTCCTAACACATGTGTCTCTTAATGGGCAAAAAGTCCAACCCATCGGGTCTATCGGGTTCGGGTACGTTCCTATAGTATCAAAACACGTAAACCTATGGGTAATATAAACCCGATCCATAGGAGTTATAAACCCAGGCTCCCAGGCTCCCAGGCAAACCAACCCAGCCCATAGCCCATTAGTCAAGTACAAGGAGCAGTTGATGTCTCTCCTTTTGGCTTTAACTGAGTTGTGAACTGTGAACTTGTAATGATATGCTATACCAATGAACTATTAACTGAGAATTGATGGAGTGAACTAGTGATGTGCATTGTGGATTTGTCGTTGCTTGTTTCATGCATAGTAGCATATAAATTGAACTTATTATTGACTTGCTAAGCACTGCACTGTCTGCAATCTGCACAAGAATTGTCGAACACGGCGACCGTGGTACCAGCACCCGAGTGGGCATGGGTCTAGGCAAAAATCTGTACCCATCACGGGCATGAGTTTTTTAGCGGGCACGTCCAACTTTCATGGGCACGGGTTTGGGATAACAAAACCCAGCGGGTTTGTGCCCGTTGCCATCTCTAGCCAGCTCTTCGAACTCCTGGTTCGTGATGACTGTCATCTACATGTGCATGAAAAGAATATATAAGTTTACTACCGGTAAACATATATAGATTTACTACAGGAAAATAAATTGGACAATGGTACAAAAGATTCTTGTAATGTTTCAGAATTTTCTATGTATTTTCTATAAATTTTACTGTTAATTTCGGTGATTAAAGGTAATTTAAATAATTACGATTAATCAAAACAGTAAATAAATACAGATAACATAGAAAATAATGATGATAGTACTAGACATGATTCAAATGCTAAAAATAATTCAAAAATTGAATTCGTGAGGCCCTTTTATGTCGGAATATGAATTTTCAGTGAATTTTGCAATTTTTAAGGGCCTATACGCAAATTTTAAATTCAGAGAACCTTTTCGCGTGATTTTTGATTCTTCGAGGGCCTTTTGCAAAATTCAAGACCGTCTGAAAGTTCTGAGGGCCCTTCCGTAATTTTTAGAATTCGTGGGGTCTTTTTGCAAAATTACCGGCACCGGCCCGTTCTCCCCCTTTTTCCCTTTTTTTTCTCTTCCGGCCCATTCGGCCTGCTTAGCCAGCTCAAAGTGGGAGGGGGTAGGGTTTCCCCTACACCTATTCTTCTCTGGCGACCAGACCGAGAGGCACTCGTGCGGCGGCCGGTCCCTGGCAAGAAGCGACTTCTGGCGGCGGCGCTCGAGCGACGAGCGGCCGGCGCATCGCGCCGCTCGGGGCCACGGTGGCGGCGCGACACGAGCGCTTGGGGTCGGCGTGAGGCGCATGCGGCTTCTGGGGCGGCGGCGTGCGGGCGGCGTGGCGGCCATGCGGTGTGGCGGCCAAGCACGGCTTTGGCGGCTCCATCCACGCCGGCGGGCGCGATCTCAGTTCGCGGTGGCCCATGCAGCGCATGGGGGCGGCGGCGGCCGCGGCGGCACGTGCGGTGGTGGCCCATGCGGGGGCAACGGCGCGTGGCGAGGCTGACGGCTGGCGATAGTTTCGGGCCACCGCGACGCTCATGCAAGATTTTTTTTTCTTTTTTCTCTTTTTTTCAATCTATAATGCAATCAACATTTACTCTTTCATGTAATCTACCGATCGACATTGTGCCGGTGACTTCAAGTCTGCTTGCAATAGATTAGAGCAAATTTGCACTATAGAAATTCATCTAGAAAGCGAAATCTGCAGAATTTAAAACGATCTAAATATAGACAATTCAATCTACTAACGCTTCGATGATCACCTTTCAATTCACCGGAGTGATTCGTGCTGATAACGTGTTGAGGAACCGTCGCTGGCGTGCCCAGTCCGATCGATTTCTCTGTTATGCAAAAGACATATCAATCACAGAGTAATGCAAATAGTAGATTGAAACACAGAAATAGAGGGAGAACTCCTGGTCTTTCTTTATTGCTTTCTCTTTCTCATACGTGTACAAAATAGTCAATAGCACTTTCTATTTATAGCCTAATGGTAAGGTGCCCACCATAAACTAAGGCTTTAAGTCAAGGCCCAACTTTCCCAACACTACTGTCAACAAAATGCAGAACATAAAAGGTGGTGGGGGCTCATAGTGTAGGATAGAGCAATGGGGCCCCACAAGGCAGGAGACACTGTTATGTGGTACTAAGTGCGCAATAACACAACTATAAACTCTTTCTCGATAGCAGAGTGAGGTTGGGCCGGCGTACGTATCCCCCAGCAATGCATATGCATGTGGACCGTACGAATACACGCGCAGAAACATACGGGATTTGTAGGTATGATGATGTACTGCTACCAGTAGAGATTTACTGCAGTCTCTTGCAGTTGTACTACGGGAGGTAGGCCAAGACCAACTAATTACTAGTACATTAGTCGCTCAGAGTGTAGCTTAGAACAACGTCAAATCAGACGGGGAGCACATGGAGCTTGATCATGGAGGAAGAAGAGCTAGCATGAGAAAAGCACAACCCTCACGCTAGTAATTTCTTCTCTCTCTTTTTTTTTTGACTGTTAGTAATTAACTCGGTAACACCGTTCAATATTGCCCTTTGGCACGCCCTTTGGCTGGCAAAAGATCTGTTCTTTTTTACTACGACTTGTAATTTTTGGGCTGTTTATATAAGAGATTACAGAGTAACAGAAATTCACGTGCGATTTTTGCCAATATAAATGAAGTCAGTAAAGTATGTACTACAATTAACTAGTAGACCCTATCTTAAAAAAATACTTTATTTAAAAGTTAGTTACTGTAGAAAAACCGAAAAATAGCTTTTAAAAACTGAAAAGAACAGAACCAGAAAAGTACTAGTGTCCAGAGTATGTCCTCCTAGAAGGCTAGAACAGGAAAAGATGTGTGATATAACCAAGAAGGTTGCTACATCGAGCGCGTGGAAACAAAAATGACAGTGTCAGTTCACTTGGTTGTAGCGAGCTATCGCACTAGACGACACTGCAGACGCAGTTGCACATGCATGTGTCTGTAAAATCTGCAGGACAAGCGGGCGCTGCATATTCTTATGCTAAGCTTATGCATCTAAACGCGGCAAGCTTTAAGTAGTTCTTTCTCTCGTGCCTAACTGGCTGATGAGCCATTACTCTCTATAGATGTGCAATGCAAGTAGGGCATGTGACCGGAGCTTGAGCAGTACAAGTAGGGCATGTGACCGGAGCTTGAGCAGTACAGGCCCCGTTTTTTGTAGCAGTTTCTCCAAAAATCAAAATAAATGAATGACTTTTTAAAACAGATTCTCAAAATGGTTTCCTAAGTTTAAAATTGTGTGCATTATCCATGTCGATGTCTTCATCGATTGTTGCATCTCAAAAAACATAGATAAAAATCATCAGCTACAGAATAGACCATAACGCTACAGAACAGGCCATAGCGTACACCGTGTAGCTTGCCATGTGGGCTGCTACAATTACTCGTCCATCTCGTAGAAGGGCTTGTTTTTTTTGTTGCGGCTTATGGTTTTTGACTGAAATTTTTGATTTTTGGCTGTTTGCGATAGAGATTGCGGAGAGAGATACTCGTTTGCGATTTTGATTGATACAGATGTTAGACTTTTAACGTGTACTATAATTAATTTGTAGATCCTGTCTTGAGAAAATACTTCATTTAAAAGTTAGGTACTATAGCAAAAGACAAAAGCTACTTTTAGAAGCCGTAAAGAACATGCTCGAAATCAACTGATCTCGCCGTCTTGCTCCAAAAAGAAGTTATCGAGCTTAAATTCAACATTTACCTTTCATATAGCATGTGTTGGATTTCAAAAGTTTAGAGCAGATAACACTACAGACCCGCACATGAATTTTACAGAAAAACAGTTCAATCCCTATAAGAATTCTGCGTCCAAGCAGAGCTGAATTAATAACAGAAACATTTTAAGAAGCAAAACATAGATTTAGTTCGCCAGATGTAGATCAGGACTGATCATGCGGCCGAGTGGAATAGGTACTAGCTCAGCCACAGAACAAAGAACGAGGATCATGCGGAAATTAAGCATGGCTGTTGCACAAATTAAGCCCGAGAAATCAACCCAAATTAGATTTCCTGTACTCAATATATTGACAGTACACGAGCAATTACCTACTCAGACGATCGATGGAACTAAGGGCCTGTTTGTTTCAGCTTCTGGCAGCTGCAGCTACTCCTAGAATCTGCAGCTCAAACAAACAGTCCAGATTTTCATCCAGATTCTAAGTAGCCGTGGCTACGAATCCGAAAAATGAACTAGTAGCCAAAAGCTGGGGTTATCCAACTTCTCCAGATTCTCCAGATTATCCAGAAGCTGAATTCCCAGAAGCTGAAACAAACAGGCCCTAAGTATCGATTAAACCTTGTACACTACCCCAGGAACAGGGTGCAAGCAGCTTAAGGACCCGGGCTTGCTCTTCGTCTTCCCGTAGTAGTACGGCAAGAAGCCCTTATCCAAGCCGGCCATGGTGGGCGACGGCGTGACCTGCATGAACATGTAGTTGCCGGCGAAGAGGTCCCCGATGTAGGGCCTCCCTTCCTTGAGCCGCGTCACCACCTTGGCCACCGACGCCCTGACCATGTCGCCCACAGCGGCCGCCTTCCTCCGCAGCATCCTCGCGAGGCTCGAGATCCTGAGCCGCGGCCTTCGCCGCCGCCCGCCGCCGGGGAACGACCTCCACGTCATCCTCCTCCTGGCGACTATGGTGCCCGCATGGTGGCAATAGCCTTGGACGGAGATGGCGCAGTAGTGGTCCTGGTCTTGCTGGGCATCGGGAGGTGGGAGCTTCTTGAGCTTGCGGTAGGAGAAGCTGCTGCTCATCGCGGCGAGGCTGGGTGGAACCGGAACGCGTGTAGGGTGGTGAGGGAGGAGGAGGCTCCAGTATATAGCTGCAGTGGTGTTTTGCGCGCGCGTGTGAGGGCGTGTTCGCGGCTTCGCGCGTGTGCATGCATGTACGCACGTACGTGTGTGTGATCGATGGGCCTGCAACTCTGTACAAGTGACAACACGGGATGCATGGTTGAGCTAGGCGGGCGAGGTGGTGATGGAACGGCCGCCAATTAAAGAGGGTGTAAATGCGGCTGGACGGTGGGCGGGCGGCTGCTGGGTTGGTGCGTGATGCATGCGAATAGATCGGTTAAGGCTGTGGCACTGCTGCTCAGTTACTGGCCGGTACTCGGTCGTACGGGCAGGCACCACGGTGGCCGTCGGCAACTCGGCACACCAGCGATCGCAGCCGAAATGAAGTGGAGTAGACTAGTAACCAGCCAATGGGCACCAACCAAACCGGGCTTGGCGCGTGGTACATCGGTCGATCGCCGTGCCGCCGCCTTACCTTGCCGTCGGCGAGTGAAGCGGGGGAGCGGCGCTGGTATGCGCGCGGTGCAGTCCAGCGCAACGGAACGATGGCCGGATGCGATCGAGTTCAGTCGTCCCCGCGCGTCAAGGCACCACGACCGGCCGTCTGCGACTGCAATTTTTCTTGCGTCAGACGCTCGTCACCGCGGACTGGCAGTTTCCCTTCGTTTGTACCAAAAAAAAAAAAACCTTTCACTTTACACTAGAACACAAAAAATCTATTCGACTCGCATCAGCCAGCCATACAGTTTCTGAACCTTCTCCAACTCTGCAGCCTTGCAGGTTGCAACATGGGCAGAAATGAAAGCAATTGACAATTTTGCTGGCAACAAGAAACAGGATTATCAGCTCAAAATTATAGGCTCACAGCGAAAATGCTAAGAGCGTAGACGCAAAACAGGCCCCCGAAAATCGGAGGCAAATGCTATGCCCTCTCATGTAAAAAGAGGTTTTTACACTCGAACATCCTCTTCTGAACAGCACTAGTACACGGCAAACCAGGGCAAGCTTGCATGTGCTAGACAAGGGCCTGCCACCCCTGTGGCTTTGACCGCTGCGCACAGCTGCTTCTTGCCCATTTGCCTTATACCCATTCATATTCACATGCACTAACATGTATAACAGCACGCCGACGCAGGGGGGGACGCTGTATTGTGCTTCACCACCCGCCCGGGAGCTGATCATCTGTCTGGCTATAACCAGATAAGACCGACCGGTGGTGCCTCATCCTCTCTTTCTTGGAAACATCTCTAATTTACATCTGACTAGCCGCATATTTCATTCGTCATAGTAGGCTCAATAGGATACACATAAGGGTTACCAGGACCCAACGACAGGAGCACCACTGCCTCCGGGTAGCATACGCTGCAATAGCACAATAAATAGTGAATGAATGAAAAAGTATGATCGAAGTGACCAGATCGAACCAAAAAATACTAAAATAGACAGTAAACATAGGATAATCGACCCCATCTTAACGAAAATATTATTAGCTGATTAGCAACACAAACATTCATCCACGACAATTGGGAACTGGGAAGCAATGCATGATTTTTACATGACTTTGTAATTCAGATCAGAAAAGAAACCCAAAAGGAAACTGAAAAAATCAGCACAAGCCGTAAATGGCACAGTTGACCAAACTGGTTTAGACGTGCACATGAGACTCAGCAGAGGAAAAGCCCTTATCCAGAATGACTAGCTCAATTTGACTGTTCTCATTGCCTTATGTCATCACAAAATAACTAAACTTTTCTTTTGGACAATAAATCATTCTCATTTGGTGCTAGTAAATCCCAGGAATAACAAAATTGTGCTTCCTAAGCTGGGGGTAAAACTGTAAAAGCTTATCCACAAGAAACACTAATAATAAATAAGTACCTTATGTAGATAAGAGTAATAATCACTAGCAGTTGCGAAAAACATAAAAATGAAAAAGAGCTCACATGAATGAGATGCTGGGGCCACAGATGACATTCCAGCAGGACCTGTTCTTGTTCTATGTTCACTTGGAGGATGTGCATGAGCAAAAGAAACAGTGGCCAAAGGCGGCTCTGGAAGAACTGGAGGGGATGGAATAGGCGACCTACTATGCATACTGGGATCATGTGGAGACTGACGAACAGGCGAAGGTGACAATGGGTGAGGCGGTGAAGCAGCAGGAGAAGCAGAACGGTGATCATTGGCTACAGGCTCAGCAGCTGGCATTACAGGAGCCCTGTTCTTCGACTTTTTTCCATATGGACACCCAGATGGAGGTGGAGCACCGTATCTGGGTTGATGTGCAGGGAAATGTATCGGAGCAGGAGCCGGAGCCAAATGCCTGCTGTCCTCATGGTGATGGTGGTGATGGTGGTGGTGACCATGATGGTGCATGGGTGCTGGACTAGGTGCATCAGAACCACCCCCACTATGTAAAGAATGTCTAAGATAGGAGGAAAGGCTTATCTGCTTTACTCTGCCAAATACAGTATGGTTCAGACCAAGGTTTCCTGAAGATGAATTAGTAATTGTTTGCGCCAACTGCTTCATCCTTGGTACAGATGGCTGGTGATTCCCAACTTCAAGAACAATGGAGGTCTCAACAATTGTTGGAGGAAGAATCGTTGAACCTTGCAAATTCGTCAATTTGATATAGAGATTCTGCAATGCAAAATAATAGAAATTCAATATAAGAAGAAAAAGAGGGCAACGTACACAACAAAACATCAACTTTTCCACGAATAGAATTTGTAAGATGGATTAAAATCCCAGGTACTTTTTCGTTTTCCGGATAGCGCCTAACAGTCTAGGAGAAATACCATCCACATTCCTAATGCAAATAGAATATGACAAAAGGGAGGCACACCCTCGTAGACTAGACAATGAGATAGCTTTTGAGTGTTAAGACAGGAAAACATAGCCTCGCTATCTTGTCTGTCTTGTTTAGAAACCACACTTCACTACTGCACAAAAGCAAGTATGACAACTATTTTCTAGGTGATGCTAGTGAAAGCATACTTCAGATAATTCTATTGCATAAACCTACTGTATCACTGCATGCTCTCTCATACTTAAAGACCTGCATTTGCACACATGCCCCTGTAAAGTAATACGAGCAAATGTCCCTGGTGGAGGCCTTGTTACATAATGACAGAAATTAAGAGGACAAGATGCAAAATGTTACATGTCTAAAAGGTTATATATGTGGGTTGCATCACATACAAATGCAAGTGCCCGAATTACAAAAAGAGACTAATACCCAAAACCTTCAGACATATTCGACAATGAAGATCACTGAAAAGGGGGTGCCGTCAAATGAACAAAACTTATGTGTAACCTCACATTGACTTATTAAAATATAATTATAATGGAGGTGGACAAAAATGAAACTAGGCCAAAAGGTTGCACTAACCTCATAGGAATTGAGTAGTAGTCCTGTCTTCATTTGATCCTTTAACTCATCAGTTCTGTCTTGTACTTTGTAGATTGGGAAATTCAGAGTGAAATTAAAAGTTGCATGGGGTTTCTGAAGAAGAAAAGCAGTTTGTGGAGGAATTATTGTTATTCCTCCAGGGAATTTAAGCACTTCAAAGGACGATGAATTCCCAAATAGGGACTCAGTCAAGTGGAGTGTTGACTGCCGCACAACCAAGGACATAAAAGAAGACCTAAGAATGCTCAACCATGTTGATGATATAGTCAAGTTCTTTGGATAAGGCACAATGCTGAAGACGACATTTGTCCAGTTTGATCCAACTAATGGTTGTAGCAAATTTACAACCACCTGTATAGGTAATTTGGTATTCAAGCATCAGGTTAGGGCATGTGAAAGAACATATGAAGAAATGTATATAAAAAAAGATGTTGCAGGGCATACAGTGGAGTCAGGGATGCCAATTTCCGCATAGATGTCCAATTCGAGCTTAGATGTATTTCCACTCAGCTCAGGAACTGCCTTCCGTAGTGTAAAGCTTGCCACTATATCAGCTGAAAAATATAGGCTCATTAGAAAATAATGTTACAATAAAGTACATATTGCTATGAGCACACTACATGATTGCATCATGCAAGATATGGCTATCTAAATGATATCGAATGCTGATCAACACATGCTACATTAACAGGTCTAGCACTCTTACACAATAGAACAAAGAACATTAAACGGCACAATTGCTTAAAACTAAATTGGACGAACTGGAACCATGACACTGCATAAGTGCCACTTTAGTGAATACCACCCAAAGTTTCTGCCTTACACCCTTAGTAAAAATTCATGAACATTCATATGATTTGGGTATAGATCACATCTCAAATTCATGGCTAGTAATCTATTACAGCTCAATCCTTTATTACCGCTGATGCAACAATGCGAAACGGGAAGTGGCCATAACTCCATCCCTTTAGCAGCTCACATGAGTATCCACCGTACAGTTCAACAGCCTGATGAAAACCTATCTCGAATAATAATGGCATAACATCATGCTGGTATGCCACACAAAATCAGCACCACAAACATCACTGAAAGTTCACCAAAATTCAGCCACTCTTTCAGATGGCAACCCGTCCATTAGTCAGGGTAACACTGTTGCACCAATTTGGTAGCAAAACGTTGTCCCAAAATTACTCAACTAACTCCTTTTGGAAAAATGGCACCGACACAAGCCAAAGCAACACAGATCAAACACAAACATCAAAATCTTCCGGAAACCAGCCATATGCGAGTAAATTAGCGGGCGATGCACTAATAGCATGGTGAGAATAAGGCATCGAGCTAGTAAAAATCCAGCTTGCGCTCGAAACCAAACAAAACATACAGCGCCTTGACCAGGTTCCTCAGCAGTTGATTCAAATTTCCACCCAAAGCTGCAACCGCTAGCTCCGTACATCCAGATCCAAAGCTGCAGACACTGAGCATTCACCAATCCGGCATGAACTAAATACAAATCGAACTAACAGCCACTACTTGCCGGCCATTGCCACAGGCGCACGAAACGGAATCAAAACTAAGATGAGATCTCGCAATGCGGCCCAGCTCAGACTCACCTTCGAACCCGGCGCCCGGATCCGGCCCCTCCGCCCCCCTGCCCCGCCGGGAAAACGGCGGCAGCCAGAACACCGCCGACAGCAGCACGGCTACGCCAAGCACGAGCGCCGCCACGCATTGCAGCCGCACCACCCCGCGCGAACCGCCGCCGCCGCAGCAGCGGCTACCGCCCCTTCCTCCTCCGCCTCCGCCGCCGTCCGGCGGCTGCTGCTCCTCGCCAGCCTCCTTCCCCATGCGGCGCGATCTCACGCATCGCGGCCGGCAACCGCCGCCGTCGAGGAGAGGAGGAGACCCGCCATTGCCGCCGCGGAGAGCACCAGCTGCTGGGTTGGTGGCGCTAGGGTTAGGGCCGTGGGTTGGGTTCGCTGGGGCGTCGTTGCTTAAGGAGGAGGGGAGGAGACGGAGGTGGGCGAGGAAGGTGAGAGAAAGTGAGAGTTAAACCGCACCGAGGTGAAAGAGAAGAGAGGGAGGTAGCAGCAGCAGCAGCGCAGCGAGGAGGGAGTAGCAGTGACAGACACTAGTGGTTAAAGCTCATTTAGCTCGGTTTATTAAAGTCGTTAATTTGTTGGTAGATTCTTTTTTACTGTAACTTATGGTATATAGTTTAAAATTTTGAATTCTGTACGTCTGCCAGAGATAATACATAAAAAAATTAATTACATATGATTTTGATTAATACAGCTGAACTCAGTATATTTTTACTATAATCTTTCTATTAACCTATCTTAAAAAAATTATATAACTAATTACTGTAGTATAAGTTATAAAAGTAAGTTATAAGTGAAAAAGTACGTAGGCCTGCTTTTGGTTGCCTTGGTGCGGACTAATTTTTTTGATTTTGGTCTCTTTTCTGATCTTCTGTGATAAGTGGTTCCGTTTTATTTTGGGTTTTTGTTGCGATGCGTTGAAGATTTTGAATTCGGGAGGGGGCAAAGTCCACATGGGATCTTGTACGCTCAGTGGATTTGTACTGAGGGTGAATGTTAGGCTACATGTGGACATCAGTGTGTATATGTCATTGATTATAGTACAAGTACACATAACATATAGTAGTTTACAGTACTAAAAATTATGTCTTGGTGCAGATTTTAAGCCTGTGATTTATGATGCTTACCTAGAATTTCGTCTTCTATGCTGGTTTCTAGCAATACAAGTCGGGAGAGACTTCTCGTTAAAAACTTAGAATTCCACTCGTTAAACTTCCTACATAAAACAAAATTACCTATGAAAAAGCGATGCAAGTAAAGCTCTGCTTACTTAGACATTTCAGTTTAATCGGACCACCGATAGCAAAATTTATGTTGACGTAAGCAGGTAAGAAATACGATTTAAATTCTACAAATGATTATGTAAATTTACTCTACCGGCGAGTGACGCCGCTTTCTAGAAGCCGTGCTTATCCATCGACCGGAATGTTGGGTAGCGAGGGTGATGCGGTGCCACAGGAGATCCCGTTGGGTGTCGATGGATGGATGGGTGAGCGACCTCTGGCATCGGAGAGACCCGTGACGTGGGCCCGGGCCTCTCGGCCTTTTCTCGTGCTCGTGCTCTCTCTCTTTCGCGGAAAGCGACGCCCTCGCAAGCAAATTAAGCTCCTGCACCCAGTCCTCTGCTCCCGCAATCCATCATTATATAGGTTAATCCCTCGGGCCCACTGTCATGGGGATACTTTAGTGGTAGGTCCATAGCACCGGGTGTACGGATGGGTTTCTACGCTTGTCAAGCTGGTCCACGTGCTTTCGCGTAAATTACGAAGCGTTGCCACCGTACTCCCCTCCCTTGATGAGTCACCGGAATAGTGGCTCGCCCACTGGTTCGTGGACCCGGCGCACACGAACGAAGCCTCCGCCGCTGGCCGTCTGGGTCCACGAGGACCCGGCGCAGGGAGAGGCTCGCTCGCGGGGAAGTGTTGTTGGGTGGTCGGTTGCACGAACGCCGGCCGATGTGATCGGCGGGCGCGCCGACAGCGACCGCCGCGGCCATGAAACAGAAACGTCACGGCGAGCAGAGCAGCGCGAGCACTGAAAAATAAAAACTTGACGCCGCCACCTGCCGGTGACGCACGGCGATGGAGGAGGGATCATCAGGTTTGTTGGGAACTCGCTGTCGGCGATTGAGGAGGGGAGACGCCACTTGGACTCCATCGCGTCCGCCGTTACAAGGACCATGCAACTAACAGCCGCCGCCGCCGCCGCCGCCGCCGCCGAGCTCGTCTCCTTACGCTTTGCAGCTCTGCCTTCGCCTCTAGAAGCTTGTTGCTGTGACGTTCATGATTGATTAAGGCTGAACGTACACTGTACTGTGATGATCTATGCTTACTTTCGTTTCATTTATTGCACTGTCGGCTTCTAGTTGCTGAGTTAATTGCCAGTCATTTTCAGCTCATAGTAGTTTATACTGGTACTGCCTTTTAATGAGACTCGGTTAACATTTCCATCCATTTGGAGTTTCTGCTTTTATGTTTTTCATGTGGCTGAAATCCTAAATCCAACATGCTTTTCTCTGAACCTGGGTAAATTTACCGCGCTTTCCAGACCAATCTATCTTACACCGGCAATTTGCCCATTTCCCTTATCTGCTCACCAGAAAGACATGCTTTTGAATTGCTGAAATTGTGCTGGCTTGAAAAACGAGCATGTAGGACAACTCAGTATCTATCAAAAACGCTGTTTACCTACCATTAATCCCACGTCCTACGTCTTAATTGTCTAAAATATGAAGCTACGATGAAAATAGAGGTTGAATTTAAGATCTAAAAAAATTAAATTAAATTAATGTAAACATAGTATTGGACTGTTGTGCAATCTAAATTTATATACGAATAAAAGAGATGCAAAGCAAAAAAAGATAGAAATGTCCTAAGGTCCAAACTAGCTTAGATCTAACCTCATTCTAGATAGGTCACGCACATGTAGCAACATGCTTGCACTTTCGTTCTCGCTTTACGTAAAACGGTTAACCGGAGGTTGCTACCATTGGAAACCCTAGGTTTATATGTTAGTGCTTCTCAAGCTAAACTAGTAAGGTGGGACTAATCCACACCCTCATGTGCACACACACATATGAGCTACAGGGGTTGAGGTGTCACATACACTCCTCCTTAAAGGACCCAACGTCCTCGTTGGTCTAATATACCCACATTGGGGCAAATGGTCAGAATCTCCCCTCTTGGTACATGTCTGTGTGTTCAGTATCAGTATATATGCCATTCTGTGTGTCTACTCCAGCCCACACGCGTCATGTGCCATATGCCTGCGCCCCTGACCCGCACGCACTCATGTAACCGCGAGGGGCGGCTTTGATACCATTTGTAACGCCCTAGGGTGCAAATCGGCTTAGGTCTAACCCTATTTTGGATAGGTCACGCACACGTAGCAACCCGTTTGCGCTTTCATCCTCGTTTCGCTAAAAACGGTTAACCAGAGGTTACTATCATTGGAAGCCCTAGACTTATATGTTAGTGTTTCTCAAGCTAAACTAGCAATGTGGGACTAATCCACACTCTCATATGCACATACACATATAGGTCATCATGGGCCTAATTCTACTGGGCCGAGGTGTAACAGAAATACAATAAAGGTACCTCGTTAATGGAAAGCGTATCTCCAAAGCATATAAATATGATTCTAGGGAATAGCGATCTGTCATTTGTATATCAAAAATAGAAAAAAAAGTGATGTAATAGTAAATTATAAATGATGATGAACATTTAAAATAGCTATGAGATATCCTATACAATCTAAACATGCAGTCAAACAAAATTTGTATGCAATTTCGGCTTTCTTAGTGTAAGTATGCATTTTACTAGACACATTTGACCGTTGATTCTTAAAGTCATTACACTCACCCCTTGTAATATTGTGAAAACTGTTTGAACCACTGACATATTTATTGAAAAACATCTATAATCGTCTTCCAACGAGAAAACCCAACTTTTGTAAATACATTATTCCTAAATGTGTTGGCTTGTGATGGTTTCTTGAAAAGAAAACAATAGAAATAAAAATCGGCATTATTTTCTGTACTATATTTCAACCAATCAAATTTATTAAACTATGATTCTTGGAAAGGATTTTCACACTTGGTAACCATCCAATGTCTTGAAAAGGTATGTTCAATTGCTTGAGTTAGATCATTCAATAAATATGACATCCTCACTTGATCTCTATTTTTTTGGGTATAATCTTGTATTGGTATGCGATGCACCAAATCGACAATAATTTCATTATGATTTAATTCTAATTGAAGTCTCTTTGGTCGAGTTGTGCTATCGTCGGTTAGGAGAGTACTACTTAAATTGCTTATAAAGTAGTCACACAAAGTTCGTTTCTCCATTATTACAAATCTACAGATAAAATTGTACAGTATATTACTACACGACACAACTAGATACTATAGATTTTAGTGTATAATTGTCTATGCAAACATACAAGTATACAACATCAACAGGACAACCAGAATAGTTAGGTGAACAATAGCAATCTTCTACTTATATTATTCTAACTACATACACAGTATGTCTTTAGAGCCCTCGATCGGTCGGTCCTCGCTTGGACCGATCGTCGGTCGGTCCGTTGGTTGCCCACTCGCACTCACCGCTCGATCGGGTCGTCTCGGTCGGTCGGTCTCCGCCTTCACAGCTCCGCTCCCGCCCCTCCTCAGTCCTCGGCGACCGGCGCATCACCGTCGTCTGCGAGAGACCGAGACGCGCGAGGCTCCGACTCCTCACTCCTCCGTCCTCGTCTCCTCCTCCGTCTCCACCCCGCACCTCCGCGCGACCAGCTATCGGCGCGATCGCTCATCATCAGGCTCCCCAGTCACCAGTTGTCTGTTGAACACTGATTTGTTTCCAGATTCTTAACTTGCTAACCGGAAAAAGGGGCAAGCGTAGCTCATTATTGATTACAACCCGTTCATCATGCTCTAGTTTTCATTTCGTCTATCCACATGTCCTATGTACAAAATTTCAAACTAAAACTCTGTGACTAGACTACTGCATAAGATTGATCACAACAGACGATGGTACTGCACAAGTTCTCTGTATAGTCCCAGTACAATAGGTTAGATGGGAAAAAATGTTGGTAAATAAATTTTTCTCCAATCTTCAGAAAAAATCGGCATCTCAAAATTTAGCAAGGTTGTTTTTCTAAATGAATAAATAAAGTAAATTTAGCTGCCAAAAAAAAAGACAGAAGAAAAAGAAAAGAGAGGCAGAAAAAAGAGAAAGAAAAAGAAACGGACCTGGGCCTAGTCACCAAACCCAGGCCCACCGAAGACCATCGGGGAGTAAAACCCCATGAGACCATGAGTCAAACGCGTCGTCTCCTCCGTCGCAGTACTCTTCCAGCTCTCCGGCTGCGATACTAGGGCTTTGCTTTCCGCTCCCCCTCCTCCTCTTCTAGGTTTTACTCGCGCGCCACTCGCCCCACCATGACGGCCGCCGAGACTCAGGAGGAGCTGCTCCGTGCCCACCTCGAGGAGCAAAAGATCGAGGTGAGATCATCCATTCCACCCCCTTTTCTACCCCCACGATTTGGTGTCTTATCAACTGAAAGTTGTCATCTTTTATGCTTGTTGGGCCCTTAGATCGGTGTATTTGTTAAGATCGTGTTGTTAAACCGCCAGATCTCGTTTGTCACTAAGGTTGCACACTTAATAGCCTTGTAGGTGCGAGCTTTTGGTTGGAGAACCGAGAGCGTGGTAGTTAGACTATGCATTTCTGTGGATCTTGTTGACATCTGCGGCTAGGAGTTCATTTCCCTGCCTGAAGATTGCTAATGCTATCCCTTACTTGTCCTTACTGTGTTGCTACAGAGCTGTGGCTTGTTAGTTGTTGTATATAGTTCGTGATTAACTAACGGAGAGATCAGTACTGTTGCAAATTTGGAAATGGTACTGCTTGTCATAAGGATGCAAGTTTGGAATGAATCTTGAGTATGCTGAAGCTACTTTCGAGGCATTAAAATTGTTATTGACATCTGGTGATTGCTACAGCTGAAACTTGCCTCACTTTTTAATAAGCTTCGGAAGTTTATCAGGAACCTTAGCATGTTGTGTGTATGCTTATGCACTGTACGGCATATTTCTGGTTGCAAACATAAATATATATGTTAGCAAATCTTTCTATTGTCAACACACAGACAGCACTTCCTTGTTTCATGGCTGCACAAACTCGTCTCTTTCGCTTTTGGGGAATCATTTCCTTTCATGCTTTTGCTGCTAGTACTTAGTACTTACTGTAACGTCCTAGGGTCTAAACCGGCTTAGGTCTAATCCCATTCTGGATAGGCTACACACACGTAGTATATGTGTGACACTCCGGCCCATGATGGCCTATATGTGTGTGCACATGAGGGTGTAGATTAGTCCCACCTTGCTAGCTTAGCTTGAGAAACATTTATATATAAGCCTAGGAGTTCCAATGGTAACACCTCCGGTTAACCGTTTTGCGCGAAGTGAGGACGAAAATGCAAGCGGGTTGCTACGTGTGCGTGGCCTATCCATAATGGGGTTAGGCCTAAGCCGGTTTGGACCTTAGGGCATTACAAATGGTATCAGAGCCGACTCTCGCGGTTACATGGGCGCGTGCGGGTCAGGGACGCGGGCGTGTGGGCCTGGAGTGGACACACGGCATGTCATATGTGCTGGTACTGAACACACAGACATGTGCCAAGAGGGGAGATCCTTATTATTTGCCTTAGTGTGGGTATGTTGGTCCGACGAGGACGTCGGGTCCTTTGGGGGTGGACGTGACAATTAGACCCATGATGACCCATATGTGTGTGCACACATGAGGGTGTGGGTTAGTCCCACCTTGCTAGCTTAGCTTGAGAAACATTTACATATAAACCTAGGAGTTTTAATGGTAGCACCTCCGGTTAACCGTTTTGCACGAAGCGAGGACGAAAGTGCAAGCGGGTTGCTATGTGTGCGTGGCCTATCCAGAATGGGGTCAGGCCTAAGCCGGTTTGGACCCTAGGGCGTTACACTTACTTTCATGTTCAAGCTGGAAAGATCATACCCTAACTAGAATGCTCACCATTTTTGTTTTGATAAATCTGCATGTGGCTAAGTCTGTTGTAGGTCACACACCCAGTTTTTGAGGGGCTATTGCTTGTTGCTCATGACGGTCAAATAACATGATCTTTTTTATTGCATACTCTCAGGGAGATGAGCCTATCCTTGAGGATGATGATGATGATGATGATGATGAAGACGATGACGAGGATGAGGATGAAAAAGATGATGATGGTGTTGAGGGTATGTTGAAATTCTGTAGTTCTTCCTATTTAGTTCAGGTGGCTGCTCTAGTTACAAATATAGGCCTACATCTCATTTTAATACTTGTTCTAAAATGAGTTTTAAATATCTCAAGTTATCGCCTATTCTAAGTTTCTAAAACGAAGCGTCGCTTATTCATGTGTTGAAGCGATGGATTCTCTTGTTTTTAATGAGTTTAACTTAGCCATTTCATGATTAAGCAATTTTGATAAGATCTGTTCCTCGATTGATGCTGTAACTCTGTATATTTTCCTATCTTGGATCTTTTGACCTATTATAAGGGGGTGTTGGCATTGCTTTAGCTCCCAGATTCTTGTTTGGAGCTGCTGGAGCAATGCCAAACGGTCTGGCTCCGGAAAAGGTCGAATCCAGAGTACCATGAATCTGGAGCAGCGCTAATTCAATTTCCTGGAGCGGGCGGAAGGTCGCTTCCTGCGTGGAGCTGTCCCTCGATTACGAAACTACCCCCTAGAGTTGAGGGGTAATTACCCGCGTTCTGCCACCGACCAAAAGCCTACAACGAGCTCCCTCCCCCTCGGTTCCGCTCTCCCATTTTACACTCATCTTCCCACTCCCTCCCCTCCTGTCCAAACCATAGAGGTGGCGGCGCATGGAAGACCCGGCGAGGATGGAGGGCGTGTCCAGTAATTGAAGCCCCAACCACGCCACGCGGCCCTCTTCGTCCCCCCTCATTTCTCTCCATGGCCACGGTGGCACGGTGCATGTGTGCTTTGATGGGTGAAATAGGCGCAGTGGCCTCCACCGGATATGTGGGTCTCCGGTCTCCCTCCCCTCCGGTGTCGGCGGGGTCGCAGTGGGCGGCGGAGTGCCTTATCGCCGGGTAGGAGCTTGACCCCTGCAATGCCGCCAGTGGAGAATGGTGTGGAGCGGTGGCCAGGGATATGGAGCTCGGCTCCGGAGGCTGCGGTGTCTGTAGGTGTTTCGCGGTGATGCCCTTGAGCTCCAAATCTGGGAGCTGCTGCAATAGGCCTAGATGATGTGTGTTGAACCAGATGCTGTTCTTAAATTTGTGCAGATTGGATCATTTTTTATGTTCTTTTGGTCAATTTATTCAGTGCCGAAGCCTTCAATCCATTTTCTGGTTTCAATCTGTGCTTTGATGCTCAGGATGTCTTTTAACTTTTCCCCATTTTTTTTGTTGTTCTGTTCCTGTATTCTGTCCTTAAGTGATGATCATGGCTAATATGGTCAGTGTCAGTGTTAGAAAGGAATAAGGACATTTAGGAATGGTATCTGAAAAAGCTGGAGCTATTTGAAGATGTGTTCTGATTTTGCTGTCTGCAAATGCTATCTGAAGGTACTCATCGGACTTGTAGTGTTGTGTTCTGAACTTCTGATTTTGCTTTGATCTGTAACAATGTTTCGATACACCGCTGTGTGAAAATGTCTATTGGCAACTGATGCTTTTAGTAGTATATGTTTTTGATAAGAGATTGTTGTCTGAAAATAGTGTGTTGCCTTCTGCTTTTGATATGATTTGTATGTCAAGTAATATGTGAAAATGTGAAGTATTGGCAGATATGTTGTCTGAAAATAGAGCCCCCTTTGCAGTGTGTTGCCTTCTGCTTTTGATATGAATGTGAATGTCAAATGTTCAGTTAGATGCCATAAGCTTCTGAAAATGTGAATGTCAACTGTTCAGTGAAAATATGAAAGAAAAAACTCACATCATGGCCAAAAAAACAAAATACAAAAGAACAACTCAAACAATAAGCTAAGTAATATGTAAAAAAAACAAGTGATAAAACCCAACCATGCATTGAATCTGTGAGCTGGATCTGAAATCAAGAGTTGGAGCCATGCAACACACACCCTAAATTGAAGGAACGTAATCCGCCTATCGATTTCCTTTTCCAAATATTATGTTCTTTCCATACCAATGCTATGCCTTTGTGGTTTGTATTCTTGCTCTATTGGAACTGTGTCATGTTCACTTATGCCTGAACTGTTCTGTACTTCTGCTTGATCTACATAGTTTATAGTTTTCTGGAGTAGTGCTTGCCATGCATTGAATGCCTTCACTTCTGTACTGAGGCAGTTTCTTGTATCAACTTCTATCTTTATAACTATGTAAGTCAACACTTGGTTATAGTGAGATAGGGTGAATGCCTGAATGTAGGTCTCGGTTTTTGCAAGGATAGTCTTGGTGGAAGTCGCTAGATGAATCATTTTAATGCATTTAATATGACCACTGATACTGGGAGGTTTCCATTATAATAGGAGTTAAGTATCTGTGCCTTAACCTGTCAGGCAAAACTAAGACGGATATCAAGTTCAGTATTCAAATGTTCGATTATAGATCCCAAGAACAGTTGATCATTAAGTCGCAATTATTGTTCCAGTCTTCTTGAAAACAATGAAGTATTTTAAAAATATTGCACTTGCTATTGCTAACAAGTACAAATAATAATCAGCTATGTAGAGTTTGTAGAGTTTTAGACTTCTGGCCTTGTGCAAAATTTTCACAGTTGTGAAAATCTGATAACTCGCCTGTGTGCTTTCCAGGAGGTGATGCTAGTGGAAGATCTAAGCAGAGTAGGAGTGAGAAAAAGAGCAGGAAAGCCATGCAGAAACTTGGCATGAAGACCATCACTGGTGTGAGCCGCGTGACTATAAAAAAGAGCAAGAACGTGAGCTTTTTAACCACTGCTATGCCGTTCTTCCTTGTAGCATTAATCTATGTTAGCGTTGCAATTGCTTAAACTTTTCCCCACATTTCCAGATGCTGTTTGTCATCTCCAAACCAGACGTCTTCAAGAGCCCAAATTCAGACACCTACGTCATTTTTGGGGAGGCTAAGATCGAGGATCTGAGCTCTCAGCTGCAGACACAAGCTGCGGAGCAGTTCAAGGCACCAGACCTGAGCAGCGTTATCTCGAAGGGCGAGCCATCTGCGGCAGCCCAGGACGAGGAGGAGGTTGATGAGACTGGCGTTGAGCAGAAGGACATTGAGCTCGTGATGGCACAGGCCTCCGTGTCGAGACCCAGGGCGGTGAAGGCGCTGAAGGCTGCCGACGGTGATATAGTCACTGCCATCATGGAGTTGACTAACTAGGCACTGGAAGGTGGTTCTTGTGGCTTAATACGTGGATACAAGTCTTCGGTCGCGTCGTCTTGGATGTTAGAGATGCAAAACTGGATGTTTCGTTTCCAAGTATGGGGCATGTAAGGTTTCCTCTGATGCATTTTGACGTTTGAATCTGGTGATCGATGAATCGACCGCTCGATGTTAAGTATCTTTGCCTTGAATTGCCGGACTTGCTAGGAGCGCGCTGGAACGCTTGGCGGTAACTCCTTTTTTTTTGTACGAGCATGGTGTTTTTCCACTTGCAAAAACAGCACATTTGATTGGTATTGCGTGCCCATGGTGGCTGAGCCCCGTTTGGTTCATTTAAAATTCCCGAGCTTCGCTTTGGTACGCAAGTAACAAATCTCCGTTATAATACGTGCACTGAGGGCCTGATCTTATTGGTTGAGGATCTATGTGTAGCTAATGTTTTTTTGACTGCGGTTGATAATTTTTAGTTGAAAATAAATATCAATAACTGAAAGAAGTGATTTTTAGCGAGGCAAATGATTGAAAGAAGTAGTTTTTAGAGGGACGACGTAAGCTTAAGAAAAAGTAAGGAACACAAATAGAAGTGAGAGCAGCAGGTGTGTTGATACGTTCATGATGTTCTGTGCTATCTTCAGAGTCAGACTAGTAGAAAAGTCATTTGGTCTGTGCTATCTTCAGAGTCAGACTAGTAGAAAAGTCATTTGGAAAAACCTAACATTCGCCTTTGATTTCTTTAGAAACAGAAGTTAGTAAGAATAGACTCCCACCGATTATTCCAAATCTCCTATCAGTGACAAGCAGCGAAGGCCCGCGACGCCACGCATCACAGGGCGCTACACCAAGAGGACGCCGCCGACGACTTCGCGCCTAATTTGCTCTTTCGGTAGCTAGCTGGTGAGGTATGTATGGCCGGCCGCCTTCTCCTCATTCTTCTCTTCCTTGTCGAGCACTTGACGTTGGATTGGGTGAGGTGGGTGGTTGCTCGTCTGCCTCACTCCGTTCGACCGCAAAGTGTTCGACGTAATGCCTCAGAGAAGTAGTAGCCGCAGCTTCCTGCTCCTATTAGTGCTCACTGCTCAGCATTAGTAAAATTTCGGATCTATTGCACGGCTCATGCACATTTGATAGTATGGGATACAAAGACTAGAGGGTAAAAACGATCTACATGGCGATTCAGGGATCTCTTGCACAATACTTGTAAGACACTGAAGTTGCAGTGAGACATATAGTAAATAAACTTTAGAAGTTCAGTGGATTTCCGCGCTTCATTCATACGTCTTCTTTCATGCAGCCTGTTCTGGTTTCAATGCATATGGTGGTCTTTTTTTGTCTGACTACTGACAGACTTATGAATCCTGTTTAAGGTACCTGAAACTTCAATGATTAAAAAGCCCTCCCATGATAGTCCGTTCAACTTTGCTGATTCTCCTCTGTTCAGTATATCTCTGGAGGAGTGAAGGTTCAAACATCAAAGGACAAAGGCTTTGTTGATCTGGAGATGCATTTTTCTAGAGATCAGCTGATGGGGTCAGCATTCGTTGCATTTGGCATTGTATTGTTTCTGGGCTTCTTCTATGCAGCCGTTTTGTCCAAGCTGCTTCCACCATATGAAAACCGACTTCTTTCTGCCATCCAAAGTGATAGGTAAGGAGTCTCGAGCCAGGGCAGATGACCATCGAATTGCTTTTTTTCTTCTCTGCAACTGATATTTGATCATGTACTGTTTACTTAGGTACCACTAACTATTTAGTAGAATTTGTAAATATGATGCCTGGCACCAAGTTGTTGTAAACTTAGGTGAACCAAATTAGTAGTCAATATCATTTACTTTGATCGATCATGGATGTTCATGTAATTGCATATATAGTGTAATTTATTTACGGATTCGCCTAATTGATTTGTCGCTTACCAGGTATTACTGCCTGCTCGTGCCCTTGACACTTCCTGTGATAATCGTGGCTGTCTATATGCACTGGCTAAGCATGAAGATGTTCAAGCACGCATGAAGCTATGAAGAGCACCCCATCAGTTTCGTGGTAGAATCCTGTACTTTGGCTCTCTATCTGTACTGAGACACTTGTTTGAAGAAAACCTAGAAATTGTTCTTATTTACGACGAATCGGTTTGTATCGTGGGAATAAAAAAATCGGTTTTTATCGTGGGAATAAAAAAATCGGTATTGCTTTGAGGCACGTTCGATCCATGCAAATTAATCGGACGTCTCCACTCCAGTCCTGAGTTCCAACGGACCCACTCTCTCTGTCTCAGTCTTCTCCATATCACATTTACACAGGCTATACCTCCAAATCCAATCCAAGACTGCTGCGCCCAACCCAAGTCCTATATCGCCCACCGCCTGTAGCAAGATCAATGCTCTCTATCTCTTGCTATGTTGCTTGTTGCTGTAGTGTCTTCACCATTGGTGGTGTCGTATCTCTCTACAGATCCAACCCCGGCCCCTCTCCATCTCCCTATCTCTTCTAGCTATCTCTGCCTTGGCGAGTATGATCTCAGTTGCTCACCACTATCGCATACATTAGTTCTCCTGGTACGCTTTTGTTGCAAATGTTTCTTAAATTCGTTGCACACACTTTTCTCATTGTTGCAGAAAGTATTTTGGTTTATTGCCATGTTCCTTTCTCAAATCTTGTAGCAAAAGGTACTTTTGTTGCACTGTTGTGATTGATTTGTTACATCATGTTATTTGATTTGTTACAGAAAGTGATTTTGTTTGTTACCATGTTTCTTTCTCAACATCGCGTTTCCTGTTTTTGCTGCAACAGGGTTGTTATGTTGGTTGCCGTTATTGTCTTTTTGCAATCAAAAGAGCATTTTGTTGCCAGCTCATGAATCATTGTCGTGTTTCATGTTTTTTGTTGCAACAAATTGAGTTTGAGCAAGCTCTCCATTATAGGGATTTGATCCAATAACTGAAGGCCAAGCTCTTCACACAGTGATGATTGGGTGTTGGATGCTCAATTTTTGGAATCAGATGACATAATTAGGTGTATACTATGAAGAAAGTTTGGAGGAAGGAAGTGAGTCTGTTCTTTTCGGCTGCGACTTATGGCTTTTGGCTGAAATTTTTGAATTTTGACTGTTTACGGTACAGATTACGGAGAAATAGATATTCACTTGCGATTTTGACAGGTACAGATGTTGGGCTTTTAACGTGTAGATCGTTTAACCAGTAGACCCCGTCTTAAGAAAATACTCCGTTTAAAATTTAGGTATCAGAGAAAAATCAAAAGCCGTCGGCCGGAGGAAAAGAACAGCCAGAGTAGACTCACGAGGACGACGAGGGGAGGGGGGCGACCGGTGAGATATTTTTCGGGCTCGTCGGAAAGATCCAACAACAGAAATAGCGTACGGCGCTAGCACTTGAATCAGACGTCCTAGTGCTAGTCGCTCCATAAGAAAAAAAAATGTACACATAGTTTTGAGAAATGCTAAAGAACATTCGACTATTTTTGAAGGAAAAAACAGTCAGATGATCTGGGAACGTTGGATCTCTATCCAACGGATCCACTCATACAAGCATCCCCTCCAAAAAAAATTGAATATAAGCACCCCCTCCAAAAAAAAGATCTAGAGCGTTGGATCACCATCCAACGTTCTAAAATCTGACTATTTTTACCTCAAAAAACAGTCAAATATTGTATAGACACTCCCTATAGTTTTTCAAGGTAACAATGCGAAAGATCTCCCGTGTCAGCTGAAATGATCTCAATTTTTGTCAAAATCTGATTTTGAAGTGAATTTTCGTTTTTGCTTTGATTTCTTTGTTTCCTCTAGCTATTCTCCTCAAATCTCAAAGCAAATCAACCTCTAAACCTTGCCAACTCAAATTAATTTGGGGAGGGAGTGAGCTGCACCATTTCTACCGAAAATGCCGCCACCACACTGCTTTGCCGCCGCCTCTTCTTCGTGAACCCTCTCCCTCGCCCTTGCCGCCAGCCCGCCAGGATGCTTTCCTGTGCCACGCCAACTCCCGCCTGCACCGCGTGTCCTCTCTTTTCCCAGCCGCCCAATCCGCCGCCACCTCTCGCTCAAGCCTCCCGATCCTTCCCGAAGGAGCTACCTCTCCCGAGTGGACAGAGCCTCACAGCCTTTCTCTCCCACCGCCCAGACACTCCCCGAACCGACTCCAAACGTGGCACATCACCGACCATGTATTGCCGCCACCTCCACCCCTCCTTTTTCCGGCCGACTCAAGCCACACCGCCTTACCTCGGTTACAAAAGCTTTTGAGTATTCCCTGGACGATCACCTCCACGAAGCCACCCGAGCACCCCAAGCAAACCCTAGCCGCCCATTCCCGATAATTGCCGAAAATCCCCAAATCGAATCCCTAGAGCAATGTCCAATCTCCGGTCATCTATTCCCAATTCGCTTCTCCAATAGCATCCCTAGAATCCCCAAAGCACTCCCCAACATTCGCCCTAGTCTTCCGAGCACCCTACTTCCCCGGCACCGTGAGCTCCTTTCTTCCCAAAAACGGCCGCCGTGGCTAGCCCTACCCGGATCTCCCCAACCCCGGCCAACTCCTTCCCGAGCCCTCTTGAACCCCAGAGATGCCCAAGAACCGGCCCAATTGCCCTAAGAAGCCTCTTTTTCCCTGCAATGTCAAATTCGCCGCAAAGGGAGGAGCTCGCCACGGCGATTGCCGCCTCCTGGGTCTCCAACCACTTGGAATGGAATCCCTTAGTGCCTCGAACCTGCTTCATATCTTCTAAACCGCCGCAACCCACCCGAACTCCCTCGGGCCGCTTTTTCCTCTGCTTTGGCAGTCAGACGCAGTGGGAGGTAGGGGATGACCCTGTTCACTCGGCTCCGGTTGCACCGCACCCACCCGCCTGCCGCCCGACCCGAGCCACCTCACCCGCCTGCTACCGACCAAGACTGCTTGCCCCGGCCGCTGCCCGCTACCGCCTACCACCGACCGAGCCGCCACCCGCCCGCCGCACGCCCGATCGAGCGCCCGGCCGCCCGCGCCCGACCGCACCCGCCCACGCAGTCGGCTCGCCGGCCGCGCCCGGCCGTCTTGGTTCGACCGAGCCGCTTTGCCGCGCCGGTCGCATCCGACTCGAGTCCGGTGAATAGTGACCGAGCCCGATGAATAGTAAACCCTAGAAAAATTCAGAAAAATCCAGAAAAATTCAAAAAAATATGTTTATACCCATTTTGACCGTTTTGAGCCCACCAACCCATTTTTTCAGGCCCATTTCTCCATTTGGCCCTCCTAAAAGCCCAAAATCTCATTTATTTAATTTTCTTCAGATTTTCTTTCTTTATTTCATTTTTTTTATTTATTCCTAGCTCATTCCTTCGAGCATGGAATTAATACATTTCATTTTGCTTTTGTGTTAGCCTCGGACGCCGACATTTCTCAAGAGCCGGAAGGAGAAGATCAAGTCCAAGCCCAATTTTCTGGAGAGTACGAGTTAGTCGAGATCTTAGACTCGCAAGGCAAGTTACGCATCCTTGAACATGTTGAACCCGTAATTGCCTTATTTATTTATTTAATTTGTAATTTCATTATGTTATTTTTCAAGTCAATATTTTGGGTAAAATTTATATTAGAATGACATGATATTAGTTATGCCCTACCACCTGAAAAAGCCCCGATTAATTTGATGGACATATTTGCCTTGGAAGACATAGTAAAATAATTATATTAATTAAATAAACATGGTAGTTCAGGGATTCACCAAAAATATTTTCACTGTTAGGAATTTTAGCATTTGTCTAGAATTTTGAAAAGTTAGAACTGGGGTAAGCGAGGATCACAGAGGTGGATCCGAAGACCTTACCCTAGGGTGGAGGCTTGGTTGAGGAATGGTGGCAGTGCCGCGGGCACTGAATATGAGTTTGTGCATGGTTATGGCCTCAGTGAAAAATATAAGGACTAGACCCTTATGCTGAGTAAAAAAACATAGTTCTCGCCCAACCACAAGTGTTGACTTGGTCAAACCTGGTTTAGTAACCGCCAAGTTCGATTGAACATCCGCAATCGGTTGGGGAGTCGGAGGGTGAGTCGTATGGGAGGTGGTTAACCATACAATCAGGACCGCCATGAGTCGGAGGAGATCCGGGGGTCATCCGAGCTCATGGGGATCAAGGACCCATCAAGGCGAGACTATATAAAGAATTGAGCAGTGAACAACTTTGTTTTCTTAACTCTTTGGCCGGAGTTAAGAGATCTTGTGGGTAAAGCAGGGCAGCTCTGCAGAGTCATAAAATGATGGTATTCGAATACGCCGTGCTTCCGGTAAATGAAGCTATGTTTGATGGGTGATTCCAGAAACAAAGCATAAGTAGATTTGAGAATGGTTTGGTGATGTTGAAGGTTAATAATCACGCTTGAAAACCCTGCTTACTTTAATGAAGTTACTTTCATGTCTTTAATTGATTCTCAACTAAATCGCATCCACACAAAGTAATAAACCCGCTTCCTTTATCTTGATATGCCATGCATATAGTTAATGATAAGCTCACGTGACTTGTCCGAAAGTACGGTAGTTGTACTCATACTTGCTAAAATCATAAACAGAAACTGCCAGTTTTGAGGAGCCATGTGAAGATGATGAGATGGAATTCTATGAAGTGGAAGAAGCATGGGAATAGGGTCATCCTGCACTCGAGTATGCCTGTGGTATCTTTTTGGCTGTAATGTAAATTAGGCCTTTGGCCCTACTGCGAATCTTGGCTTTAAGCCTTTATAATGTAATAAAGTTGACTCTTGTTCTTGAGCATGTGCTGGCAATGTTATACACTCGATGGATGTCCTCGCAATGAACAATCCCAGGCGATATGGGGTTTCATAACGCTCCCAGAAATGGGGGTGTTACAGTGTCAGCCAGGGAACCTAAACATAGAAATATATATGCTGGCATTGGCACGCTATATTTATCCAGGAGATGTTGGGGACTTTGGAGATTGTTACGGATCGGGATGGAGAGCAACCCTTGACGAGTACGTACTACCCCCTTTGATCCCGTCCAACAACCTCCTCATTATCCGGGCTCCTCGACATGTGGGTCTGCACCCCGATTCTGCAGCCGCACTCCAAGCAATTAGCCAATACAAGCGCACAGATCGCGCACACATACCAAACGAGGAAACAAGGAGAGGCAGACATCGAGAGGCCACTGGGGAAAACCATGTTCAAACACTAGGCATTGCGAGGGAGAGAGGCATGGAGATCTATTAGAGAGAGATTAATCGGGTTAGGGAAAGAGAGAGTAAGAGAGGAGGAAAAGAGGTTGATTAGGAAAGAAGGGATCCGTCTATCTATCGATCATGGCGTACCTTCGGAAGAAGTCGATGGAGTTCCTGAAGAGCTTTGAGGTGCCGGCGAAGAACCCGTCGGAGGAGGCGCAGCGGCGGTGGCGGGAGGCCGTCGGCACGCTCGTCAAGAACCGCCGCCGCCGCTTCCGGATGGTCCCCGACCTCGACAAGCGATCGCGGGCCGAGAACCAGCGCCGCAAGATCCAGGTTAGTTGGTGCGCCATCGTCTTATCTCTTGATTTCTACTATGATTCTCTCTCTGTACCCTACCTGCAATGCACGCGTGCGTGTCTACGTCCATGCACGCATCGCATGCACGGAGCAAATGCATAAGATTAGTTACTCTTCTTTCCTCTATTGCACGTTACGATTGACGAGTCACATTCTACACTGTATTCATTCATGCAATGCATGCTGACAGTCTGACTCTGGTACTCGATATTATATATCATCTACTAGTTCCAACGTACATTCTCTGCGACATCTTTCCGATTTGGATTCGTCTGCGACATAATACATGCATCTGTGGAGAACATGCTAGATAGGATGAGACAAATTTTAATGCTCTTTTGGCACAAAACTGTTTGTAAAACATAATAGATATGAGCAGCGCTCTTGACAGGTAAGAAGCCTAGTGCATACTCTGGTCAAAAGATTTTATTACAAAGTAAATGGGCGGTTACATAGATCACATTAACAAGCAGTAAAGGTATCTAAGTAAGATCAAATTAAGTACCAACATACACCTGAAGTTCTCTTCTTTGAAAGGTCCTGTAGCTGCTTTATGGTTTGGTGAAGGGACTATGCAGGGAGATTCAATGATCTACTCGACTAGTTCAGATTTTCAAACTGAAACAGGAAGAACATATGTTGTGAAGCCAAAATTTGTAACTGTTATTGCACAGTGTAACGTACATGAAAGAATTAAGCTGTCTTATTTAATTGTGAGGTCTTCAGGTTTTGAAGACTAAATAATAGCACCGCTTATATATGTGTTTGATGTATATGTTCTTTCAGGTTAATATATATATCTAAGTAGAGGTCATGGTTAATTAGTATAAATGAACAAATCAATATGATTTTTCTGAAATAAAACTTCTGCTAACAATTAATTGTTGCAATAGTACTTACCTGGAGAATTAGTGAATATTTTTGCAAAGACTAACCAAACAGATGGTGGAGTTCCATGTGATGTATCTAGAACCCAATTTTCACTGACAAACCTTACACGAAAAGTAGTAACAAGATTGAGGAGAGATTAGCATGTTCAGTAAAAACTAAGAAGTGGAAATACAGACTCCATGAAGTATAGTGTTTTCTCCATGCAACTAATTTGAATATAGAAATAAATCTTATTGATTAACATGTAATTACGATGCAACCAATTGTCAAATGGTTCCAAATCAGGACCTTTTATTAATTTCTTAGATATTAGAGAAGACTCTCACATCATAGCATCTTTTAATTTAGCGTCTCTCACTGGAAAGAACCAGATGGTATAAGCTGTTTATTGCCTGTTCACACTCAACATAAAAACTGAAAATGTTTCCTACTGATATTTTCTTGGTCTTTCACAGGAAAAGCTTCGTGTTGCACTCTACGTGCAGAAGGCTGCACTGCAGTTCATCGATGGTACAACACCACATCTTCTCAAAACATTCCAATCAATTTGACTCTGTCCATTCTTCTGATCCTAACAATGGCAATGCTCCGATCCTATGTAGCCGCCCGCAAGACGGAGCACCCGCTGCCGGAGATCGCGCGGCAGTGCGGCTTCTCCATCAGCGCCGAGGAGCTGGCCTCCTTCGTTCGCGGCCACGACGCCAAGAGCCTGAGGCACCACAAGGGCGTCGACGGCATCGCCCGGAAAGTCTCCGTCTCCCTCACTGACGGAATCAAGTCCGACGACACCGGCGTCCGGGCCGAGGTCTACGGCGCCAACCACTACACCGAGAAGCCCCCGAGAACGTTCTGGATGTACCTGTGGGACGCCAGCCAGGACATGACCCTCTTGCTCCTCGCCTTCTGCGCGGTCATATCCATCGCCATCGGCCTCGCCACCGAGGGGTGGCCGGGCGGCATGTACGACGGCATCGGCATCATGCTCACCATCTTCCTCGTTGTCATGATCACCGCGGCCAGCGACTACAAGCAGTCCCTGCAGTTCCGGGACCTCGACAAGGAGAAGAGGAAGATAGATATACACGTCACACGCGACGGCTACAGGCAGAAGGTGTCAATCTACGACATTGTCGTCGGCGACATCGTCCACCTGTCCATCGGCGACCAGGTGCCGGCCGACGGCTTGTACATTGATGGATACTCGTTTGTCGTAGACGAGTCGAGCTTGTCCGGCGAGAGCGAGCCGGTGCACGTGTCGAACGGGAACCCGTTCTTGCTCGGCGGGACGAAGGTGCAGGACGGGTCGGCGAGGATGCTGGTGACGGCGGTCGGGATGCGGACGGAGTGGGGGAACCTGATGGAGACGCTGAGCCAGGGCGGTGAGGACGAGACGCCGCTGCAGGTGAAGCTCAACGGCGTGGCCACCATCATCGGCAAGATTGGGCTGGCCTTCTCAGTGCTCACGTTCACCGTGCTCATAGCGCGGTTCCTGGTGGGCAAGGCGCACGCGCCCGGCGGGCTGCTGCGCTGGAGGGTCGCGGACGCGCTCTCGGTGCTCAACTTCTTTGCCGTCGCGGTAACCATCATCGTCGTGGCCGTCCCCGAGGGTCTGCCTCTCGCCGTCACTCTCAGCCTGGCCTTCGCCATGAAGAAGCTCATGGAAGAGCGCGCGCTCGTGCGGCACCTCTCGGCGTGCGAGACGATGGGGTCTGCAAGCTGCATCTGCACCGACAAGACCGGCACGCTCACGACGAACCACATGGTCGTCGAGAAGGTCTGGGCGTCTGACGCGGCGCATACGGTGAGCACATCCAAGGGATTCGGCGAGCTCAAGTCTTCGGTATCCGAGAGCTTCGCTAAGGTGCTACTAGAGGGCGTCTTCCACTGCTCCGGCTCCGAGGTTGTCCGTGGCAAGGACGGCAAGACCACCGTCATGGGCACGCCCACCGAGACGGCCATCCTCGAGTTCGGGCTTGAGGTGGAGAAGCAATCCAGCATCGAGCACGCCAGCGCCGAGAAGCTCAAGGTGGAGCCGTTCAACTCGGTGAAGAAGACGATGGCTGTGGTCGTCGCGTCCCCGCACGCCGCCGGCCGCCCCCGCGCGTTCCTCAAGGGCGCGTCCGAGGTCGTACTGCGCCGGTGCAGCAGCGTCATCGACGGCAGCGGGTCCATCGAGATCCTCACAGAAGCGAAGGCGGGGCGGGTGGCGAGCGCCATCGATGCGTTCGCGTGTGAGGCGCTGCGCACGCTCTGCCTGGCGTACCAGGACGTCGGCAGCGGCAGCGATATCCCCAGCGACGGGTACACGCTCATCGCCGTGTTCGGCATCAAGGACCCGCTCCGGCCGGGTGTCCGGGAAGCAGTGAGGACCTGCCACGCTGCCGGCATCAATGTCCGGATGGTCACCGGCGACAACATCAACACGGCGAAGGCGATAGCAAGGGAGTGCGGCATCCTGACGGACGACGGCATCGCCATCGAGGGGCCAGAGTTCCGGCAGATGGGCCCCGACGAGATGAGGGAGACCATACCCAAAATCCAGGCACGTAGCTTCACGCTCTTCTTCTCTGAAGAATTTTGCAGCACGAACATTGATGCGACTCTTTCCATGCGTCTGCAGGTGATGGCTCGGTCGCTGCCGTTGGACAAGCACACGCTGGTGACCAACCTGAGGGGCATGTTCAACGAGGTCGTGGCGGTGACCGGCGACGGCACCAACGACGCGCCTGCGCTGCACGAGGCTGACATTGGCCTTGCCATGGGCATTGCTGGCACAGAGGTTTCTACTACTTTTCCTCACAAGTTGTAGGTTGCACTCGACTCAATGTTTTGTATATATTGCTTTCTCAGGTCGCCAAGGAGAATGCCGATGTGATCATCATGGACGACAACTTCTCAACCATCATCAACGTGGCCAAATGGGGCCGCTCGGTTTACATCAACATCCAGAAGTTCGTGCAGTTCCAGCTCACCGTGAATGTGGTCGCCCTAACGGTGAACTTCGTCTCTGCATCGTTCACAGGTGCGATGAACGCCGCTCATCTTACGACTTTTTTACGTAGCTGACAGGTTCATGTTTAGCAATTCCCCGGTTCTTGCTCCGGTTCTGAGTTACTTCTCGTAACTGAACAATATCTCAGGAAGTGCTCCACTGACCATCGTGCAACTGCTGTGGGTGAACCTGATCATGGACACCCTGGGCGCGCTGGCGCTGGCGACGGAGCCGCCGAACGAGGCGATGATGCAGAGGCCGCCGGTCGGCCGGGGTGACAACTTCATCACCAAGGTCATGTGGAGGAACATCATCGGCCAGAGCGTCTACCAGCTGATCGTGCTCGGCGTTCTCTTGTTCAGTGGGAAGAGCCTCCTGCAGATGAATGGCTCTCAATCTGACGCCCTGCTCAACACCTTCGTATTCAACACCTTTGTGTTCTGCCAGGTACACTACTTCTATCACAGCCTCCAGAAAAGCAGAATTGTTTGATGTTCCAGTCTGAAGTTTTTCTTCCCAACAATTTCTTCTTCTTGGCATCAGGTTTTCAACGAGGTGAACAGCAGGGAGATGGAGAAGATCAATGTTTTCGGTGGCATTTTCAACAGCTGGATCTTCTCGGCAGTCGTCGGCGCCACCGTCGCGTTCCAGGTGATCATCGTGGAGCTCCTGGGAACGTTTGCGAGCACGGTGCATCTGAGCGGGAGGCTGTGGCTCATGAGCGTGCTGATTGGGTCGGTCAGCTTGGTGATCGGCGCCATCTTGAAGTGCATCCCCGTCGATTCCAGCGACGGCTCGTCTGATCGTGACGATGGCTACCAGCCCATCCCCACCGGCCCGAATGCGGTGTGATTTTGAAGACGTTTCGGCATTTGTTTTTCTTTAGGAAGAAATTGAGTTTTCAAACGAACCTCGCGGTTTGAGTTCTCTGAATAGGAGGTACGTACGGTCGTGACCGTCCTCAGAAATCTGAGCTTTGTTCTTCACCGTTTTGTGTGTTCTAGCAAGATGTTCCGTTAAGTTATGACAGAATTAATCGGTGTGGATTGTTAATCGATCCTAGTTTGCTCCAGATGCCTCCCATTCCCAACGCACTGCACCGCTCCAACTCCTAATTAATCATACAACTTCCAAAGTAGCATCCATAAATAACCAAAATTTGAAACAATAATAAGATGAAAATTACCAAATTAAAAGAAAGAGTTCGTGTCAAGTACAATCCAAATTAATTAAAATTTGAAATAAAAAATAAAATAAAATTAGCAATTCGATTTTCATATGAATTTCAAAGTAAACCCCTGAAAACTAAATTCATAAAAAATAATTAAAAGAAAATAGAAATTAGTTTTATATGAATTCTAGCTTAAAACTAAAAAAATTCACGACACGTACAATCCAAAAATATGCAAATTCGGAATAAAAAAAAATTAAAGGATGATTAGATATTTGATTTGTACTTAAATTCCAAAAGCATTATAGTTTTGTAAACCTATACTAATTAGGCATATCGAGGAAGCTTATGTACAAACCATAAAGATATAGCTATCTATGTCACGCACCCAAGATAGAAAATTAGTAATTTGATTTCCATACAACATCTAAAGTAACATCCATAAATAACTATAATTCAAGATAACAATTAAATGAAAATCAGCAAACTAAAAAAAGAGTTCATTTTAAGTACAATCCAAATTAACTAAACTTTGAGGAAAAATGAAAATTAGAAAGTTGATTTCCATACGAATTCCAAAGTAAATTGCTGGAAAATAGAATATATCTATTATATACTAAAAGTCGACGACATGATGTGACATCCCAGATTCTGGTGTATGCAAAAATGAGAAAAAACTTGAACTTTCGAATGCATTTTGATTCCTTGGCCCTTTATTGGAGTTTCTTTGAAAAGTTTGAATTTCAAAAATCAAAAGTGCATAAGATATAAATCAAATTGAATCCAAATCAAATGTTAGAAAATACAGTTAAAAGTGGCATGAGGCTCATGGTGGAAACCACCCTAAAAAGCCACGAATATAATTTTGGCACTAAAAATAAATATCAAAGCAAGTTCTGAAGATGTCTAAATCAAATAAATATATCTAAATTCAACAAGAAGTCTTCTCATATTTTGAAGTACCATGTGAGAAGGTATGGTTTAATGTTATGATGAACCATTGTAATATTTTTGGAATGGTTATTCGATTTTTGCAAAAGATCGCATTTTGTTAAACAACTTCGAGGTTTACGAGTTAGTCTGGACTACATGTTTGGGAGTATTCGAAGTTTACGACTTTGTGGTTGGGCAGTCCGATCGGCCTTGTGCTGAGCGGTCCGATAGACTTTTTAATAGAAATTCTGAACGGCCTTGTGTTGAACGGTCCGATCGGTAGGTTCGATTGGCAATTGCTCGAGGATGGCAGAACGACCATGGGGCGGTCATAGCTACAGTGTCTAATCGACCATGGATGGTCAATAGTCATAGGCCATGCGGTCGATAGTTGTAAATTTTTGCAGTCGATAGTCATAGACTTTGCAATTGGTAGTCATAGACTTTGCGATCGGTAGTCATAGACTATGTGATCGATAGTCGTAGGCTTTACGACCGATGGTCGATGGTCAAAAGCTACAGTGCTTGATCAACCATGGATGGTTGATGGTCGGTAGTCGTAGTCATAGGCTTTACATTCGGTTGTCATAGACCTCACGATCGGCACTCGTATACTTCGAGTGCTTCAGTTCCTGTGTCCGGTGAAGTACTCATGTCAGACCAGCCAACGGTCTGATCGGCCTATGCATGGCGGTCAGACTTGTCTCTCTCAATGGTCTGAGGTTGTTGTTTGAAGTGAATGAGTTTGAGTCATAGATTGAATTGGGGTGACCATGTGGCCATGGTATGTGTGTTGTTGCTTGTGTGCACAGAGGGTTAATTTGTGGTCCTAGGCTTAGGATTAATAGTTTGGTTGCATACTTTTTGCATGGTGTATTGTATAGTTGAATAGTGTCAATTGATGATTTTGTGTATTGTGCGGTGCTATGTGACGATTTGCTTATTTGTGTTGGTTGCAAGACTTTGGAGCTAAGTCATGGTGAGGCGTAGGAGGACCAGGACTAGGCAAAGGGAGGTACTGAGGTCCAGAATGGTCAGGGAGACGCTGAAGATAACCGAGGCTTGCGAGGTGGTTGCAAGCCAGGACAACGAGGAACCGGAGCGAGAGCTACATATGGTGGACATGATGGGCAACGATAAGGTGGACTAGGACTCAGCTCAGGGAGGAGTTGAGGTCCAGGCGGTCAAGGAAGCCAGGTGCTGTCATGTGCGAGAAGAAACATGTGGTGAGACAAGTGACTGGGTTGTTTGCAAGTAAGGACGGTTCGATGGGATCCAGGCATGTGAGAGGCTTGGCAGCAAGTCATTGAGGCCACATGAAAGATGTCAAAGCATGGGCGATGCTTTGTGAAAAAGGAAGCGGGAAGCTTCGTGGAAGACGGTAGAGGGGTATTTTGGTAAATTTTCCAATACAAAAAAGTGGCGTTGTGTGAAACCGCCGTGTTGGTCTAAGTGGTTTAGGTCTTGTATGTGCTGAAAATGTGAATTGGATCAAGTGCTGATTCACTAATGGTTTAATGGTTGTAAGCCACTTTGAGAAGCGTGCGTGAGAGAATAAAACTCGGTGGTAGGTGGCATTAACGGGTTATCCCCAGTTTGGCCTAATGAGTGGATCCATTAGGTTTTGGTTCAGTTTGTGAGGCTATATAAGGGGAGGAGAGACAAGAGCTAGGGTTTGAGATGTTGGCAAGCCTTTTGGTGCTCGCTCCTCCTCCCTCCCATGAGAGATAGTTTAGAGAGTGTGTGTGCTTTAGGTTTAGAGCTCTATCCTCCTGAGTGGAGTGGCTATAAAATCAACCATCTCAAGTGAGAAATACATTAATCTTTTACATCTTGAATTCATCTTGTTGATTGAGCTGCTCTTGTTTCAGTTGGTTTAATCTCTCTTCTGCTCTTCTCTTTATCTTGCTGCGCCAAGGACATGAATGAGATAGAGATAATCTCTTGAGATGGATCTCCAATCATCTAGGCACTTCAATATCAAGTTTATCAAGAAATCCTATTTTTACTTGATTTTGGCCCTGTCAACGATTTCTTGATCCGAGGATTTTTGATTTGATTCTTCAGTGTTCTTAATTGCTGTAACATGTGAAAACATATTCAAAGCCATCTTGACTATTCTTTACCCATGAGCAACCTTGATCACAGATTTTGTTTCTAGATCTCGGATGGTATGCGTCTACTCAAATCGCAAAAAGGTCTCAATTTATCATGAATTTTTCAATCCAGGAATGGAATAGCTTCTTGAGATCTCAAGCAACATGCGTACAAAGTTTCATACCTTTTGGTTCTTCCAATCGAAAGTTATGTGGATTTGGGATTTTGCGGTCAGGTTGAAAACCCTATTCATCTGGGAGAAATGATAGTACTGTAGGCTGTGTAGCGGTAGTACTGCACTCCTATTCTCTGACCACTTTGGTTTTGACCATTTGCTAGTTGTTGACCTCACTGGTCATGTTTCGACTTGGTTTGATCACTTTGGTTTCGACCGCTTACAAGTCAACCTCTTACTGGTAGTTGCTCACGCTGGTCTTTCGACTGCTCTCTTGTCATCATCTGTGTTGGTTTTCGACCACTCTCTGGTCGTTGACCACTCAAGTCGAATTCAGACCACGTCAACTTTTGACCACGTTGGTTTGACCACATTGGTTTTGACCATAGTGGTTTCAATCATGTTGGTTTCGACCATAGTGGTTTCGACCACGTTGGTTTTCAACCATTCTCTGGTCGTTGACCACTCGAGTCGAATTCCGATCACATTGGCTGTCGACCACGTTAGTTTATGACCACGGCCATGTTGGTTTTGATCACTCACTGGTCGACAATCATTTAAGTCATATCGATCACTTTGTATTTTGACTAGTCGCAGTAGTACCGTAGTACCAACAACAATAGTACCGCACCTGCTGCTTTTCCAAAGTGGTACAACTCCATGTTTCTCCAAATTTTGAGTAGGGTTCCTATCCGAATCTTTGTAACTTTGTAGCTATCGGAGCAAAGACTAAGTGAATATTTGGGAAAAAATTTTAAGGCATCATTTACCCCCTCTGTTGCCATCTTCGGTCCTACATATTTTCTATGTAGGATCGGAAATGGCAACAGAGGGGGGTGAATGGTGCCTTCAAAAATCGCCCCAAAATATTCACACTTGCTTCTTCTCCGATAGCTATAATAGCTATGAAGTATAAAGTAGTTTCATGTTCATTGGAAAACCAAGATCAAACTGATAAAAAGAATGAAACCGACTTGCTCGAAAAAGGTCACCAACTGTAGACCAACCAGACTGAACAAGGAACCAACTGAAGGAAAAGAGCAGCTGAGAATTTAAGGAGCACAACACAGCCGGACTGAACTTTGCAAACACTGAAGACTGAACCTGAAAACGAAGCAAAGAAATCTGCAGAGATCAAAGAACAGAAGCTGCACACAAAAAACTTACTTGGCCGAATGCAACACACATGAAAATCAGTCAAAGCAGGAGCTTCAGCTCACGGCACAACCACTACTACAGAAAACCCTATTATAGACGGTTCAAAAACATCATCACAGACGGTTTTCTGAACCGTCTAAATTTATGGGTCAGTGATAATCGAAGATTATCACAGACGGTTTTCGAACCGTCTGTGGTGTAAATATCACGACGGTTTTCACTAAAACCGCTCGTGATAGTCGATAATCACGACGGTTTTAGTTAAAACCGTCAGTGATAGGTGATAATCACAGACGGTTTTTAACTAAAAACCGTCTGTGATTATCAGCTACCACAGACGATTTTTAGTGAAAAACCGTCTGTGATATTGATATATCACAGAATTATTCTTTTCCACCCCTAAATCTATTTTTGTTTATTGGCTATCCTTAGGAAATACTAGCCATGCTCTCTGAAACAAGCAGATCAACATGCACATGTATACATCCAATTCACATCTCAATTCATTTCACAAACATAAAACATCCATTTCACAAATCAATTAATTGAAATGAAAACAAGCAAATATAGTATGGAATACAGTACACATTTTATTTTTATTAAGATTAGAACCTACTATTACAATATCCCAAAACAACAAATAGGTTACCCATCTAGCTAACACAACAAGAACAGAGAAAAGCAAAGATCCTCTATGCCTAGGCCTTCTCGCCTCGATGCAACAAGACGAGCTAGATGTCTTTGATGCCCACCATCGCCGGTGTTGATTGAGCACCGCCTTATGCATCATCTGCTTGTGGGGCTATTATGGTATGATTCAAGGAGGAGGAGGAGGAGGAAGAGGAGGAGGAGGAGAACAACAAAGAGGAGGAGAACAACAAAGAGGAAGAGAATATCACGAGAGAGGGAAAGCAAAGAGGAGGAGAACAACAAAGAGGAAGAGAATATCACAGAAGAGGAAGAGAGGAGGAGAAAGCAAAGAGTAGGAGGAGAAAGCAAAGAGGAGGAGAACACAGCATGGAGGGTCAATCTGGAATTATTTATAGGGGACGAAGAGGCGGGGCTACGATCTCAAAACTGAATCCTACTCGGACTCAGGCGGGAAATTATGAAATTTTAGAGAATTGCAAGGCGGAAAACATATCACGCGATTTTTTAATAAAAACCGTCGTGATATCGACTATCACGACGGTTTTAATAAAAACCGTGCGTGATATCCGGATATCACGAGCGGTTTTAATTAAAACCGCTCGCGATATCACCTATCACGACGGTTTTAATAAAAAACCGTCTGTGATAATTCCGAATTATCACAGACGGTTTTTTATTAAAATCGTCTGTGATACTGGAATATCACAGACGGTTCATCGATAAGAACCTTCTGTGATACTCGTTTTCTCCGACGCCATCAACACAGACGGTGTCCAAATTAAAACCGTCTGTGTTAGTGTTGGTCACAGACGGTTTTATCAAACCGTCTATGATTTGGCGTCTAGTATTAGGCTTTTTGTAGTAGTGAACAATTTTCTTTGATTCGGCCGAACAGCATGACTGATTTAACCGACTGCCAATAGTATAGCTCTGTGAGGATTTAACCAAATAGAGTTACAGCAAGAACCAGCCGAGAGCAGGAAGCAAAAACTGATTTCAGAAAACTGAACACTGCTATTACTTGCCGCCGAAACAAACTGAGAAAGAACAGAGAATACTAGAGCTGCTTACTGCAATCCGAAACTGAAACTGCAGTGAACAGTAGGCTGAAAACTAAAAAGAAGGGATGCAGTTTGGCTGAACAGTAGATGGACTATAAACCGAAATAGTGCAGAACAGCAGCTGGCCAAAACAGATTTCTGCTGCAAAAATACAGCCGACAGGAAAATGCTGGGAACTGGACGCGGGGCATGTTCTTTTTGGCTGCGGCTTGTGGCTTTTGGCTGCGGCTTGTGACTTTTGAGCTGTTTGTACGAGACATTATAGAGTAACAGAAACTCACATGTGGTTTTTGCCGATATAAATGAAGTCAGTAAAGTATGTACTACAATTAACTAGTAGACTCTATCTTGAAAAAAATACTCCGTTTAAAAGCTAGTTACTGTAGAAAAGCCGAAAAACAGCTTTTAGAAGCTGAAAAGAACAGGGCCGCAAAAGAGACTGCAAACTGATTACAGAGTACTGTAATAGGAGCTGCTGTTAGCCAAGAAAAGAGTGCGCTGAAAACAAACAAAGAGCAGCACAACCAACTGCCGACCAAGCACTTAAACGGACTGCACTCTCAGCAGAAATCGGAAGCACAGAGATTACAGATCACAACCGAGAGGAACCTGCAGCCTGCTGACTACCCCTACTGAAAACTGAACCAAAAATTCAGCCAACAACAATAACTGCTGCAGCAAACTGAAAACTGAGAAATCAAGGGATTGCTCTCAATCCTTTTGGCCCAGATCATCACAACAACAAACTAAACAACAAAAGGGTCTTGAGAGACAAAAGGATCTCACCAAAAATCAAGAAATTCAGATTATGACAAAAGCTGAAACTTTTGCAAGAACTGAACCAAAACTCAAATTCCTCTCCAATCTTTGATCCTTTGCTCATGAAACTTTGAGAATAGCTAATTAATAGCCTTAGAACTTAACATGCCAAATTTCATGCCATCTCACGGAGAGAAGCAAGATCCACATCAAAACCCTAGAAAGAAAAATAAGAACAGAGGAGGCCACGAAGCAAAATCTGGGATTAAACGTGGTTTGCTCTTAGGATTGACTAGCCAAATGTCTTTTGAGCATCTCCTAGATCACAGCAACCCATTTTGCTACTCCTCAGCAAGAAAGAACACAAAAACAAAAACTTGAGAAATCCAAAAGAGAGGGCAACAGAGAACAAAAATAACAGAAGGGGACCAAGAACTCAATCAAACTCAAATACAACCATCTCAGATTGATAATGAAGAAGAGAGATACATGATTATAATGGATTACGCCCTCTACGTCCCCATACTCGCTTGATACAAGAGGAATGATTACATGGTGGATCAACTCATCTCCTCTCCCTCTCTCAACCTCAAGAACACACACGTACAGATAGGAGACACAGGGCTCTGCCTCCCTCACCAACTCATACCAACTAAAACTTAAAACAAAACAATCTCTCCAAAGGCTATTTTGACTAAAATAAACCCTAACAACCCCTTCAATCCATAGGAATGCATGCAGCCACAAGGAGACATCCCCTCCTTATATAGGCTTTGGCTAACGGGTCTCCAACCCGTTATGCCTGCTGGAACCTGAACAGAACTACTTCCACTTGTGCAGCTTTGCATTTTTACCGAAACGCCCCTATTGCACCTTCCGGGAAGTTTCCGTGTTCCTTGTCATCCAAGCCTCGCAGCCACCTCGAGTCTTTGCCGTCTTCGGCACACATCGACCGTTCTGACCTCGGCACCACCTGCGCCTAGTCCGGTCCTCCGTGCCTCGCCACAACTCCGCCTCGACGTCCTGCGGCCATCATAGACAAGAAAACACATTACATAACACCGCTCGAGATAACGTAATCAACAATAGCATTAAGAGAATTCTTAAGCATGAACAAGCCAAACCCCGTTGAATCGAAAGAATAGGCATCCTAAGTACTTCAACCAAGTCTGACCAAGTCCGACCGAAACCGATTGCACCGCGCAACGACATGGTCCAAACCTCGCACAACAAACTCAAACTTTCAGAGTATGTGTCAATTACTCACCACAAACATGGGAGCACCTCTCACATGGTCTCTCATTCTAGAAAAATCAAGAGATGATAAAACTCCAAAAAATTTACACAATCATCAACTCTATATCAGGAGCTAAGATTTTCATAAATCTTTCGAGCTCATATGATGTGTCCAACTTTTGCTCAACCTCTCAGTTGTCCTCATCCTTTCTCACTATTGAGTGTGGCCCACTTGCATTACTTTTCTTCCACCTCCAGCTTGCATGAGCACATGCCACTAGTTTTTGACACCATGCTCATCATTTTGATACCGTGCCCATCGATTCTCCTTTGACAGCCCATACCCTATGCTCCCGCCTCATCATGTATCCACCTGCACCGTGCTGACGTGGCTAAACCTCGCGCCTCTCCTTTTCTCTGCGCACATGCTCGCCTCCAACCGCCTGCACGCACCCATGCCCTACGCCACACCTTTCCTCCATGCATCCCAACTTTGTGCCCAGCTTTGCATCACGACCGCTAAGTTGGCCCTCAAGAGCTTCGACCAGCTAGCAAGTTTTGCCACGAGTGCTCAAACACATGAGTACTTGAATACACAGCTCCTAAACCCTTTGTGTGTCAAGACAAATCCCATCAGGATGCCTCTCTACACCTGCTGATGCGCCGGGCCCACTAACAGGGATCATCTTCCACCTCGCGCACATGCTCCAGTTCCACCATGGTCGTGGCCTGAGTTGCCCCTGGTTTTAGATGCCATGCCTTAGTTTTCGTTTGTTGTTGCCAGTTGTCAGACCCGGAGCAACAACTCCTGGATCCTCTGTGTAAATCGCACTAGTCCAGGATCAGCTAGTGTACACAGTGAACAACAAAGATAAATATCAAGCATAATGATATTTATTAACTAAATATTGGCATGATTGCCAAAATTTACAGCAACGACACATAAGCCAAACTTAAATAATAAGCAGCAAAAGAAAAACACCAAAGCGAAAGAAGCCCACTTAGCCTGCCCACAGGCAAACGACAGTATGACGCGGCCTATTCGTACATGTCATCACCGTAGTCAAAGTCATCTTACTCTGTATGGGGATAGCAAGGTGAGTACAAACTTGTACTCCGCAAGTCACACAGAGAAATACAACATAATGATAAAGGCAACAAAGGAAGGCTTATAGGGTTAGTTTGAGCATAAAACAACATTTAAAGAAATATAATAAATAGATTGAAATTGCTGAATTTTAATACAGTAAGTAAAAACATCAATTGTAGTTGAAATTAAAATCGTTAGTGCAGATCTATCCCCCACACTAACCTAACCACGGGCATCCCACCCGGACCATTTTTTTTCCAAAAGATCACGTATGTATTCCATCCATCCACACACTTCCAACCACTCATGGATTCCATCCATCCATAAGCTTTCAATCTCTCATGGATTCCATCCATCCATAAGGTTTTCAAAAACCATTTTGAAAAACAAAATCTAATCCGTGAAAAACTTTTACTCAGCATGCCCATGACCGTGGGCACGGCTATCCAGGATAAGTTATATACTTTGCAGAGGTTGTACAGCTTTACCCACAAGATATGCTTATCTCATAATGTCGTCCAATACATGCTTCCGTAGGCGTGCGACTGAGTAATCATAATGAGGCCTTTACAATGCAAAACCTTCAACCTGGCCAAGGCAACACTAAGGTTTCACCCAGCAAGGAATCCACCAGACCGGGTCCCCCTCTTGAACTGAGTGAGACTTCTTAGGGCTCACGCCACGCTCACTTTCAATCTACGACGAGACTCAGGTTGGGACCCACAAATTAGTCAGTCAGGGCTGTCCCATACCAGCCTTATGGTAGTACGATAGGGCTTTGCAACAGTAGCTCACAGACCGGTCTTTAATTGACTTAGGCTCAACCATATACCCCCTATGCCTGACAATCAACACTATGTCTCTGAACAACAGTGCATGCCTGCACCCACCACCTAACCATTAGCCTAAGTCTAAACTAGATTTTATTTTTTATTTCAAAATAATTTGTAGCCTTTCTTGACTCACTGAAGTCAAGAATATATTTGAAAAACTTATCATTTCATGTGAAAAAGTTATCCCAAAATAAAAATTATGTCCAAGCGGGTCTAAGCATTTAATACAAAATTCTCTAGTCCATACTAGTAGTAACTAGAGTTTTATTCTAGGGTGACAAGGTGTAATGATTTGCAATGTCAAAGGAGGTAATAACAAATAGGCATTAACTAAATTTAAAACTGAATTGAAATATATTGAATAAAAATATGCATATAGCATAATTTAAAACAACATAGTTTTATTTCGCAATCTGGGATCAACATGATCAAGGAGTATGACTTGCCTTGCACTGCGGTTGGGTGAGACTCATCGTCGAAGAAATCTCGAGATTCGTCGTAGTCTACACGTGAAAAAATCCCACCAAACTCAAATAAAATTTAAATAAATTAAAATAAATTCAAATAAACTTCAAATATTTAAATTAATGATATAAATGAATAGAGGGGAAGTTTTGATGAATTTAGAAATTTGAATGGGCTCAATCGGAGTTAGGATGTAGGAGAACGGGCTCTCGGAAGTTTAAAATCAGAGAAAAAGAATAAACTGGATTTTTGGAACTACTTTTCTGAAGGAAATTAGATTTATGACGTCAGAAATAATTTCTATTTCTGGCTGAATTATTTTCTACTAGAAAATCCAATTTATGCCGTCAGCATGACATCAGCCCAGCTGACTGAGACTGACCAGTGGGCCTGGCTCATGTGGACCGAGCTCAAGGACTATGGGGGGAGGCTGAGGTGGCATGGTGGATGATGTGGCAGTGACATGGCAGGTGACAGGGCTAAATTGCTGACGTGGCAGCCAGGTGGCACTCACGTGGCTTCCACGTGGGCTGAAGGGGAAGGTGGCGCTGATGGGGCAGGGAAGAACCGAGGTGGCCGGGACATGGCCGAGGTGGCGTGCCACTAGGCGCCATGTGGCATGCCACGGATGCCCGAGCTGCAGACGTGGCTCGTCGGCCGGAAGAGCGCTCGGGACCCGAGGGTCGCGGGCGTTTCGACGGGCAGCAGCGGCCGATGAGCCGTGCAAACGAGAGAGGGAAGGGAGGGGATTGCAATGGCGCTTGCGGGTTTTACCGAGAATGGCAAGAGGACGTTCGGCGACGAGGGAGGCAGCGGTGGCGCTCGGGTCACTGGCGAAGTGGGCCCTCGAGCGGAGCTCGAGCTCGGCGGAGGGGCGGAGGAGATCGGCGAGGGCTCGGGGAAGCTTCCTTCGCCTGCAATCGCTTGCCAGAGTTGATGGCGGCGCTCGGGAAGGAAAGGGGCACGGCGCTAGGGCGTTGGGGAATGTGAGAGGGGCAGCGAGGGCGGGAGTGAGGTGGAGTGAGGGGTGGCGGTGCTCAGGGGGGTTTATATAGGCTTGGGGAGGGAGGTGCGGCGGGATTCGTTACCGCAGAGTGTGGGGAGGTGGTGGCGGTTTCAGGCAAAGATGGCCGAGTGGGGAGTGGGGAAGGTGGGCGATGGGTGCGGTGAGTGCGGCGCACAAGAGAGGTAGTGGGGGCGGTGCTTGCGCGGGGTGAATGTGGCCGAGAGAGACGGGGCGGCGTCGTGGCCGGGAAAGGAGGCAGGCGCGCGGGGAAGAAGAGAGCGCGGGGACGATGGGCCTGACAGGCGGGCCCTAGGGTGTCGGTGGGGGATAAGAGAGGCGGGAGTGGATGGAACGGATTGCATCCACGAGTCCTAGGGAAGTGTATCAGCGACTGCAGAGGTAAGTGGAAGGGGACGGGTAAGATGGGCCGGGCGGGACTCGGCTCAATCCGAGCCATCCACGTGTCGGCTCGAGGGGAAGGCGTGCGGGAGGGCAGAGGCGATGTGGGCGGATCCCAGACGTCCACGCGTCGGCCAGAGGGAGAGGGGTATTTTATTTTCTTTGTGATTTTCAGAAAACCCGAGAAAATTCAAAAAGACTCAGAAAAATACCAAATTAATCCCAAAAATACCAGAAAAATTCACAAAAATTTCTGGAACCATTTTGGACTTATTAAAAATATTTCCAACCAAATTTGGTATTATATTTTTATATTTAAAATACCTTTTAATTTCAAAATAGGTTTTTGAACTGCAGAAAAACTCAGAAAATCCCAATAAATGCCAAATACCTCCAAATAATTAATTTAAAATATTATTCTTATATAAAATCAAAATATCATTTTAAATAATAATATTTTTTAGTTTTTACTTAAATTACTTTTCAAAACCAACCTTTTTAAAATAGAAATTTGGGGCAAAACAAAACTTTGGCTACAAAAATACTTATTTTTAATTCAAATTTTGTTTTAATATTATTTATTTATTTATATTTTAATAAAAACCTGGGCTGTTACACCAACCCTGCGTACCTGTTGCCTCAAATGCAATGCATATCCTCCCCCTTGTCCTTGTCCGTGCCTCGCGATCCACGGTGAGTTTTTGACCCACTCGCGAGAACTCACGCCCAGCCCTCAACTTTCCCGTGCCTATAAAACCCCTCTGACCATACCATTTTTTCTCTTTAGCTCATCCTCTCGGTCTCTTGCACACGATCCTTGAGCACTCTGCTCATTGGAATGTCGAGAAATTGAAGTCATGTGTGACGCCGGCGAGCACGCCACCGTGTGCTAGTTTCTTTGGTGAGATTCTCTCCTCCCCAACTCTGTCACAATGTGGTTACCTCTTCCTTAAGCACTCCACTCATTTGATCAACCTTTCATGAAGAGAAACATTCGAGCTAGGTCATCTTCTTCACTCCGACCAAGACACCGCCGCAAGACTTCCTCTCTCCGGTGAGCCATAGCTCGATTTGTTTCACCCGTACCTCCGCATGCATGCATGCAAGGTCATGCACACCAGTATGGATCTTTTTCTTGCTGTAAAGACCTCCCGATCATTTGTACTTTCGATGGGTATGCCTTCTCAAAGCCGAACCTTTCTAATACCTTCTGGGCGTAGGCTGACTGATGTACTAATATTCCTTCAGGGACATGCTCGAGCTGCAGGCCTAAGCAATATTTGGTTTTACCCAAATATTTCATTTCAAATTCTGACTCTAGGTAAGAACTTGCTTCTTTTATGTCTTCTATTGTCCCGATGATATTCAGATCATCTACATATACTGAGATTATATAAAATCCATTCTGGAATCGTCGTATAAATACACAGGGACAATCTTTATTGTTCGTGTAGCCTTTCTTGCATAGAAAGTCGCTTAAGCAATTATACCACATCCTGCCTAACTGTTTGAGTCCGTACAATGATTTCCTGAGCTTCACACTGTACAATTTCTATTTGCTCTGTCTTGGTTCGGGACAGGGATACCTTCAGGTACCTTCATATAAATCTTCGAATGCAAGTTTCCATAAAGGTATGCAGTTACCACATCCATCAATTTTATTTCTAAATTCAAGTTTATTGCCATTGAGATTAAATATCTAAAGGTAATTCCACTCATGACTGGGGAGTAGGTTTCTTCATAATCAACTCTTGGATGTTGTGTGAAACCTTGTGCTACCAGCCTTGTTTTATATCTTACAACTTCATTTCTTTCATTTCTCTTTCGAACAAATACCCACTTATACCCTACAGGGTGCACATGGGGAGGTGTGCGACTTACGGGCCCAAACACCTCTCTTTTGTTCAGAGATAATAATTCATTTTCTATTGCCTTCTTCCAATCTTCCCAATCTGATCTCTTCTTACATTCGACGAGCGATGCAAGCTCGGGATCAAGATCGATGATTGTGGCAATTCTCTTTGCAAAGTAGATATCAACATTGGTTGTTGTCCTATTCACGGACTCTCCCATGTGTACATAATTTATAGCTATTTCTTCATGAGTTGCTTCTTCTAGAGCTTCTCCTTGCTCATCGTTTCTTCCAGTTGCGGTGGCAAGTCCCTTTAGTTTTTCGGCTCCGATGTGTGCGCACACATCTATGCCGATTTCTTCTTCCATGGGGATGTTCAGATCCGGTATACCCTTTTTTGAAGGTGTCATACTGATGCCAGGTTTCAACTGGCTCCCCTTCTGGTTCTGGGGAACTTCAATGATCGACTGTGTCAAGTCCTTCTTATCCTTCTTTACCAGGCGTCCCCGGTTACTTAGGATTCGAGGGAATGGAGTTCTCGTCCTTTTATTCTGAGGCCTCTGGACGGGATTAGGGATACCTTCTACTTTCTTTGGTATTTCAACTCTCTCTGGTGCATTGCGTGCAGACACATGCGACTTGTCACGCTTTTCAAATCACTAAAGTGGTCAGGCAGTTGATTTGCTAATGTCTGCAAATCAATAATCTTCTGGAGTTCTCTAGCTTCACAAATGTGCGGGTCATGCGCATGGATTCCCGTGGCTTGCTACGTAATTTCTCGACATTTTTCATCAAGGGGTTGATTTCCTCCCCCTAATGTTGGGAAATTATCCTCATCAAATATGTAATCAACGAAGTGGGCAGTATGCAAATCTCCTGTCATGAGTTCTAAATACCTGATTATGGATGCTGTCTCATAACCAATGTATATCCCAGTCTTTCGAAGATGACCCATTGCAGTACACTGTAGAGGGGGTATAGGTATATAAACCTTGCAACCAAACCTCCGGAGATGAGAAATTTTTGGTGCTGACCCGTGCGCTAGGTGCATAGGTGAATGGATGTTGTAGGCCGATGGTATAAAGTTGATGAGATCTGCTGCATGTAAGACTGCATGTCCCCAATATGTAGCTGGTAAATTACAATTCTACAAAAAAGGCCGGGAAATAAATTTGATTCTCTTGATTGATGCCTCTGCTAAACTAATCTGGGTGTGGACATGCGGTATAGAATGCTCAACCGTAATTCTCATTGCCATGCAATAATCATCAAATACCTTTGAAGTAAATTCTTTGGCGTTGTCCATTCTGATGGACTTTATGTGATGATCAGAGAAAATATTTTCGAAGCAAATTATCTGCGAGATCAGCTATGCGAAAGCATGGTTTCTCGTAGACAATAAACATACGTACGACCATTTCGAGGAAGCATCGATGAGCACCATGAAATATTTAAATGGCCCTGAGAGTAGCTGAATGAGACCACAAATGTCTCCTTGGATGCGATCTAGGAATGCAGGGACTTTTTCCTTCACTTTCAGAGTAGAAGGCCTAGTAATTAGTTTCTCGGTGGTACATGCAGGGCACACAAAATTTTTATGATTCGGGAAATTCTTTACATTAATATTATTCCCTTGAGAATTGTTGATTATATTTCTCATCATTCTAAGATCTGGGTGGCCTAATCTGTCATGCCAGAGACAGAAAAGTTCAGAGCTTCTAAATACTGTCTTCAGGGCAGTATAGGCTACACGTGCCTTGATGTTGGTGTAGTATAGCCCAGTTTCTAATGAAAAGAGTTTTTCTAATACCCTTTTTTCATTTGCTTCGCGCTTCGTAATGAGCAGGTATTTCTTACCATACTCTTCTTCAGTCTCAACGTGGAAACCATTGGCGCGAATATCCTTAAAACTTAGGAGAGTTCTAGTCGATTCTGGGTACAACAAGATTTCTTGAATGACCAAAGTTGTGCCCATTGGGAGTACAATTGTGGCTCTTCCTGAACCTATTATATAGGCATCGCTACCGGCGATTGTTATAAGGCTGCCAACATTCTTATAAATCGACTGAAAGTACTTCGTCTCTCTTAAGATGGTATTCGTTGTGCCGCTATCAACTAAGCACACTTCCTCCATAGGGCGCCACACATGTTCTAATATAGGGTATTTTATTAATATGCATTAGAAGACAATCAATACATAAATAAAATACTTTAATATCAGAACTTATCATGCCATTATAAACTGAATAAATGAATGAATTATTCAAGTATCATGCAATCATCATGAGAAAATAAAATTGCTTAAGTACCATCCATGCAAGTTCTAACTTGTCCTTTCACACAAAAATAAATGACAATTAAAGTCTAAATGCATTCTGTGCATTAGACTGAATCTGTTAAGAAATCAGAGACTTCGTCTGCTATTTTCTTAGGGGTGATATGCCCTTCGAGAGAAATCATGGCGGTGGCCGCTGCTAGGTCAAAAGGGGATGCTGCTACCGGGATGGCTTCAACCTCCATCAGCGCAGGCAGCTGCTTAGAACTCTCCTCCTCAATAGATGCAAAGTGGGTTTCATGCTGCCCTTTGCCTTCCTTGTTCTTCTGGGCTTGGAAGACACCAATGACATGTTGCGGCTCTTTACAGATCCGCGACCAATGCCCCCACTTGCCATACTTGAAGTAGAATTAGTCCTGCTGACCATAGGCCTTGCCATCCCGCTTTGGCTTGCTTCTCTTATTCTCACGTGGAGCATCTGACTTGCCTTTCTGGGCTGCGGCCTTACCCTTCCTTCCCCTTTTCCTCATCATGGGCTTTCGCACCTTGTAGCTCCTGGCGTTGGCTTCACGGCCAGCGGAGCTCTCAGGTGGCTTTGTGACGTAGTTCTTGCGGAGAACTTTGTCCTGAGCCTCTGCAACCTGCATCATATCAATCAATTCGGCATACTCCTTGTAGCCGTCTTGACGATAATTGCGTGTGGATTGCACTGCATTAGGGTGGAAGGTGGATAGTATTTTCTCAATCTTCTGCTCATCTGTGATATGCTTGCCACAAAGTTAAAGATTGGTACAAATTCTGTGCAAGGTAGAATTGTACTCCCCAACCATCTTGAAGTCGGCAAATCTCAGTCGGATCCATTCTTGCTCTGCCTGGGGAAGAATTGTGTACTTTAGCCTCTCGAACCGCTTCTTGAGTGCAGTCCATAGTGCTAGCGTGCTCTTCTCTGCCATGTACTCATTCTTGAGAGTGAGACAAAGATGGTGCCTGAGGAAGTGAAGTGCCTAATCATTTTCCTCTGGGGTGGGTTGGGCGTCATGTGATGCGCTAATCCTAATAGCAGCGCGGAGCTTCTTGACTCCAAGTACTATCTCGACATCGAAAGCCCAAGTTAGATAGTTTTGGCCATGCTGGTTAGCTCCTCGAACTCCAGGTTCGTGATGCTAGTCATCTACATATGCATGAGAGGAATAAATAAGTTTATTGCCGGTAAACATGCATGGAATAAAATTTACTTCAGGTAAATAAATTGCATAGTGGTATAAAAGATTGTCGTAATGTTCCAGAATTTTCTATGTATTTTCTATAAATTGGTGATTAAGGTAATTTAAATAATTACGATTAACCAAAACAGTAAATAAATACAGAAAACATAGAAAATAATAATGATAGAAATAAACATGCTTCAAATGCTAAAAATAATTCAAAAGTTGGATTTCCGAGGCCCTTTTATGTCAAAATATGAATTTTCAATGAATTCTGCAATTTCCGAGGGCCTATACGCAAAATTTTTCTTCAAAGAAAATTTTCGCGTAATTTTCTGATTTTCCGAGGGTCTTTCTGCAAAATTCGACATCCATCAGAAAGTTCCAAGGCCCCTTCTGTAATTTTCATAATTTTGGGGGCTTTTCTGCAAAATCGCCGACGCCTCCGTCTGGGTCGTGCTGTCGGCCCGATTGGCGATTTCGGCCCGCCCGGCCAGCACAAAACCAGCAGGGGTAGGGTTTCCACTTACCCCGTTCACACGGCGGTGGCGGCAGCCTGAGCTTCAAGTCTACTAATCGACATTGTGCCGGTGACTTCAAGTCTGCTCGTGGTAAGTTAGAGCGGATTTGCACCGTAGAAAAATAATCTAGAAAGCAAAATCTACGAATTTAGAGCGATCTAGATACAGACAATTCAATCTACTAATGCTTCGATGATTACCTTCGATTTACCGGAGCGATTCGTGCTGCTAACGTATTGAGAAACCGTCACTAGCGACCAGTCCGATCGATTCCTCTGCTAATGCAAAACCAGATCAATCACAGAAGACAGGAAATAATAGATTAAAAACACAGAGAGGTAGAGAGAACTCCTGATCTTTCTTTATTGTTTTTTTTTCTGATTTCGTATACAAAATAGCCAATAGTATTCTCTATTTATAACCTAGTGCTGAGGTGCTCATTATGGACCAAGGCTTCAAGTCCAGTCCCAGTTTTCTGAACAGTTCTAAGCCTAGATTACCAGAAGCATGTGCAGTACGGTTCAAGTAGGTGCGAAAACCAAGAGCAAGCGTATACAAAAGTGCAACAAAGCTTGCTTAACAAGTCCTAAATATCCGGTTTACTTGATATTTTAGGTCAAGAAAATAAGCAAAGGAGATAAGTGAGGATATAAAAATGCAAGGATAACATTGTTATTTTTTTAGTGGTGAATCCATGTCAGTACTTAATTTATATGGTTTTTAAAAATTATATATCTTGAATATATGAAATAAACCACAAAAGCACAGAGAACTCCAAACTTGCAAAACATTTGCATGTAAATACATGGCAACACAAGACTTGCCCATAAATTTTATTTATTTCGGGCATGTCTATGTACATACATGAGTGGTATATATGCCGCTAAGTTTTTATGTCTTTTGGCCAGGCATGTTGCTCCCAGAAGACTAGTTCCTTTATTTCCTTAGTTCAAATGCATTTAGCTTTTGGCACTTCTTAACTGCATAACTTGATGGTACTCTCCAAGGGCCCAAATAGGATATAAGTTGCGATAGTTGGGATAAAATATGAACAATGATGAGTTGAAGCATCCGACATGTTCCTGTAATAAAAAAATAACCTTAGGTTAGTTTACCAATAAAACCATTACGCACTTTTAATGAGATTGGTCAACTTACTTGTTGAGGAAATTCACCGGTTTCCATTTGAATGTTGATCAATCGCTTTGCAGCGCGGTGCAAAGGTGTCGGATCACGGTCAGCCTGTGCATGAATAATAGTTAAATTAAAAGATTTTTGGAAGCAAGGATAGTTTAATTAAAGGATTTTATGTGCATGAAACTAATATATAATACAAACTACATGTCATAAATAAGAAGACTCAAATAATCAAACCTGCCCAGCATTAATGAGTGCTAACATAGCCCAAGCTGTGTTCACAGCATGATCACGGCCATCATCAAAATTGAGATAGACCTGTTAAGATAAATAATATTAAAACACGCTGGAATATTTTTCTAAGAAATGCACATAGCTATTATGCTATTGCTTTAGGTATGTCCCTAGGATCTTTTAGAAACTACAATGTTCATTTGATAAAGGCTATATATCAACTTTTTTTCATAATTACTTTACGAACCATCTTAATTTCAAGAGATAACAGAATGGGTGTGTTCTCAACTAGATTAGTACAAATTAAATATGTGACTGTTATGGACTAGCAATTCAAAATATTTGACATATGGATTGTTTTCACCTAAATTTTAATATTCATTTTTGGCATTAGTATATCATCATGCCAAACACAACAAATAGAACAAGAGATCTAAATATTTTCTTCTGATACATAAAATCAGAACATGGTAGAAATAAAAAGGTTTACCTTATTTTCACTTGAAAGATAGCTCTCTCCCCATCCACCTGAAGGTAGTTGCTTTGACAATAAAAAGTTACATGCTTTCCGAAGACAAGAACAATCATCGTATGCCTTTCCTGCAGCCTTTAGTCCTATAACTGCAAAGAATGTGCCATAGGTGAAACATACACCCCATGTTCCATACCTATTATTGGAAAATAGGAATGTTAGTTTACAATAAGAAATCCGAGCATGCGTACATAATAAAAACCGGTTGCTTGATACATACATTATTTTATTAATGAAATAATTCTTCCATACATACCATGATCCATCAGGCATTTGACTGTTCTCAATAAAAGTAGCAGCATTTCCAATGCATTTCTCTATCTCGTTCTTGCGATATTCCGGGTATTGTTCTTTAAACAGTGTTAAAGCATGAATAACTGAGGCGGTGCATTCAACAAACCTGCCAATTAAATTTAAATTATAAACAACTCATCTGATTAACAATGAATAAAAACTAACATATGGTTTAGTTTAGATGGGCATGTGTCTTACGGATAATCAACAATAATATTTAGGAATGTCTCAGAAGGGTTCAAAACCTGAGCATCCAATAAAAATAGAGTCAGAAACACACTTATATATTTCACAAAACACACTAATACTTCAAGATACAACTCACCTCCAGCCATGGATAGGTTCTTTTGGTTTCAAAGGATGAAAATGTACCATCTTTGTTCTATAACACACAATAAATCCATCAACGAATGGATATTTATATGTAATGAAATATTTGATATATAGTTAACTAAATATTTTTTTATGTTATAAGATTGTGAATATAATGTTTTAAGTGTACTCACATATGTCATGTTAAAGATGCATGTATGTTAAATGGTTTCCTTGTAGGGTATCATCAACATGCATGGACATATAGTCGCTCTATATATGTATGTGTGTCTACACACACGCACATGTGTGTGTATAATATAATTAACTAGGACACCATAATACCTTGACACCATGATTTAAAATAGGTGTGTGTCTAGATATCATTCGGATGTTTTCTTCCTAACGATCATCTATATTTGAGACCATTAGATTAGAGATCCAACGGCCCCTTTTTTTTGAGGAGGGGGAGATTTTTTTTGGAGGGGGTGGAGGAGAATTCATGGTTGTTGGATCTCTAATCCAAGGGTCAAAAATCTGGATGATAGTTAGAAAGAAAACATCCGGGTGATATTTATCAACACCCTTTTCTCTATGTCACGTGCAAAATTTTTTGAAAAATTTTAAATGTCAACTTTAACTAGTTTACTAACTAGCTCAAATAAGTTCAAACCAAAATTCAAACTAGAGTTGCTTTTTTACGATAGTTTGTTTGTAGGTATGTGCTGATATATATAAAAAATCAGCTAAGCATGTGATAAACAATGTTAAAAATATTTGGATTCAAGTATATTTTTTTTCAAAAGGTATGCATTTCATTTGAATTAGTATAGATGGGCATATACACTAAAACTGAAAATTTCAAAAACTATACCCAATTTGGGTTGAATTCACGCATTTAAAACCATGGTGTGTGCCCCATTATACACATACACACACACACACACATATATATATATATATATACATACATACATACCTTTTTTGTACTCTAGAGAGTACATACTCATACTCCCACCTTTCAATATACCACTTAAACGAACGTATTATACCTTTATCACTTTAGGTATATTTAAGTACTAATTCTAATATACTCTAATACTGGTTGAAAAAATTTTATCGGGGCCTTTTATTTTTGCTATATACTCTTTTCTATATGTAAAAAGAGTATATACATAAACTATGCTATAAAAGTGGGCTTTGATAATTTTTTTTTATGAAACTCACTTTGGAATATATTATAATTATTATTAGAGTATGCTCAAAATGATAAAGAGATATAACTTATTTGTTTAAACGGTATATGAGATGTGGAGTACACACACACGTATATGTATATATATATATATATATATATATATATATATATATATATATATATATATATATATATATATATATATATATATATATATAGGAAAATACCTTCTACACCCGGGTGTAGTTACACCCACCTCTAATATACCACTTAAACAAACTTGAAATACTCCTTTATCACTTTAGGTACATTTGTATACTAATTATAAGATACTCCAATGTGAACCACACGAAAAACTTGTAAAGGAGTTTATAGTTTTAGCGTATTTTGTAAATACCCTTATATACGCAATAAAAGGAGTATGTCGAAAAATGTACATACCACTTCGAAAATTGTTCATACCACCTAGATAGTCTTAAATACTTGTATACTACACGTACATACCCTCCGTTACGCGAGATACTCCCTACATTGCGAGATACGATATAGAGTGTAACTACACCGGTGTGAAAAGAGGCTTCCTATATATATATATATATATATATACATACGTATATATGTATATATACATACGTATATATATATATATATATATATATATATATATATATACATACGTGTATATATATATATACATACGTATATATATATATGTATATACATACGTATATATACATACATATATGTATGTATATATACACATACATGTATACATACGTATGCGTATGTATATATATACAATTGTTATGTTCCAAAGTATGCTCTAATATTGACTACTTTCAACTTTTATTTTTCATTTTTTTAGATCCAATTCTTCCTCTTTTCTATGAAAAGGAGGGGGTATCTACCAATTGTACCATAGTTATAACTAAGAGTTGATATTGATGTTTAGTATAGATTATAGGTATGCAAACCCATCTTGAGGAATACATATAATTATTGTTCCTTTAAAACAAATAACTTTTGTTAAAAAGAAAAGCAATACAACATAAGTTCAATATAGGGTGCATACCATATAGTTGAAAAGACAATCGACAGCATCGAACAATCTTTGTCGTTCTACTGGTTGTGTAATAATGCTGGGAGACACCTTTTCCAATAGTAACAAAGCCTGGAGAAAACATTTCTAGTGAGATTTTGTATAATAAATCAGTATAGTAATGCATGACTCACCATTAGTCCTTCAGCGGTGCAATCAGATACAGCCCATCCATTATCTGCGGTTGAATTAGTCCAAGAACCTTTTGAAGGTTGCCGATGCCAATATCTTTGATCTCCTGGATAATCTCTAAGAACCTTTTATCAACCAAACGGAGAACATCATGTTATTTTTTTGAGGTTGGAACTTAATAATCTAAGAAAGTTAGTGTTGGATTTGAACCTGGGAATTCTTAATGTACTCATAGGCCCGGTTAAGAGTTGGTCCATATTCTTGAGCAAGATTAGTTGAGCAAATAGCTTGAACCATAAATGTTGTTTCCCAAAGGTTCGCACCGTCATAAACCTGTGAGAATGTGACAACCGATTAGAAATTCTTAGTATGGAAATGTATTGTTTCTACGCGTAAGACTGTCTAAATAAAACTCCAATTTCAGTTCAAATATGAAAAACTCCAATTTCAATATTCATAAAAAATCTAGCCAGGTTTTTTCTGTCAAATTGGTCATTCATGAAGTTGAATGATTCGGTGATAACAAGCTAAGTAATCATAGTGGATAGTTTTGAAAATTAAGCATGAGGACTTCAATAGTGAAGAAAAAGCAATAAACAACATTAATTACAATGTGTAAGGACCTTGACTGTAACTTAAATGAACATTTTTATCTCCTTTTATATAATAGGAATGTTTCTTTCGATGAAACACTGTCATAAGAGGAAAAACTACAAATATGTACTTGTGCCCTGTGTCAAGTACGTGCGCGCAGGCACGCATATGTTTTTGCACTTTATTAGAATGAGCTTCGTATTGGTCCATTAATGAAAATAAGAACACGAGTGCACCAAGTATAATTTGTTAGAACCTGTGACTTCATCCCATCTTCCGCAACCCACAAGTAATCAAAAATCCTTGGAAGATGTCTTTTGAGTGCCTCTGAGTTTGGATCTTCTATCCAACAACAGATCATATTTAGTCCCTAAACACAAAATAAGTTTTCTTCAATAATCAATTAGATATCGTAATAAGTTCAGATGTTTCTCTAACTCACTGACTGATCATTTAGTTGTAAATGATAACTAATGCTGAACTAGAAGAACATTCTAAGGAGTTAATAATTAATCACCTTGTTAATAGGACAAATGCAAACGTATTGACTATTTTCGTCCTCATAATGAATATGCTCCATAAGATTTCTCAAAGCTTTCTCTCGTAACTTTGTGAGAGGCCAACGGTTTAATAGTGGTTCTGCAAACTTGTGAAGAGTTGTCCACATAACTTCCTGTACAAATGTACGTGGGTAGCGAAGATCTTCCTGCAAGAGTGAGTAAAACGATAAATATATACAAGATATATACATTTTAACAATGTCACATAAATTAACATTATGCCAACTAATTACATATATGTCCATAAATACGGGTCTCCAATTTCATGTACCACTCCTACGATTGCTATAGTTTGTAAAATGTTTACCTAGAAAACATGGGATAGTCTCTAATATGGAAAGGAGCTAAAAATCAAATTAGCACTTGATTGATCACCAAAATAACCAACAAATCTAGCAATATTAAGATAGTATAGAAGTTGACCATTTTGAGTTTTTAAGACATCCCTTTGCATTATAGAATATTTCAACCAAAGGCATCTTTGAATCGTTATTCGAAGGGGTAAAGGGAAACTACACACCTGGCAACATGTGTTGCGAGCCTTGTTCCAGTCAATTTTATCATACGGCTCACAGTAGAGCTCTTTCCTCAAGTCCAATATAGTTTGTGTGATTGGCCCAACAAACCTTTTCCCATAAATATAAGCCATAGGCAAGTACACCATTCGGCAAAAGCACCAGAATTTTCCTATGCAAAAAGAGTTTAAAATACTATTTTATCATGAATGGTTTGGAATGGATAGCAATATACTCCCTCCATTTCACAAATATTTGAAATGTTAATGACATTAGACCATACATCTCCCTATTGAATGGCAAACTATAACTACTCTACCTCTTTTACAGCATTTAAACAAGGGTATAGAGTGCAAATACTGTAATAGCTATGCTCTTGATTTCCTTGATGGGCTATCGTTGTGCAATGACACTTCCAAAAAAAATGGACTAATTTTGTGATACAGAGGGTGTAATAATAATAATAATAATAATAATAATAATAATAATAATAATAATAATAATAATAATAATAATAATAATACTGGTAAGCATAGCAAAAATTTTGTACGCTACCAGGATGAATTGGAAGGAAACGTGGGACCAGCCACAGTTCAGGGATCACCGGATTGTTTCCGGACCAATCGTATAAGCCAAGCAGCTACAAGTAAATTCAATTAGGAAAAATCCATGGTAAGTATTGCCTTCCAAAGAAAATAGTGTGTGGTAAGGAATAATGCACTATTGATACCGAAAGCCATATCTTTCCCCACTGAGGTATAGAAGCAGCGCTGCCATGGGCCAGTATCCAATCTCGGCCTTTCTCCATTGCACCGTCACCGGCGTTGGGCCCCTCACCTAGAAGCCTCAGGGTGACATAGTTCAGCACAGACCCGAACATCGTGCTGGGGCCCAAAATATGCAAACCCCATCCACCGTCCTCGCGCTGCACATGCATTTCGTTTTTGCAGTAACCAACAGATTCTCCCTCAAATATTTTTACTAGTAATGAATATATCCTTACTTACCTGATGGTTGTAGATATATCGACGTATCTCCTTCTGATGCTCCAATGACAAGACGGTGTTAAGTGTCCCAGTGACGTACAAAGCGAACAACTAGTAGAGATGGGTGTGCATTATTGCATATGTGTACATGCATATATCCATTAAAGTGCAATGAGAAATAAGCACCTACATACATACCATGATAGGCATCATGAACATAAGCCCAGAATAATCACCAGGCCAGTGCCCATCATGCGCTTGTAATGTGGAGATACGGTTGAGTGCCCGTCTAAGTGTGGTTATCACAGCTTCCCCTGTGACAGCGTCGTCTTCTCCCAGTTTGACACTGGGAAGGTTTGTTTCGAGCGGGTTCATCTTGGCGTACTGTGATACGCGATAACAATATATAACTTAGCATTTAACTAGATTTACTTATTCACGAGTACGGCCTTCGACGTTCATAAAAAAGGCATCTGAGAGGATCACATAGATGCAACTAGGAATTTTCCCTCCATGCAACTAGGAATTTTCCCTCGATGTGTTACGGACAGAGAGGATCTAGGACCACATGTCACTAACACATGGAGGAGCATCTATTCACAATGGCAAATCCTCAATTTTTCTTTCATAAAATGCCATGGTGAAGGCATATATAAATGCCATATTTCCCCAGCCTCTCGTTGGGTAGCCATTAATCATGATGTTATGTTCCAGAGATTTATTTGATTCAATTCATATATTATACATTGACATGTGATGACAGAACAATATTCCTTGTGCAATTTTAATCTTGACCACAGCATATATAGCATTTTACTGTACCCGCTTGGCTGCAGGCTGCTTACGAACGTACTTATGCCAAGCTGTTATGTACCTGCATGCGCATGAAGAGGTCGTCGCACTGCCTCCTCTGGAACCTGTTCTTCCGGTACTCCTCGCGCGCTCTCTCGACCTCGGCGAGCTCCTCCGGCGTGCCGAGGTCCGGGTCGAACTCCCACACCCGCCGACCCACGAAGTTGTTGGTCGACCGCATCCACGGCCCGCCACCCTCACCGATCTTGAGCTTCCACATGGCGATGGTGATGTCGCCGGCGAAGGCGGTAAATTGCCGGAGCACCGCAAGTGGTGGACTCCTCCGAGGGCTAGAGAGAGGAAGACGAGGCAGGAGGCTATAACGATGCTTAGAACGAAGGCGAGGGAGTGTATGTGCGACGCCAGGAAGACCTCGAGCCCGTGCAACTTCTGGTTCGACGGCTTGCGGAGGCACCCATTTATACCCGGCCCGGTCGGCGCACGGCCGTCCTCCAGCGCGCGGGGCCTGCGCTGCATGACCTCACGTACGTGCATTCAGGGAAAGTAACTAGGTAGTGCTACACTACTGCAGAAAACCTAATAGTAGATGGTAAATCACAGACGGTTTGACGAAACCGTCTGTGACTGACACTAACATAGACGGTTTTTATTTGGACACCGTCGTGTCGGGGCGTCGGAGAAATTAGTATCACGAGCGGTTCTTAACTATGAACCGTCGTGATATTTATTATCACGCACGGTTTTATTAAGAACCGCTGCGTGATAATATGGCTTTATCACGACGTTTTTTATTAAAAGCATGCGTGATATTTATTACGACGGTTTTAATAAGAAACCGTCCGTGATAATGGCCACCAGATATTTATTGCGCCGCTCAGAACCCCACCTAATTCATTTCGATCCAGATCTGGGCGGCGCTGCACTCTTTCGCTCAGGAGGTGAACTAGGCGATTTCAGGCTAATTAATTTGGTGGAGGAGCAGAGATTGAGCTTTGAAGATTTATACTTTCGTGCTCTAGATATGGTTAGTATAGTATGAAATTTATTTTTCTTTGCATTACAATTTAGATCGATCTAATTAGTTATTGGTGAGTGTTTATTGAAGATGGTTTGGAAAATTGTTGGTTATATAATAGCTGTTGTGTTTATAATATGAATTAAGCTAGCAAAGCCTGAATGCAGTGTTACTGGATATTTTATTTCAATTCAATTAATTCATTTGCAAATTGAAATAGATGCCTTATGTTTGTGAATGAAATGTGATGTGTATTGGATGTTTATGGATGCCTTATGTTTGTGAATGAAATGTGATGTGTATTGGATATTTATGGATGCCTTATATACTTGTTCATCTGCTTGTTTCAGAGGGCATGGCTAGCATTTTCTGAGGCTAGCCAATAAATAAGAATTGATTTAGGGGCAGGAAAGACTATCACGCACGGTTTTAACTAAGAACCGCTCGTGATAGTGATAATCCTGACGGTTCTTAGTTAAAAACCGTCTGTGATAACTATATATCACAGACGGTTTTTTATTAAAAGCCGTCTGTGATATTTGCACCACAGACGATTGAAAAACCGTCTGTGATGATCTCGTATTAACACTGACCCATAAATTCAGACGGTTCACAAAACTGTCTGTGATGACGTTTTTGAACCGTCTGTGATGACCTATTTTGTAGTAGTGCTAGTACCTAGTACTTCCTTTGTCGGTGTCTGGCTGTCGGCGTCATACACCTATGGCTAATATAGTAATATGGATTGTTTTCTCACGAGTGAGAAAATCGTTGACTTTGGAGTAATTAACTGTGACAAACCACATTTCTTAATTAGCGCTAATAATTGGATTAAGCATAAATACCATTAATTCAGCAAATCCACACATTAGTCAAACTATAATAAAAAAATCTCTTCTGAGCAAATAAAAATATAACAGTCCACATTATATTACACTACTACAGAAAAGGGTCATCACATGCGGTTCAAAACCATCATCATAGACAGTTTCTAAAACCGTCTGAATTTAGGTGTCTGTAATAATAGGTTGTTATCACAGACAGCTCTCGAACCGTCTATGATAAGTTACAATATAGACAATTTTCGTTAAAGACCGTCTGTGATAGTCTAATATCACAGACGATTCTAATTAAGAATTGTCTATGATAGTCCATTCCATCAATTTACATTTTCCGATCTCAATCAAGACAATCGTCTTCAGAATATAAATAAGCACATCACAATTAAAATTACGTCAACATTTGCTAAGCTAAAGTTCTAATCCACCTCTCTGTAGAAAAAACACATGCTTATCGAAAAGAGAAAACCCAAAAAAAGAAAGAAGAAAGAATTACCGTCAGAACCTATAGTCCATATAATCCCATAGGATTCATTCATTGAGATACTAGGACCACCCAGGACCAATTGGCACTTCTCGCTAAATCGGGTATCATCATTCTGCGTAAAAACAAACCTGAAATTAATTTAGAGCACATTTTCACCGTGAGTCAATCCCAGTAAAAACCAATTTATCAGAGACATCAAAGTTCATAGCCCAACCCTTATGGCAATGAGCAGAGGTGATAAGGCGTTGGGCCCCTCACCTAGAAGCCTCAGGGTGACATAGTTCAGGACAGACCCGAACATCGTGCTGGGGCCCAAAATATGCAGCCCCCATCCACCGTCCTCGCGCTGCACATGCATTTCGTTTTTGCACGTAATAAACACAGGGTGTTGAGTGTCCCAGTGACGTATATCGACCCACCCACCCTCGTACTAGTAATGAATGTATCCTTAATTACCTGATGGTTGTAGATATATTGACGTGTCCTCACCATCGTACTAGTAATGAATGTATCCTTAATTACCTGAGGGCATCTTCATAGTGCGAGTCATTGGTATATACGTTTACATATCAATATATCTTATGTGGAGGAAGAGTATGCAAAAAAAAGTCGCTCTTCTTAAGCACTAGTCTATAGCATGAGCGAGGCGTCATAAATTACGTGTGTGCATGTAAGCATCAAATAGATATCCTTTAGAATATCTATAAGGATATTTATTTGATGCTTACATGCACACACGTAATTTATAGATCCGCCTGCTTGGCGTTATAGACTAGTGCTTAAGGAAGAGCTGGCTCGGTTTTTTTTGCATACTCTCTTTCCTCCACATAGGATATATGCTGATGTGTACATGCAATAGCTAGCTGACTCAGACCATTGGAGATACCCTTATAGTTAGTTGCTAGCTATAACTATTGGAGATGCCCTGATGGTCATAGGTATATCGACGTATCCTCACCATCGTACTAGTAATGAATGTATCCTTAATTACTTTATGGTTGTAGATATATCGACGTATCTCCACCATCGTACTAGTAATGAATGTATCCTTAATTACCTGATGGTTGTAGATATATCGACGTATCTCCTTCTGATGCTCCGATGATAAGACGGTGTTGAGTGTCCCAGTGGCGTACAAAGCGAACAGCTAGTAGAGATGGGTGTGCATTATTACATATGTGTACATGCATATATCCATTTATGCAATGAGAAATAAGCACCTACATACATACCATGATAGGCATGATGAACATAACCCCAGAATAATCACCAGGCCAGTGCCCATCATGCGCTTGTAATGTGGAGATACGGTTGAGTGCCCGTCTTAGTGTGGTTATCACTGCTTCCCACATGAGGTCATCTTCTCCCAGTTTGACACTGGGAAGGTTTGTTTCGGGCGGGTTCATCTTGACGTACTGTGATGCATGATAACAATATGTAAGTTAAGCATTTAACTAGATTTACTTGTTCACGAGTACGGCCTTCCACGTTCGTAAAAAAAGGCATTTGAGGATTTATCCCACCTCACATAGATGTAATTAGATATTTGCCTTCGATGTGTCAGTGACAGACGGATTCAGCGCCACATGTCAACAACACATAAAAGGGGCAAATGCTCGGTTGTATCTATTCGCAATGGCAAATCCTTAAATTTTCCTTCCTAAAATACCATAGTGAAGGCATATAAAAATGTCCCAGTCCCCAGCCTCTCGTTGGTAGCCATTAATCGTGATGTAATTAACTTTTGAATTAGAGTTTGTCTGGAGGTTGAGTTTGGTTTTTGAGGTTTTTGCAAAGGTTTGCTTTCTGGCTGTCGTCCTCATGGTCTACGACTTCTGGTGTCGTCTTGCTCTTACGACTTGGTGGTCAGCAGGTGCTCTTACGACTTGGTGGTCGGTCGGACCGATCAACAGAACAACCTTGGAGTGATCGATAGCTTCAGTGCCTGAATGATCTTGTGTGGTCGATAGCCATAGCCTGCGATCGATGGTCGTAGGCTGTGATCGATGGTCGTAGCTCTACCTGATCGTGTTCGATGGTCGTAGCTCTACCTGGTCGTGATCGATGGTCATAGCTCTGCCTGGTCATGATCGATGGTCGTAGTTCTGCCTGGTCACGATCGATGGTCATAGCTCTGCCTAGTCGTGATCGATGGTTGTAGCTCTGCCTGGTTGTGTTCGATGGTCGTAGCTTTGCCTGGTCGTGATCGATGGTCGTAGCTCTGCCTGGTCATGGTCGATGGTCGTAGCTCTGCCTGGTCACGATCGATGGTCATAGCTCTACCTAGTCGTGATCGATGGTTGTAGCTCTGCCTGGTCGTGATCGATGGTCATAGCCTGTGATCGATGGTCATAGTCTGTGATCGATGGTCGTAGCTCTACCTAGTCGTGATCGATGGTCGTAGGCTGTGGTGTTGGTAGTTGTAAAGCCTGGTGATCGATGGTTGTAGCTTACTACCTGGTCGTGATTGGCGGTCGTAAGCTGTGTTGTTGGTAGCGTAAGCCGTAGCGATCGATAGTCGTAGCCGATGTAAGCGGTGGTCGTAGCAATCGTTGTGGTAGTCGTAGCGATCTGTGCGGTAGTCGTAGCTTGTGTCCTCGATGGTCGTAGCGATCTGTGTGTTCGATGGTCACAGTGATCAGTCGTAAGTAGTTGTAGCTTCTGCTGAATGTGAGCGATAGTCGTAGCATTCTGTATGCCTGTGCATTTGATGATCGTAGCAGATTACAGTGTGGTCGTAAGCTGCTAGAAGGATCTCGTGGGCTACAAGTACCTCATTTCTTGTTCATCTGAATAGTGTAAGTCATATTAGACTAGTTGGTTTGCTAAGATTGTTCACTGGAATATATTTTTATTATGCAAATAGATGATCTTTGTGTATCATGCGGTGCTATATGATGGTTTGCTTATTGGTGTTGATTGCAGGACTTCAGAGCTAGGTCATGGTGAGGCGTAGGAGGACCAGGACTAGGCACAGGGAGGTGTTGAGATCCAGAACAGTCAGAAAGACGTCGAAGATGACTGAGGCTTGAGAGGTGGTTGCAAGCCTGGACGACGAGGAACCGGAGCGGAAGCTACTGGTGGTGGACATGATGGGTAATGGCGAGGTGGACCAGGACTAGGCTTAGGGAGGAGTCGAGGTCCAGATGGTCAAGAATGTCGGGTGCCATCATACGCGAGGAGAAGCACATGGTGTGCAAGTAACTTGGGTCGTTTGCAAGCGAGGACGGTTCAGTGAGATCCGAACGCGTGAGAGGCTTGACGACAAGTCATTGGGTCCACATGTAATCCACTTTGAGAAGCGTACGTGAGTAAAACCGGGTGTTAGGTGGGGTTAATGGGTTATCCCCGGTTTGGACTATTAATAGGATCCATTAGGTCTAGGGTTCATTTGTGAGCCTATAAAAAGGGGAGGGGAGGCAAGAGCTAGGGTTTAAGAAGGTTGGCTAAGCCTTGGTGGCTGGCACCTCTCCCTCCCATGGGAGTTAAGTTTGAGAGTGAGTGTTGGCTCTAGGCTTAGAGTCTGGTCCTCCTGAGGGGAGTGGCTGTGAAACCAATATCTCAAGTGAGAAATCGAGTAATCTTTGGTCTACCCTTTTGTGTATCTTTCAGTTTGAGTTTGTTATGTTCTAAATTTTTCGGTTTGGTTCTTCCTCTGTGTTCTTTGTTCTGTTCCTCTCTCTTCTTGATCTGGATGTGTTCTTGGCTCGATCTCGTTGATGCTCTGAATCGCGGTGATAGGTGGGAATATAACCAAAGCCATCCTGGCTTTGACCCACAAGCGGTTCTGATCAATGACTTCGGTTCTTGAACTCAGTTCATGTGCGCCCTTGATCAAATCGCAAAAAGGTCTCAACTTCATTAATAAGTTTTCAATTCGAGATTGGAGTAGCCTCTTGAGATATTAAGCAATTTGCGTATAAAGTTTCATGGTCATTTGATTTTTTAATCAAAAGATATGTGAATTTTATATTTTGCGGTCATGTGGTCGTGCGTTGCTCTGTTCTTTCGAATCATTTTCGACCGCTTCCAGTTTCGATCACGGTCAAGACTCAGATCGCATCGAGTCTAATTTTGACTGCACTTGTTTCTGATTTCTCGATGGTCGTAGATCTCGTGGTCGTGCGCCCTCACTGCTTTTCGAGTTGTTTATGACCGCAGTCGGTTACGAGTGCTCGACGGGCTTCGACCACGTCTCAGGACTAATCTGTTTTGAGATCGTTCTCTTCTCTCTCGATCTTTTCTTGATCCAAGAGTTTTGATTTGATTTCTTCGATGTAGCTACTTGCTGTGACATGTGGGATTGGACTTAAAGCCATCTTTGCTATTATCTTCCCACGAGCATGGTTGGTTCATCTGTTCGATCTCAAGTCTTTGTTCTTGTGCGCCTTTAATCAAATCTCAAAAATGTCTCAACGTGCTTACTAAGTTTTCAATCCAAGATTGGATTAGCTTCTTGAGATCTTAAGTTATTTGCATACAAATTTCCGAGGTCATTTGATCTCTGAATCAAAAGATCTGATGTTTTTAGATCTGGTGGTCATGCGCCTTTTCTGTTACTTCTAGTCGTTCACGACCACAACTTATCTCCTCAATGGCCTTAAGTAGTGTGGTTGGGCACCTTTGGTACTTCTAGTCATTTACGACCACATCTGCTTTCTATCGCCCAATGGTCCTAAGTCGTGTGGTCGCGCGTCTTCTCTGCAATCTCTAGTCGTTTACGACCGCACCTGGTTTCTATCGCTCAATGGTCATAGACCACTCGGTCACTTTTTGAACTGTTACAACCACACACTGGTTTTTGGCTACACGTATTTTCTGTCTACACTTTGGTCATCGACTACGGTGGTGTTGACCATTCATTGGCCTTCGATCATGTTGTTTACGATCGCGTCGATCTTTGACAGCGCTGGTTTCTGACCTCTCGTTGGTCTTGAACTGCGCTAACTTTCGACCGCACATTGGACATTAACAACATTGGTATCAACCACGTCGATCTTCGATCACGTTGGCGTTCGACCTCGTTGGGTTCGACCACGCTGGTTTCGACCACTGTGGTTTCGATCACGTTGGTTACGACCACGTTGGTTTCAACCACGTTGGTTTCAACCATAGTGGTTTCGACCACGTTGTCTGCCTTTCGACCATGTTGCATTTCTCTGCTGACCAGTTTCTTTCAGTTTAGCTGTCCTGTGCTTTCCGACCGGTAGTCGTAATCAACCATGTTGTGTTTCCGTCGAGTGGTCGTATCTCGATCACATTGTGCTTTGATCTGGTCGTACTGAGTTATGTGTTCCTCTGTTTTCAAGTAGATCTCATATCTTAATCTTCATAGCTTTGTAACTATTGGAGTAAAGAAAAATATGAATATTTAGAGAAAAAAATTTTAGGTACCATTCACCTGCGTGTCCAATCCTGCCACTATTCATTGACACGGGACGACAGAACAATGTTACGTTCCTCGTTCAATTTTTATCTTGACCGCAGCATATATAGCATTTTTACTGTACCCGCTTGGCTGCAGGCCACTGCTTACGAACGTACTTATGCCAAGCTGTATGTACCTGCATGCGCATGAAGAGGTCGTCGCACTGCCTCCTCTGGAACCTGTTCTTCCGGTACTCCTCGCGCGCTCTCTCGACCTCCGCGAGCTCCTCCGGCGTGCCGAGGTCCGGGTCGAACTCCCAGACCCGCCGACCCACGTAGTTGTTGGTCGACCGCATCCACGGCCCGCCACCCTCACCGATCTTGAGCTTCCACATGGTGATAGTGATGGCGCCGGCGAAGGCGGTAAATTGCCGGGAAGGCTACAACGACGCTTAGAACGAAGGCGAGGGAGTGTATGTGCGACGCCAGGAAGAACTAGAGCCCGTACATCTTCTGGTTCGACGGCTCGTGCAGGCACTTATTTATACCCGGCCAGGTCGGCGCGCGGGGCCTGCGCTGCATGGTCTCGTACGTGCAATTAGGGAGGTCAGCGGAAATAGCTAGGGGTGAAAACGGTAACGGATAATTCGTTTTATCCGATATTTGTATCTGAGAAAACACGAATGTGGTAAGCAAAATCCATATTCGAAAATATTAGTATTCGTATTCAAGAATATTTATATCCGTATTTGAGAATATTCGTATTCGAAAATATTCGTATCCGTATTCGTATTCGAGACTATTCGATTTGTATTCGATCCGTTTCTATAACCCATAAAAAATCCGTATGAATTTTGTTATTCGAAATTTGAATTTAGACGGTTTAAAACCGGTAACGGTCAAAAACTGATAAAAGATCGGCAAAACCGCTAGGAATCCGTTTTATCCGATATTCGTATCCGAGAAAATCTATATTCGAAAATATCCGTATTCGTATTCGAGAATATTCGTATCTGTATTTGAGAATATTCAAATTTATATTCGTATTCGTTTTAAAAATATAGATTTATATTCGTATTTAAGACTATTCGATCATATCTGATCCGTTTCCACCCTTAGAAATAGCTAGGTAGTGTACTGACGCCGCTACCAAGTGTCACCGATGGCCGTGCATTTGACGGACATTTAACTTGCGTCATATTCCTATGGCTAATATAGTAATACGTTATAGACATACACCTCCTTAATAATTAAAACATATAACCCATTCGTCAATTAGCCATAGGTTCATGTATACGTGCATTCTCATGACTGTATCTCCCTCGAGAAGTCTTCAACCGGATCTTTATGGTTCCATATATTAAATATGTGATCTTGTATGTTCACGTATATTTAATTGTAACTTAAAAATATCTTTTCAATCACTGGTCAGCAGTTGTCCTTAGTAGAATATATCGACCCTCTAAATATACACGAAGATCAATCTGGATGAACTTTATGTAATATGATCAGCAACTAGATTTTATTCACTCACGATCAGTTCATAACTCCTTATGACTAGATCGTATCTGGTTACATCAGTTCGCTATATATCCAACCAGCTCACAACCAGTCAGTATACATATACTACCGGTTCATATTTGGTCGGACTAAACGACTTGTTTGCGTATTCTCTTTTTGGTTCACGATATCCGATCGAACTCCAGGTGAGAAATGTATCATCCATGGACTACTTAATCTTTTCCTGGTCTAGTGATGGATAACTTCATGTCGTCGGCTCTTCGACTACTCGTGGCATGGCTATGCACTTTCTTTATCTGATCACATCAAGGGGCCTAGAGATATCTTTCTTGTTACGAAGGAGAGGTAAATCCCATATCCGAGCAGCCACTTTCTTCCACATGTTTCACAATATACCCGAAAACTACCTTTATAACTACCCAGTTATGGTGTAGCATTTAGCAATCCCTAAATGCACTATTACACATATAGAAAGCTATACTGATATCAAATACAAAGATTATACATCATAATTGCTTGACATCAACTAATAACATATAAAAACATAATAATCTTAACAGTGTCAATGTGGGTCAATCCAATACCACATTCTCTAACATGTGTGCAGATCATCGATTTGACATCCCATATATATACCGGTGAAACGTAGTCATCAGTCAATACATGTGTTGATCTATAAGTCACTAGTGTCCCGACCAGTGATATCCGACCAAGAATTTTAAGAATGATATCATTCAACAAATAAAGAGATTCATCAATAAAACACATACTTGCTAACCTTTAAATGATAGTTCATTTAAGGAATATAATAATATTTATTCAGAAGATTATAATATATAAATGATATAATTAATTATATGATTAACTCTAGGGAATATTAACAGGGCTGCGCTGCATGGCTCCTACCTGCATTTAGGGAGGTCATGGGTACCGCATGACCCCGTACGTGCATTTAAGGGGGTCAGGAGAAGTTGCTAGGTGGTGCACTGGCGCCGCTACCAACTGTCACCAATAGTCGTAAACTTGACGGACATTTAACTCTGTTCGACATTGACGCAAGGTTTAGATAAGTATGATGTTCCTATTGAGCAATTAAAAGTTTAAAACAAGTTCTCTTTAAAAAAACAAGTTTAAAATTTGTTAGTGCTTTGTCGTCGTCTGCCTGTCGGCGTTATATTCCTATGGCCAATATAGTAATATGTTACGAAACGCCACCACCCAGAAGTTGTTGGTCGACCGCTTCCACGCGGCCCGCCACCCTCACCGATCTTGAGCGAACATGAAACTTGTTCTATTTTTTATCTTTATATTTAAAATATGGTTATAAAAATTTGTGGTTAGAGTATAAAAATCTTTCAAGCTCTCTAAACTAGGAACTTTTACTTTTAATTGAGTTAAGAGCACATTCTTTCTAGATAAAATATTAATTACCATATTTTCTTTTTCTTTCTTGTATCTAACGATATATGGAATTTTTTAATGAATTCTTTCCATTTAGCATGTCTATGGTTCAGTTTAGCTTAGCTCTTTAAATATTTTAAAGCTTCATGATCAGAGTGGATAATAAATTCTTTAGGCCAAAGATAATGTTGCCAAATTTTAAGCACACGTACTAAAGCATACAATTCTTTATCATACACATGGTAGTTCAATTGAGCTTCTCCTAGCATCTCACTGAAATATGCTACTGGTTTTACTTGTTGTATTAAAACACCACCAATTCCTATTCTACTAGCATCACATTTAATTTCAAAAGTTTTAGTGAAATCAGGCAAAGTGAGCAATGTGCTTCAATTAATCGTTTCTTTAGTTCTTAAAAAGCTTTTTCTTGTGATGCACCCCATTCAAACACAACACCTATTTTAGTGAACTCATTCAAGGGTGCAGCAATGGTGCTGAAATTTTTAACAAAATGTCGATAAATGCTAGCAAGACCATGAAAACTTCTGATTTGACTAACATTCATAGGTGTAGGCCAATTCTTAATTACTTTAGTTTTTAATTCATCTACTTCGATGCCTTGTCCAGAAACAACAAAACCTAAGAACACAACTTTATTGGTACCAAAAAATGCATTTGTCAAGATTAGCATACAATTTCTCACTTCTAAGCACTTCTAGCACTTGCCTAATATGCTCAATATGTTCATTCAACGTTTTGCTATAGATCAATATGTCATCAAAGTATACCACAACAAGTTTACCAATGAATGCTCTTAAAACATGACTCATCAATCGCATAAATATACTAGGTGCATTAGTTAAACCAAATGATATTACTAACCACTCATACAATCTAAATTTTGTTTTAAAAGTAGTCTTCTATTCATCACCAAGTTTCATCCTAATCTGATGGTATCCACTTGTCAAATCAATTTTAGTGAATATGGCAGCACCACTAAGTTCATCTAGCATATCATCTAACCTAGGGATAGGATGACGATATCTAACAGTGATGTTAATGGCATGACAATCAACACATATTCTCCATATACCATCTTTCATAGGAACAAGAATTACGAGAACTGTGCACGGATTAAGACTTTCGCGTACATACCCTTTCTCAAGTAGTTCTTGCACTTAGTATTGAATTTCTTTGGTTTCCTCCGGATTGGTGCGGTATGGTGGACGATTTGGAAGTGACGCGCTGGGAACGAGATCAATTTGATGCTCTATTTCGTGTAATGGTGGAAGTCCTGCTAGAATCTCCTCTGAAAACATGTCTTCAAAGGCCTGCAAAATAGAGAAAACACCATTAGAAACACTAGTCAAGTCATTAGTAGAAAGTAACACAATTGCATCTTTGTGCACAAGCACAAAGTACATCTTTGGTGGGTTATTGCTCACATATCTCAATTCTGATTTTGTGGCTAACATAACCTTTCCTCCCTTTTACTTTTTTCTCTCATATTTGGCTTGTGGCTCTCAGTAACCAATATGTGGTAGCCTCTCTTTTTTTCTTTTTACGTTCATTTTCAGCAAGCTTGTTTTGCTGTAATTCAGTATGTATCTGACTAGGAGTTATTGGATTAAACTCTTTCGTCTTTCCCTTCCACTTAAAAACATATAAATTGGAACAGCCATCATGTTGCACACTTCTATCGTATTGCCATGGCTTTCCTAACAGTAAATAGTACACGGTCATAGGCACCACATCACACTCAACAGTGTCCTTATAATCACCAATCTTGAAGGTAACATGCACCACAAACTGCACATTCACATCCCCACATTCGCTAAACAATTGCACATGATATGGGCGTGGATGTTTCATCATCTTTAAACCAAGTCTCACATAATTCAACACTAGCTAAGTTATGACAACTACCACCATCAATAATAAGTTTGATTACCTTGTTGTTTACCTTGGCTTGTGTTTGAAATAAGTTCAACCGTTGTGGATGGACATCTCCTTCTTGTGCAAGCATACTTAAATTTTTGGTAACTATTAGTGCCTCTCATGTTTCATAATTCAACACATCAATCTCTTCATTGTTATTCGATGCATCTTCATATCTCTCCTTTTCATGACTAGGTTCAACCTCGTCTTCACTTACGGATTCATATTCTCCATCTTCTGTCACAATCATAACTCAGTTGTTGGGACACTCTAGAAATATGGTCACGTCCCAAACACTTGAAGCATTGAATTTTTCTACTTTTTGTTGTAGCACCAATTGAGGGTGTAGGAGATGGAGTAGCCTTCTTCTCACTTGATGTGGGTGCTGTTTTTTGTAATTGAAGAAGGACGACATTAGCGTTGGAAGTAGTACTAGCTGCAAATGTACCTCGTCCCAAATTGAATCATGCTTTAGTGGCATTGGTTGAGGATGATGGTGCCTTCAAATTAAAAGAAGTTGTCCTTGGTACTGGTTTTCCATCCTCCAGTATCTATTTTTCTGCCTTTGTCGCTTGATGTACCAACTCGACGACAGTGTTGTAGGGTTGATATTACACAATACGCTTGATGTTTTTATTCATACCAAACAGGAAACACGCAAGTATTTTCTCTTCATCTTCATGCACATGTGCCCTAATCATAGCTTGCTCCATATCTTTGTAGCATTCCTCTATCGAACAGCTTCCCTGCCTCAAATTCTGTAGTTTATCCAAAAGATCACATTTATATGTGTTAGAAACAAAATGTGCTCTCAGCTCTTGCTTTATTTTAGCCCATGTCGCAATTGGAGGTTCCCCATCTTCTCTTTGGTTTAACACTTGCTCCCACCAAATCAACGCATACCCATCAAATTCAAGTGACACCATGTGCAACTTCTTCTCCTCCGAATAATTGTGCATTCGGAAGATCTTATCAACTTTGAACTCCCATATGAGATAAGCATCTGGATCAGAAGCACCGTCAAATTTGGGAATAGTGAATTTGAGTTTCTCAATTTTTTCCTCCACATGCAGGTCATGATGATGGCCATGACATTGATAATTACCATTGTGGTGTAGCCAAAAATCATCGCCGACGTCCTCAATGTGGGCGGCACTGCCGCGTCCACGGCCACGTCCATGCCCACGGCCTCTCCCTTGGTCATGGTCAGTATCGAAAACACCCCCCCACACCCGAGAAGGGGTGGTCGAACCGCGTTGGTAGTGGCTCGATTGGCTGGAGCTTCACTAGCAAACCGTGCAGCCCTCTCCATATTGGTCTCGTCAAGCTCAACATCTCCTTCATGGATGCCAACGGGGCCCCGCTCCTTGTGAAGCTTCTCTAGTATCTCCCTCCTCAAGACGCTCATGTTGTCATTCAACTGAGTGTTGAAATCATTCGTGAGCTTCTCAAGGTTAGCTTGTGTAACATATGCTGGTTCTCCTTCTTTTCCTACCATGGTTAGTACAAATAATAAGAAAAAACTATGTATGTGGAAGATTTTATTTGTGGAATTCACTCAACTTCACCTTCTCTTACCAACTGAAGTTATTATGCGTCCTTGATGAAAGTGAAGAGCTGCATGCACTTTGGTGACGGTAGACAACATAAGGTGATAGATTAAACAAATTCAATTGCAAAAGCATTGTTATAACAATGGCTTATTTGTGGAGCTTGGATGGACAGTGTTTACCTATGCAATCTGAAATCCTAGATATTGTAAAGTTAAGCAATAATCCCAGCTAGAATACTTTGCCTAAGTGCTGATCCAAAAGATTTAAGTGAAGTGTATGAACATACATACAAATACCAATGTGACTCAGTGCAAACAAAGGAATGAGCTAAATAAAGGTAATTTGATATTTGAGTAATATATAGCTTGTTTTGCACTAAGTACTAGGAGAGACACTAGCCAATTGCAATATGAAGGATATAAGGGCACAGGATTGCCCAAAAAGGATCTGATCATATACTTCTAATTTTTTTACGTAGACTTTGGCCACAAAATTCTCTCTTTGGCCACAGGATTGATTAAGCGACGCGAAGGAAACATAATGATCAACACCTAAACAAAAATTCTAATGGACGAAAACTTAACAAAACTCACGAGAATAACATATGCAAAAACTAGTTTGGAATGTTTTTTTGTGCAATTTTTGGTTTTGTGGACTCTAGGTAATAAATAGTAAGAAATTGATGTAAAAACTAGGGTAAATAATCTTACCGTGTCAAGCGTGCTCGATACCAAGATGATGCGGGGGTACGATCTTCATGATGTAGGATTGATAATGATAACTTGGATCTGTGCAACCTGATGAACCGATGGCGCCAACCACTGTCAGAGCAGCAATCTGCGACAAAAGAATTTGCCCAACCACATGCTCATGATCCCGTCTGCCTGACCACAAAGCATATGCGTTAGCTCCTGAGAAACACAAGGAATCAAAAGGACAACGATGCAGAGAAACGCCCAATTCCCCGCTAGGTTGCAATCAGATGGCAAACTCGAGGAAGAACAAGCATATAGCTCTCTTGAAAATAATAGATTCAATCATGGCCTGCCAAAAAGTTACGTATTACAAGGCTTATATAACCCTTGGGAAGCCGTAATGTCTCCTACTCAACTCCTAAGTGTTTTATATTCGAACTCTCAAAAAAAGGAAACAAATAAAAATGCATAATGCTTTTGAAGATAAATCATCCTCTATTACGAAGCTCTTGAAATAAGCTTTTCAATGAATCCAAAATCACCTCAATTGGACCTCGTATGTGGAAGTTATTGCCTTTATACGCCAGGTATACAATCAGAGATATGGTCATACTGTTCCGAACACCTTCAAGTCAATCAAACGGTTGCAAGCATCTCTAGCCAATCCAATGGCGGGATCGTTCAGCCTAGTCTGAACATTACCATAAATATCGACCATCCAAAGTTGATCAAACGACGTAGAAGGGTGAACGTTCGGAGCGTTCCGAACATCACCATCGCTATTGATCGTCCAAAGCCGATTGAACGTCGCAGAATGAATGAATGAATGTTCGGAGCGGTCCGAACATGTCCAAGGTGTGGTCTATTGAAAATCGGACGGTACGACTCATTAGAGTGAGCGGAACATTTCCAAGGCGATCGGGCGGTCCATGGAAGATCAAACGACGTGATCATTCGGCGGTCTGAACGTCTCCGACGCATCTGAGTGAACAACACTGATTGGATGATTCAGACAATGAAAACCATTCAGATTGGTCTGAACATTCCAAAGGTCTTGCGAGCGCCCGATGTGGATCGAATGGTCCTGAACACATTTGAGGTTGATCAGGCCGATCTGAATGTAGTTTTTCATACCAGTTGAAATTGTTTGAAAGTCCAAAGCATCTTTGTAAGTTCGATTGTTCTCACGGTTGATCCGACGTGGGAATGAGGACTTGAATGTATCCTCCCTTGCTTGACTTCAAGTATTTCTTCTCCATTAGCTTCTCCTCCATGGCTCCAATTCCAAAAGCTTCACATCGTTCAAACCTGAGAATGCATAGCACATTGGAATGAGGTAGTATCCAATTCTTATGTAAATTATAACTAAATTCAATTAGGAGTGAATTTACCTATTAATTAATTTGTTAAGCAAGTGCTCGTGTAATCGATCCAATTGGTGTCTTCGGGATGTCCTCATAACAATGAAAACAAATTTGCATATAATAAGCATAAAACAAACACCATGCCGATAGTATCAGCAAAGGTAGCAAAGGTAGAAACAGGCAATACAATGAACCAACAAAGCGACCACCTGATCTTTTAATCAAAAGTTCTTTGGAGTTTGGATCTGGCGGTTGTGCGATATCTACTTTCCTCTGTTCTTCGTTCGCTGTTACGACGCCTCCAGATTCGACCACGGTCAAATCTCCAACCACATTGCTTTTCATTTTGATCTCGTTCAAGCTTTCGGTCGCTGTTAGATCTTCGGTTTCCACTCAGATCTGAAATGGTCAAGATGGTCACTATCTGAAGTCTTGATCGCCTTTACAATCACGTTGGTTTTGACCACGATCGAGACACAGATAGTATCGCTTTGACCACGAACAATCAATGTTATCGTAATCATTTTCGGTCTTTCAATCGCTTTGTGTGTTTTCAACCACGTCGGTTGTTCGACCACCTGTTGGCTTACGACCATGTAGGTTTTACGACCACGTTGATCTTTTGAGTTGCAGTCTGGTTTTGAACATGTTGGTTGTTCGACCATCTCATTGGCTTACGACCACGGTGGTTACGACCACGTTACCGATTGGTTTCGACCACGTTGGTTGTTCGACCACTCGTTGGCTTACGACCACGTTGGTTTCGACCACAGTGCTAACTGATTACGATAACATTGATTGTTCGATCACTGGATGGCATTCGATCACGTTGTCTACGACTATGTTAGGTTCTGACTGCACTCATTTCCAATGGAGTTGGTTTTGGTCACGGTGGTTATCGACTACAGTGACTTCTGTTCGGTAGTCGATTTCCAACCACGTTGAATTTTCGATTGGGCTGATTTCCAACGAGCGGTCAGTTTTTGACTATGGTAATGTTCATTTGGTAGTCAATTTCTGACCACATTGTACTTCCGTCTGGTAGTCAGATTCATGACCACTTTGTCAGCACACGATCATGTTGTTGTGACTTACGACCACGTAGTATGTTTTCAACCACATTGCTAGTCTTCGATCATGGTCTGTTCTCTGCTGTGTTTTCTCTGCTGTGCTGGTCTTTTGAGTGAGTTTTCAACTCTAGTTTTCATAGCTCAGTAGCTATCGGAGAAAAGGGTTAAGTGAATACTTGGGGAGGATTTGAAGGCACCATTCACCCCTCTTTGTTGCCTATCCGATCCTACAAGTGGTATGGCAATCTGGAGAAAAGTCAAGACTTGATTTGTTGTTCCTACCGATGAGAACATCACAGCGATGAATACACCAGATGTGGAGGCAAATGCTAAGGCAAGGAACATCATCATTCAGGGTCTTAGAAGAAATGAGTTTGATCTCATTTCTCATCTTTTGTTGGTATATGATATTTGGGTGAACCTCGATGCATACCATGAGGGCACCACCCACATCAAGACTGTCCGATAAGACCAATACAAGCGGGAGTACAACAAGTTTGAGATGCTCGCTGGTGAGTCCTTGGATGAGTGCTTTGCTAGATTCCACAAGATTTTAAGTAACCTCCGATCTGTTGGTCTCACATACCCAGACTCGGACAATGCTCGCCAAATGCTTTCTACTTTAGACTTGAGAGTGTGGGAAATGAAAGTGACCACCATCAAGGACACGACTGACCTGTCAACTTTGACTCTTGATGCGCTGTACTCATGCCTTAAGACTCATGAGATTGACATTGTCTCTCAAAAGTCGAAGTCACAGTCGATGGCTTTGGTCACCGATTCCGGTTCTGCTTCTATATCATTTTCTGATGTTGCTTCTGGTTTCTCTTTGGCTATTCTATGTGAGATGAGTGATGATCAATTTGAGCAGTTTCCAGAGAGTGAGTTAGCCCGGTTAGCCAGAAAATTCCCACACGCATACAAGAGGGTTAGGGAGAGAAAAATGAGTGGACTAGTGATTTGCTTCGAGTGTGGTGGCCCCAACCACATCCGAGCAAACTGCCCCAAGCTGGAGAAGGGCAAGAACAACTACGGCGGTGTGAGCAAGAACGACTACATCAGCAAGAGTCATAACAAAAGCCCCAGCTGATGATCAAGGTAAGAAGTACCGCAATCTTGGCAAGGCCAAGAAGCTCTTCCACCGTGTCCTCATCGCCTTCGATAACTTCAACTTCAGTGACATGGAAGGCTGGAGCGATGACGATGGCAAGGATGAACTAGACAAGGACACTAAGGATGGCGATGACTTCATCGGCATATGCTTCATGGCTGACGAGAACAGCAATAGCGATGACGATCTCTACAGCGACTCCGATGAGGTAGACCCTTCCTACGACCAGCTCAATGATGCTTTCCTAAAGTCAAAAAATTTTTATGCTAGATCTGAGCTTGATTTGCTTAAGGTGGAGAATGTTAGTCTATTAGCTGAGTTAGAGATGACTAGAGTAGCTTCCCTGTCATCTGATTCTATTGAGATTACATTGCACACCTCATGTGAGGATAAGGACAATGCTTTTAGAGGTCTATATACCATGCTTCTTGATCTACTTGAAACTTGTGAAAGTTGCAATAACCTGAAGATTAGCTTAAAAAGACAGAACATAAAATTGCTGAAATGCAAGTTGCTTTGCTTGAACCTGTTGCTTCTTATGTCAACTGCCCTAAACTGGCTACTGAACTTGAATCTATTTCCAAACAATAAGAAAATGGCTCAATATGCATTTAAGGCTCCTGTTAGCTCACCATGCAATAATTGTGAAAAACTGAAATCTGAATTGATTGCTTTGGATGACAAATGTGTGAAGCTAACTAAGGACTTAGGGCCTATTCTTTTCCTCCAAAGCCAATAGCTTTTGGCTTTTGCTACAGTACCTAACTTTTAAACGGAGTATTTTTCAAGATGGAGTCTATAGGTTAAACGATCTACACATTAAAAGCCCAACATTTGTACCTGCCAAAATCGCAAGTGAGTATCTGTCTCTCCGTAATCTGTACCATAAATAACCAAAATTCAAAAATTTCAGCTAAAAGCCATAAGCCGCAGCTGAAAAGAACATGCCCTTACTAGAGAAGCCACAATTGCTTGGTCTTTTTCTGCTGAAGTGGGGGGAAAATCTAAAGAAATGCCAGAGACCTTTAGGAAGAGTCACAAGAACCTAACGGCTAGAATTAAGACTGCCCCCTATGCGTCTTACGAAATCCTCAAGATTGAGGTGGCCGTGCACAAGGAGAGATGTATGTGTTATTCGATCTTCTGCTTCTGCTTCTTCCTCTACTTCTGGTGTCTCATCTTCTCCTCTTGCCTGCTCTTCATGCGTGTCTCTTTTTCAGGAGTTTCAGTATCTCATGAACACTCCTGAGAAATTCGTTGGAGGCAAGAAACAACTTAATCTTATCCTGACAAATCCAAGATTTGCATGTTCAATCAAAGTTTAGGATATAATTTTTAGAGGATGTAAGAAACCATCCACCTGCTGTTGTTAGACCTATAGCAGCAGGTGTGATCGAGGTTGCGCCCAATTCCAAGAAAATTGAGTTTAAATCTACGGGCTTTGTCCAGGAGATTTCTGACTGTGTACCACCTGTTGCTTCGACCTCTCAGAAGGTGAAGCCTCATCACGATGCTTCAACCTTCCAGAAGGTGAAGTATCATGTACCTTCTATCAGAAGGGTGGACATGGTGTTGAGAGGTGTAAGTGTGCCAAGATTGCACGAAGAGAGCTCTTAGGTGTATTCAGAGTCAGCCCCAGACTTTGAGTACTCCTAAGACCAACACGAGGTCCAGAGTCGTAGCAAACACTTCTGAGGTGTTTAGGCAGCATCGAGTACTTGGTTTTCCTGTTTCTTCTATTTTCGGTCCTCGAGTTGCTTCTGAACAGGATATCCGTGGTCCTAAGGATAGAACTCATTTTCTCCATCGAGATAGTTATCCACGGTGTGATCAACCCATTGCAGTTTGTCAGACCCGCTCCTCAATAACGGTCGGACCCAGCAAAGGCTTCAGGTCTGCATCCAGACCTCTTGAGTCTATGAGAGGCGGAGAGCGTAGGGTAGTTAGAGGTGAGTCATCTGTGTTTGTGACTACGTTTTCTGTTCATCATGTAACTCAATACCGGGTTCCCAAGTCTGTTATTATTTACCCTAGTACTGAGGCACGGATGTTGTTCTCTTGTTGACTCAGGTTCGCCGGGCTGGGAAGGGAGAGGTTTGACTTGTTGACTCCGGCTGGTCTCGACACATCACCGGAGACTCTCGTTGGTTCTCTTCCCTAGTCCGAGCTCCAGGTGATGAGACGATCACCTTTAAAGACACCTCTTCTGGTCGAGTCCTCGTTAAAGGTACTGTGCGCATTAATGATTGTTTTATTCTTAAGGATGTTGCCTTAGTAAGTAAGCTGTGATATAATTTGCTATCTGTTTCTCAGCTTACCGATGACAATTTCGAGATAAGTTTTAAGAAAAATACTTGCAAAATTCTTGATTCTTCGGGGAGTCTTGTTTGCGGGATTTCTAGATTTGGGAGGATCTTTCGTGCTGATTTTGTTGAGTCTTCTGGCGATTCTCTCAAGTGCTTAGTTGCTTTAGAGTCCCGTCATCTCTCTTTCTGGCATAGGAGACTTGGTCACATTGGCTTTTATCATTTGACTCAAGTTAGCGGCCACGGTCTCATACGTGGTCTTCCCAAACTCAAGATGGTCAAAGACTTAGTTTGTGCTCCTTGTCGACATGGCAAGATGGTTGCTGCTTCTCACATCCCAGTCACTGTGACTATGACCAATGCACTAGGACAACTTTTTCATATGAACACTGTTGGTCCAGCTAGAGTGCAGTCGCCTGGTGGGAAGTGGTATGTTCTTGTCGTGGTTAATAACTTCTCGAGATTTTCTTGGGTATTCTTCTTAGCCTCGAAGGATGAGACTTTCAGTCATTTTCGAGGATTATTTAGTAGGCTGTCCGTTGAGCTCCCTGCTGCCTAACGAGCGATCTACAGTGACAATGGTATAGAGTTCAAGAACTCCTACTTTGAGAAGTTCTATGATGAGACAGGTGTAAAGCATCAATTCTCTTCTCCGCACGTCCCTCAGCAAAATGGCGTCGTGGAGAGGAAGAATCGTACCTTGGTTGAGATGGCTAGGATGATGCTGGATGAGTATGCTATACCTAGGAAGTTTTCGGCTGAGGCTATAGCCATCACGTGCCATGTTTCAAATAGAGTTTTTCTGAGGGCACACTTGCATTGCACTTCTTATGAGTTGAGGTATGGGCGAAAGCCCAATGTCTCACATTTTCGTGTTTTTAGTTGCAAGTGTTTTATCTTGAAGTCTGGAAACCTAGATAAGTTCGTGTCACAATCTTGTGATGGTATATTTCTGGGTTACTCGACTTCTTCGCGGGGTTATAGGGTCTACAACTGTGAGACTAGTAGGATTATAAAGACCTGTGAGGTGACCTTCAATGAGGCCAGTCCAGGCACTAGGCCCGACATCTCAGGTTCTGTAGTGCAGTCTGAGACCATCTTTGCAGATGATGAGGTGGATGGAGATGAAGGTTATTTGGAGTTTGGATCTGGAGGCGGTCATGCGCTATCTGCTTTTCTCTGTTCTTCATTCGCTGTTACTTTTGATTAAAAGGTCAACTGGCCATGAAACTTTGTACGCAACTAGATTAAGGTCTCAAGAGACTACTGTAGACTTTAATTGAAAACTTAGCAGGAAAATAGAGATCTTTCTGAGATTTCACCAAAAGTGCTGAAAACCAAGACTGAGAGGATAAGGAGACAATCAGATCATGCAAGTAGGAATAGAATCTCCAAGCTGGCTTCGAGTAGATTTTCCAACACCAGGCAGGTCAGATCATCAGCAAAACAACCGAAAGCAAGACTCTCAGATCAAGAAAGTAAAAACCCAACTGAAGAATAGAGAGATGGCATCTGAAACGAGCACACCCAACTCAACTCCACATATACGAGCAATCACAAACAGAAATAGAAAGATAATATATTGCTTTGAGAGATGAGTTCAAAGCCACTCCATCCAGGAGGACCAAGAGCACAAGTGCTCCCCACCAAAATGAACGCACGCAAGAAAAACAAGAACACCCACACACACAGCTCCCCCCAGAAGGGTAGCTCTCATACTCCTTTTATAGCCTCTTACTGCAGGGGATAACCCGTTAACCCCCTACCTACCACCGGGTTTCCTCATGCACACCACTTACATCCACATGTTAGCTCGTACAGGATAAAGATGCTTTAACAGAACAACCTTCCATTTTCAGGTCTTGGGCAATTCTCCAAAATTCCCTTCCACCACCTTCATGGAATCTTCCTGCTTTCTTGCCCTCCACGCTTGCAACAACCTTGCAGCCTCGGTCATCTTCAGCTTCTCCTGATCGTTCTAGACCTCAACACCTCCCTATGTCTAGTCCCGATCCTTCTATGCCTCACCATGACTTATCTCTAAAGTCCTGCAAACACCACTGACAAGCAAAGCATCACATAGCACCGCACAATACACGGAAATCATCAATCTACATAAATAGAGCGCACTTACGACTACTCAGATAAACTGGACATGAGGTACTCGTAACCCTAGAAGACTTCCCAACTGCCTAAGACCACTAAGCAAGTCGTTACGACTATCATACTGGCTGCTACGACCATGAAGACAGATGCCACGACCACGTAAGCAATCGCTACGACCATCGCTCATAGCGGCTACGATTTTAACAGACCTGGTCGCTACGACTTACGACCACACAAGCAGAGCTCTACGACCACGACCACACAGATCTACGACTACTGATCACGGCTCGACAGAGTTATGACTATCGACCACGACCAGGCAGAGTTATGACTATTGACCATGTAGTGGTAAACACCTCTGCCAACCACCAAGTCGTAAATCCGACTGCCGACCACTAAGTCGTAAAAGCCACTGCCGACCTCAAAGTCGTAAAATCGACTGCCGATCATAAAGTCGTAAGTCCGGCTGCCGACTACAAAGTCGTAAAATCTCCTACCGCATGACCACCAAGTCGTAACAGCGCCTACGACCACCAAGTCGTAGCAACAAGAGCTCAGGTAGAGAGCCAACTTTTGCACAAGCCTCAAAAACAAAACTCAACCTCTTTCCAAACTCTAAAACACATGTCAATTACTCATCACAATCATAGGTGACCTCCAAATGGTCTCGCACAATACAATGAACTAACAAAGCGCAGATCTAGGCAGCTATGTAAAACACATGAATTATGAGCATAATAGCATGCACCAGTAGCAGATAGAAAGGATTAAGAAAGCAGTTATAAATAAATAGGATAGCAAGCCATAAGTAGTCTACAAACTATGAACCTGAGCCATCAACAACGGCACCACATGAACAAACCGATGAGGTAATCGGATGCTTGCCGTAGAGGTTCGCGCGTCTGATGTCAAAGCCTAGTAAAGGAGGCTGGATCCATGGAAGTAAACAATTAATATAGACAGTGCAAAGGCTGTAGCAAGAAGAAGAGCAGACAGCAAACATAGGAACAAATAAGCAGACGAACCAAGTATTCACACAGTAAACATCAGGCAAACATGATGTGGACAACATCCGAAAAGGTAGCACATGCTAAGTCTATGAAAAAAGTGGGAAGCTGAAATCTACAATACCACATAAAATTAGATAGCAAGCACTAATCGGAAAGGCAGGTAGCCATGTGGAACAGTAAACATCAGGCAAACATGATCTGGAGCGCAGGCGGGGACGGAACCGTAAGGGAGCAGCAGTGACAAACCCAACCAATCCGAAGTAAAAAAACACATGGAAGCATAGAGAATCCAGGCGAGGCTCACGCGCACATCTGAGGCACGTAGAAAACCCTAGCGAGGATGACATCTCAGTCCAACCCAATCCAAAGAAAGGACGACACCGGCACACAGGATGCTAAGAAAATCGAAGGCGGAAAACAGCTCCCACCGTGGTAGATCAACACACGCAAAAACCGGAGAAGCAATGAAAACTCGAAGGACCAGAGCTGCAAGCGAACCGAAACGCAGCACAAGCCGACGAAGCAAGACTATCTGTAACCGTCCCCTCCAAGTCCGGTCCGGTGCCTGAGACCAAACACGTAGTAGCAGCCAATGAAGCACGGCCAACAGTACCACCAGCGGATTCCTCTAGAATACAAAGCGCACGTGCACAACGGTGGGCCAAGCAAAAATGCCGAACGTATGGGCCAAGTAGGCCTCGTGTTTGGAAAACCCAGAGCACGGTCCATTAGCTGCCGAACAGGCACGGTCGTGCACGCGCCAGGCGGAGAGAAAGCAAGATCCACGTGGACCGGCGTGTTGGGAATTTTGGACACTTTTGGTACTATGTACCGTAAGAATTTCAAAAGTAGCCTCTAAATCAATGTAATTCCCGATCTAGCCTCCTCCTGACCGCATGACTCACCGACGAGCGACACGTGGATACCGTGCGGTCGCCGAGCGCACGACACGCGAGTCATGCGGTCGGCGACCGCACGACTCGGCCGGCTACTGTAGCTCACTCGAATGGTGCGGTGGCCAACTGCACGACTTGGTGTGCACTGTTTAGGGTTAGGGTTTATGGATTGGCTGCTCCCGTTTGCAAAAAATGAGGTATAAATTTTGAATTTTTATTTGGTTATTTTAGACGTGAAATTTTTTTAATTTATAAATATTACGCATATTTACGTGTAATTTATTTTGTTTGGAATCGATTGCAAATTTATAATATAGTATAGCAGATGCATAAAATTATGAAATAAAATTTGACAATTCGTTATGCATTGTACATGATACATGTAGGAAATATTTTTTTAGATTAATATTTTTCGAAACATTTTCATACGTTCGCTATGTGCAAAAAACACAAACCGATCAACCATTACACCCCAATATAATTTACCTCTTTAAGTACGTGTTATTTAGGGCTCAATCGTCACTACAAAATTCTTCCGAAAATTAACCGCACTACAACAAGGCATGGCGATCGTATCGTTAGGAACGTATGAAAATATTTCGAAAAATATTAATCTAAAACAATATTTACTACACGTATTATGTGCAATGCATAACGAATTGTCAAATTATATTTAATATTTTTTTTGTATCTCATGTACTATATTATAAATTTGCTACCGAATCCAAACAAAATAAATTACATGTAAATATGCGTAACATTTATAAATTAAATTTTTTTGCAACTAAAATACAGTCTTATCCAAATAAAAATACAAAATTTATACCTCATTTTTGCAAACCAAGCGACCAATCCATAAACCCTAACCTAAACAAGCACACCAAGTCGTGCGGTCGGGCGCCGCACCATTCGAGTGAGCTACAGTAGTCGGCCGAGTCGTGCGGTCGCTGACCGCATGACTCGCGTGTCGTGCGCTCGGCGACCGCACGGTATCCACGTGTCGCTCGTCGGTGAGTCGTGCGGTCGGGAGGGGGCTAGATTGGGAATTACATTGATTTAGAGGCTATTTTTGAAATTCTTACGGTACACAGTACCAAAAGTGTCCAAAATTCGCGTGTTGGGAAGTATTCCCCCAGGTTTAATATAGAGAGTATCCCTTATTCCTTATTATTGCCCGTAACGATAACTATCTTATTTTTTTAATTTTTAAATATAATTACACTAAAAAGCTATCAGTAATTATAGTGCATTTTCAGTCGCTACAATATAAAATAAGTCATAAGCCGAGGCTTTTAAGCTCAAATGAGCACCACCTGAACCTAAGGTAAATTTATTGTGCTTTTCAGAACAATTTATCTTACACCAGCTATTTGCCCATTTCCCTTATCTGCTCACCAGAAACACACACTTTGAATTGCTGAAATGGTGTTGGCTTGAAAAGCAAGAATGTAGGACAACTCAGTATCTATCAAAACGTTGTTTACCTACCACTAATACCACGTCCTACTGTTGAGGAACTGTCGCTGGCGAATCCAGTCCGATCGATTCCTCCTATGCAAAAGAGATGATCAAACACAGGAGATGCAAATAGTAGATTGAAAACACAAGAGGTAGGAATGAAAAACTCATATTCTTTTCTTTATTGCTTTCTCTATCACCTATATACAAAATAGCCAATGAGACTCTCTATATATAGCCTACTGGTGAGGTGCCCACCATGGGCCAAAGCTTCAGGCCTAGGTCCAGGTTTCCTAACACTCCCCATTAGGCACCCACCTGACACGTCATGCCCTATCAAAACTCCATAAAACCCAGTGAAAAAATTTTAGAGAAAGGGTACATGATATATGTTATGCTGTGATACATGAATTGCCTCATTAAAAACCTTGGCCAAGAAACTTTCAGGAAAACTCGTCAAGGGAAAAAGAGTACAATCCACCCAAATTCATTTAATCTACATGATTTATTCTTTGGGTACTCGATCTTCGTGATCAAGTTTTAACAATGAGCTTGAGAAAAATATCCTCCTGAATTCTGCACCTCTCTAAGTCTCATCATTCCAATTCCTCGTGCGCATATTTCAAAACTAGATGCTGGGAGCGACTTAGTGAATAAATCTGTAAGATTTTCATATGACTTAGTATACAATATCTTAATTTCATCCATCTTTCGCAATTCATGAGCATAGAAGAACTTAGGGGTTGATGTGCTTTGTGATGTGACTCTTCACGTAGCTCGTCTGCACTTGTGCAACACAAGCTGTATTATCTTCATAGATAATTGTGGAAACTTGCATGATATTCAACCCACATGATTGCTAGATGTAATGAATCATTCGTTGGAGCCAAGCACAGATGTGTGGTCTATTACCATAGAGATAGAGTGTAGAAGGTGTATGCACAGATGTGTGGTGTATTACATAGTCCTTGCTCTAAAAAAATGAATCCTCTCTCTTCATGGCGTCTTAGGGCACATTTATAGGATTATAACCATGAGGAGGTTGCTTACATAAATATCTCTATCGGAGTCTATAAATGTAGGAGCAAACATGTCATTTCCGTTGTAACAGCCCTTTTAGACCAGTCATGTGGTTATATCCTTAATGGACCTCTTGATGCAGTGGGCCAAGGTGGGGGCCACTCCCCCAACATGTTGGATGCTCAAAATTTCAAATTAGATGACCCAATTAGATGTATGCTGTGAAGAAATTTTAGGGGAAGGAAGAGGCGACTCCCACGAGGTCGACGGGGGGCACCGCCGACCTGGTGAGATGGTTTTGCCGTTGCGTCATGAGGAGATCCAATGGTTTATTATGGACTCGTCAGAAAGAACCAATGACAAATAGCGTACAACGCTAGTGCTCGAACCAGACGACTAAGCGGCGAGCCCTACTCTCACATAAGAAAAAGAATTTATACATATAAGTTTTTCAACGTAACTATGCAAAAGATCTCCCGTGTCAACCAGGGAACCTAACCATAGCAACATGTTGGCTTTGGCATGCTATATTTATCCACGAGATGTTGGGTACTTGAGATTGTTACGGATCGGGATGGAGAGCAACTCTTGATGAGTAAGTACTACTCCCTTCGATCCTGTCCAACTGCCTCATTATTTGGACTCCTCGACATGTGGGGCTTCACCCGATTCTACAGCTGCACTCCAAGAAATTAACCAACATGCACACAAGCATACCTACCATCTAATAACCGGGGGACTCCCCGCCTAGGCGCGCTAGCCACGTCGCCTCGCCCGCGCGAACGCCAACGCCCCGCCAACGCGTGTGACGCGAGAAAACGGTACGGCCGGCCGTGGAAAACGGTACAGCCGGCCGTGGTCATTACCCAAACTTTCCCGAAATTACGTACAGGTCCCTGGTTCTCGCGAAAAGGTCCTTCCAAATTTTTTTTGCCCACTCCATTTTGCTGGATAGCCCCCCGCGTTTTCGGAAATCGCGCGTGGGTCCCCGGTTTTTTACGTACAGGTCCTCGGTTTTCCCTGGTTCTCGCGAAAAGGTCCTTCCAAATTTTTTGCCCACCCATTTCTTCGGATAGCCCCCGCTTTGAAATCGCGTGGGTCCCCGGTTTTTTACGTACAGGTCATCAGTTTTCCCGGAAAACCCCTCCGCCTTTTTAGAAAATACCTTTTTGCCCCCGGTTTTTCCCGAAAAAATACATATCAAACCAGGAAACAAGGAGAGACAGACAGAGACAACCGTGGGAGTTGGGCCGGACCATTTCGCATCAGCCTGAGGTCCGGTATGGCCCAAGTACGATCTGGACACGTCACGTGTTGGGTTGGGATAGCACGATACAGACAGACCAGGTTGGACCTGAAAAAATGCCCGACGGGCGGTATGGATCTGAAATAGCGTGCTATGCTTAGACCGGCTTGACACGAAGGGCATGGCCAACACACCGGTGGCTATCTCGGCCTCCCCTCCTGTGCAGTGCAGCCTTGGTTTCTTGGATCGAAATTTTAATCCTTGTGTGCTTGTCTTCCTTTCTTTTCAGGAAGACTGGGAAGGATGAGCAGAAGCCGGCATTGTTGACCCGCCGGCCCGCTGCCACGAGGTTAGGACGCGCACTGTTCTTGTGCTCTGACGTTTCTTGGAGCCTGAATCTTATGGTACTCTAGTAATTCAGGAGATTCGCCGCCTCCTTGGGAAGGAAAGAACACCGCCATCGTGCCACCGCAATCGATGCAAAGAAGATTTCTGAGGTGATCCCGGAAGAAGCCCATCAACAGTGGCACCATTGACGATGATGTGGAATCGTGTGAGGTGGTCGACGGTTTTAACATGGTATATGCACTGTGATGATTAGTAATGTTTATCAAAAGGGGTAGCTCCAGCTTACTGTAACATTTGGTACTGCGGGATGAGATAGAGCGCAAGGATACTGTGAAGGATGAATCCATCATGGATATCGACAGTGTCGACTCGGGAAATCCTCTTGCCGCAACTGAGTATGTTGAAGAGATTTACATGTTCTACAGAGAAAATGAGGTGATCTTATGTCCCATTGTCATATGATGTTTATCTTCCTTTTTTACGTTAGATAATCTGAAATTAAATGACAGATTTTGTATGAAATATGATCTGCTTAGGAGTTGCCAGATGCTTTAGTTACAATATGCTTGAATGAACAAGATGTGCCCATGCAAAGAAAATAAACGTATTTGACTGGGATCCTGTAATGAGTATAATGTGGAAATACATTAACGGAAAAGATGCCGCCCTTAAAACAAAGTTACTAACATGGATGGGCAATTGCGATCTTATGCACTTCGAGCAACTAGTTTTAATTTATAGTGTTGATGTGTTTGATTTTAGTGGGCACTGAATATGCCAGGAGGGGCTCCTACACTACTACAGAAAATTGTATTATAGATGATTGAAAAATATCATCACAGATAGTTTTCTGAATCGTCTGAATTTATGGATCAATGATAATCGAAGGGTTTGGGCTCCTTACTTTTCAACATTACCAATAAGGATGGTGCATTATGCAGGAAACGAGTTATGTGCGGCCTGATTACATGTCCAGTCAAGACATAAATGAAAAGATCAGAGGGATCTGATTGATTGGGCTCATTGAGGTAGAAAAGCATGCAAACTCTGGACCTTTTCTATCTTGCAACATGTGCTGATTTGAACTGTGTATTTGAGACTCATTATATTTTATATGCCTCTTGACAGGTCCATTACAAGTTTGAGCTGATGGATGGGACGCTCTTTCTTACTGTGAACATAATAGATAGATTCTTGGAAAAACAAGTGGTGCCAAGGAAGATGTTGCAGCTATGCTTCTTGCTTGTAAATATGAGGAAGTCTACCAGTTGCTGAGGATCAGTGCTAATTTCTGATCGGGCTTATACTAATGAAGATGGCTGCCGCTATCATCGTCATCGCCGTTTATAGTTACTTAGGACTAGGTTAGGACTAGCAAGGTACAGTGCCAACACGGCGGGCTTTGGTACGTATTTAGACCTGACTGAAGATGAGACAGGCTGGTATGGTATGGTATGGCACGGCGGGATGGCCGAGCCGAGATGGCACAGCCTAAGTCCCACCTCTGCATAGAGAGGCCACTGGAAAAACCATGTTCAGACACTAGGCATTGCAAGGGAGAGAGGCATGGCGTACCTTCGGAAAAAGTCAATGGAATTCCTGAAGAGCTTCGAGGTACCGGCGAAGAACCCGTCGAAGGAGGCGCAGCGGCGGTGGCAGGAGGCCGTCGGCACGCTCGTCAAGAACCGCCGCAGCCGCTTCCGGATGGTCCCTGACCTCGAAAAACGATCGCAGGTGGAGAACCAGCGCCGCAACATCCAGGTTAGTTGGCGCATCAGTCTTATCTCTTGATTTTTACTATACTTCACTCTCTATACACTACTACAGAAAGCCTAATACTAGACGACTAATCACAGATGGTTTGACAAAACCGTCTGTGACCGACACTAACACAGACGGTTTTAATTTGGACACCGTCTGTGTAGGCGGCGTCGGAGAAAACGATTATCACGAGGCGGTTGTTACCGATGAACCGTCGTGATATTTTAGTATCACGACGATGCAGTATTAAAACCGTCGTGATAATCGGCATTATCACGCACGGTTTGTAATAAAAACCGTCATCATAATGACAATCACTCAACTACAGAGACAGGAGATCACAAATAAAAGGCAAATTTATTAATTTCAATTCGAGGCAAATTTATTACAAAAGTCGCAGAGATAAAGACATTCCCAGATTCTAATCTTCTGGGACTTTGGGACTTGGAGGAGCGCCCGCTGAGTTCTCGAACGCCGTTAAGATTGTCCTTGTCCTCAGCACTTCCTCCTCCAGCATGGGCAAATGATCAGTAGCATAGCTCATAATCTCGTAGAGGATGGCATTATAAGATTCCTCAGAATCAGCCGTTTCTACTTGAACGACAATCCTATCCATCACTCTCTCCAATGCCACAATTGCTTCTTCCACTTTGTGCACATTGTGTATAAGAACCAGGGTGAGAGCTGTTTCCCTGTCTTGAGTGGTAGCGAGACGCCTCCGTCGATGGCGGATGATCAGGTCGAGCTGACGGATGCAAGAAAGTCGGGGAAGGAGAGCAGGGCATGACCGGAGAAGCTACTCCAGATATAAATTACTGGTCGCCTGTGTAAGATTCCGGCCGAACAACTCTTGCTGAACAGATAAGAGGAAGGAGATGATCACAAGAACAATAGAACAAGAATAGAACAGTAGGAGATCGATGATCACACAAGAACAGCACAGATGAGATGACAGTACGTATGTAGAAGACCTGGATTAGGCACGCATATTTAACCTTCAGCACAGACGGTTCGTATACCAAACATTAATGAAATAGACGCTTCGTATAACGATCGAGATACATTACACGAAACACGAGAGATACGTTCTGACTCTGCATTATCACATACGGTTTGAATTCGAACACCGTCTGTGTTGGTGGCGTCGCAGACGGTTTTTAATAAACAACCGTCTGTGATAAGCTGGTTATCGCAGATGGTTTTTAAAAAACAACCATCTGTGATAAGCTGGTTAGCACAGACGGTTTTTAATAACAAATCGTCTGTGATAATGGCACTAAGCATTTAATGCTCTGCTCAGACCGCATCTGTCTTCATTTCGATCCAGATCTAGCCACTGCTGCGCACTCTTTCGCTCAGGAGGCGAGTTAGGCGATTTCAGGCCAGTTAATTTGGTGGGAAGAGACAGAGATTGAGCTTTGAAGATTCATTCATACTTTTCCTGGTAGCTCTAGATATGGTTAGTAAGGAAATTTATTTTTTCTTTAATTTCATTACAATTCAATATAATACATGTGGCCGGTATATATATAGTAATAATTAGTTAATCTAATTTTAATACTGAGTTGTTATATATGTACGTAACGTAGGACCGAAGCTGGATGTATGCCACGAGCCGTGTGAGTGAAGAGTATATTAATGGCATGTCTTCTTTTACAAGAGTCGCCGAGGAGGATATGTTGAATAAGGGGGTGGAATATATGTATCGTCCATGCTACGATCATGAATTTAAAGATGTTTAAGAACCGAGGGCAAATTGAAGCGCACTTGATTCGGAGGGATTTCAAAAATGGTTATATGTGTTGGACTAGCCATGGCGAAGTGAATGATCATATGCCACCGGATGACATCATCGGTGAAGTGAATGATATGCCGCCGGATGACATCGCCGGTGAAGTGAATGACATGCCGCCGGATGATGTCGATTGTGGTTCGGATACGGATAGGTTGCACGATGATAATCTGGATCAGATGCTTCGCGATGTAGAAGAAAACTATGATCAGAGAGAGTATGTTAAATTCTAGGGCTTGATAGAGGACTCGGAGAAACCTTTGTTCACGTGCTGCAAGTACACGAGGTTGTCGGCCGTGCTTGAACTGTTGAAATTGAAGGCAAGCAACGGTTGGTCCGACAAGAGTTTTACGGCGCTGCTAGGTCTTTTAACGGACATGCTTCCGGAGGGAAATGAGCTGCCTAAAACCACGTATAAAGCCAAGAAAGTTCTTTGTCCGTTGGGAATGGAAGTAGAAAGAATACATGCATGTCCGAACGACTGTATCCTATACCGTAAAGAGTATGCAAACATGCATATATGTCCGGTGTGCAAAGCATGCCGATATAAACGTAACAATCAATCAGATGACGGCGAGGGAACAGAGGCGAAGAAAGGACCTCCTGCTAAGGTGGCATGGTATTTTCCTATAATTCCCCGTTTGAAAAGGTTTTTGCAAATCCAAGGGAGGCAAAACTGCTGCGTTGGCACTCGGAGGAGCGCAAGAAGGATGGAATGCTAAGACATCTTGCTGATTCCGTCCAGTGGAGAAACATCGATAGGAGTTTCGCAGACTTTGGTGCAGAACCTAGGAATATAAGGTTTGGACTGAGTACAGATGGAATGCATCCTTTCAGTAGCGTGAGCAGCCGACATAGCACATGACCCGTGACTCTCTGCATCTATAACCTTCCTCCTTAGTTGTGTATGAAGCGAAAGTATATTTTGCTGTTGATACTTATCCAAGGGCCAAAGCAACCAGGGAATGATATCGATGTGTACCTAGCACCGTTGGTAGAAGATCTAAAAGTACTGTGGAACGAAGGGGTATAGGTATGGGATGCATACAAGCGAGAGAATTTCACTCTGCGCTCCTTATTGTTCTCGCACCATAAACGATTATCCCGCCTTGCTAACCTATCGGGCGAGTACAAAAGGTGCCAAAGCTTGTACCCACTGCTTAGATGATACCGAGAGTGTGTGGCTGAGACACTCACGCAAAACGGTCTACATGCGTCACCGCCGGTTCCTTCGGAGGGCTCACCCATACCGCAAGATGAAGAAATAATTTGACGGAGAGAAGGAAGACTGCTCGGCTCAAGGCATTTAAGGGACACGAGGTTTATGATATGGTTAATGATTTAGATATTGTCCTCGGAAAGGGACGTAAAATGAGGGCTCATGAGAAGAACACCTGGAAGAAGAGATCAATATTTTGGGACTTACCTTATTGGAAGTACCTAGATGTTCGACATCGCATCGACGTCATGCACGTGAAAAGAATGTATGTGACGACTTGATTGGTCTCTTCTTCGAACATTCATGACAAAACAAAGGACGGCGTCAACGCACGGCTTGACTTGGCTGATATGGACATCAGGCCTGAGTTAGCACCGACAATAACAGATAATGGACGAACGTACCTTCCCCTGCGTGTTACAGTCTGTCCAAGGCCGAGAGAACGAATCGTGCGGTGCTTGCATTGTGTTAAAGTTCCGTCGGTTACTCCGCACAGCGTGAAGAAACTTGTTTCGATGCAAGATTTGAAGTTAAATGGCATGAAGTCTAATGATTGTCATGTCTTGATGACACGATGCTCCCTATTGCAATTAGAAATATTTTGCCGATCAAAGTACGAGAGACAATCATGAGGCTATGTTATTTCTTTAACACAATTGCTCAGAAGGTCATCGATCCCGAAGGACTAGATGCTTTACAGGACGAGGTGGTGATGACTCTATGTCATCTTGAAATGTATTTCCCTCCTTCGTTTTTCGATATCATGGTACATCTCATTGTTCACGTTGTGTGGGAGATAAAAATATGCGGGCCCGTATTCCTAGTAGCATGTACCCATTTGAGAGGTTCATGGGAATTCTCAAGTCCTACGTACGGAATCGATCTCGGCCGGAGGGTAGCATCGTCGAAGGTTATGCAAGTGAAGAGGTCATTGAGTTTTGTGTCGATTATATGGCTCAGACTCAACCGATAGATGTGCCTCAATCTCGTCATGAGGGGAGGTTGAAGGGTATCGGAACTATCGGAAGGAAAGCAATTACTGCAGATATGGACACGTATACTCAAGCCTATTTCACGGTCTTACAACACATGACTGAAGTGACGCCTTATGTCGACCAACACAAGAATGTGCTTCGGCAACAAAATTCGGAGCGGTCAGATGTTTGGATCATGAGGCAACATAACCGTCAGTTCAACCAATGGTTGAAGGACCAAATTGCTAGGAGCTCACCAAGTGAGACGCTGACATGGTTGGTAAAAGGGCCAACATTTACAATTGTGATATGGCAAGGATATGACATAAATGGGTACACATTCTATACACAGTCTCAGGATGTAAAGAGCACAAACCAGAACAGCGGTGTCCGCATAGATGCGTTCAGTACCGATGAGTCGAGAAACTCGTACTATGGATTCATAGAAGAGATTTGGGAGCTCGACTACGTGGTTTTCAAGATCCCCTTATTTCGCTGCCGTTGGGTGCATCTCCCATAGGTGAAGGTTGACAAGCACGGTGTCACTACCGTGGACCTCCAACGTTCAGTAACGCCTTTTGATTTAACACATTCTATTTTTTGCAGTGCCACCAGCAGCAGCCGGGCAACACGTGTGGATACTACGTGTGCCACCATATGAGACTACTTCTCGATTCCTTGAAGATCACCAATTCTAAGGTTTCTCAATCTTCCCACATTTATTTCATACTTGTCACGTTATATATGTAAGCGCGTTGATTTTCCTATCGACAGGCTACGTCCATCTCTACATCTACATTGAAACAGCTGGACTTTGCAAAAATTCGAGGAGAGTTCGCTTGGTTTTTGTGGACTAAAGTTATCAGATCAAATGGAGAGTTCCACTGCGCACTGTAATTGTGAATTTGTTAATGGATATTTTATTTCATTTCAATTAATTCATTTGAGAAATGGATGCATTATGTTTGTGAATGAAATATGATGTGAATTGGATGTTTTATGTTTGTCAAATGAATTGAGATCTGAATTGTATGTATACATATACTTGTTCATCTGCTTGTTTCAGAGGGCATGGCTAACATTTCCTGAGGCTAGCCAATAAACAGAAATAGATTTAGGGGTAGAAAAGAACATCACAGACGGTTTGTAACTAAAAATCATCCGTGATATATCAATATCACAGACGGTTTGTAACTACAATACAAATTGTCTGTGATATTAATATATCACGGACGGTTTTTAGTTACAAACCGTCTGTGATATGGATATATCACAGACGGTTCGACAACCGTCTGTAATAACCTTCGATTATCACTGACCCATAAATTCAGATAGTTCACAAAATCATCAGTGATGACGTTTTTGAACCGTCTGAGATGACCTTTTCTGTACTAGTGATACCCTACCGCATGCGCGCATACCTTTAATTAGATCTGCAACCTGCAATGCACGCGTGTGTGTCTACGTCCATGCATGCATCGCATGCACGCAGCAAATGCATAAGATTAGTTACTCTTCTTTTCCTCTATTGCACGTTACGATTGACGAGTCACATTCTACACTGTATTCATTCATGCAATGCATGCTGACAGTCTGACTCTGGTACTCGATATTATATATCATCTACTAGTTCCAACGTAACATTCTCTGCGACATCTTTCCGATTTGGATTCGTCTGCGACAGAATACATGCATCTGTGGAGAACATGCTAGATAGGATAAAATAAATTTTTATGCTCTTTTGGCACATAACTGTTTGTAAAACATAATATGTAACATCTCAGCTAAACAATGGCTTAAAATACTACCAACTTCTAGCCAAAATTAAAACTTTTAATAATTATTCCAAAAGATTCGACCAAATCTTATCTATTCAATCATTAATAGCAAATCTAGATAAACAGAAACAATTCTATTTCCATAATAAAGAACGGAAGCGATATCAAATAGTTCTAATTATTATTACATTTAACCTGATGAATAATAAAATGATTCAATTAAACTAATCAGCCACTAAGATTATAATGACTGTCTTTATTTCTTATTGAAGGAATAGTGCACGTGTATCTGGTCTAGTCATTCATGTCCCCATGTATGTTGATCTCACATTGGTACCTAAAATAAACAAACAACAACAAGGGTGGGTCCAACGACTCAGCAAGTATAAACTGTAACAAAAAAAAGCATGAACATTAACTGTCAAGTTAATCATGTTTCATATGAATTTCATGCTATGCAATATGATCAAAAGTCCTTTCTCATCTCTTCGCATTTTACCGTGTCGCGGGTGTGCATCCGTCAATGCACACTCATGCACTGCCCTCGGTGCAGGGACCATACCCACACTCCACAAGTGTGGGGACCTCGGCAACTGATCACCACGTGACCAAGACTTCAACAATTCTCAGCATGATGCATATATGTGAATGTATCAACAAGATAAACAGGCATTCAACATACTATGCATCAATTTAATCTCAAAAATGCTATAATGTAAACAGAACATAAATAGCATTATCAACTCATAACTTTACTAAAATTCACAAGTAAAGCATTCATAACTCAATCATCACTCATATCATTCAAATCATCAAATCACACAGATTAATCATAACAAAGTTATACTTACCTCAACCGTGAGACAACGAAGAACGAGCAGAAGGCGAAACCCCCGGAATTCGCTCTCCTCCTGAATAATTAATTAATAATTACTAACATAACAGTAACGGGTTTCTAGATACAAAATATCAGCAACCCCAATTACCTCAACAATTTATCTCAATTAAAATCCCCAACTCCCCTCGGCCAAATCTGCCCAACCACAGACAGCCGACTTCAAAAATCCATAACTTCCAGTACGTAAATCCAAATTAAGCGTTCTCAGACTTTCTGGAAATATAATTAAATTATATAAATAAACTTAGTTGGGAAGTCTCTCTGATTCTGCCATTTTCTACCCGATCCAATCCCTTTTCTAAAACATCAATAGCCACGATGACCTCTCTGGACAGCGCACTAAAACAGCCATAACTTTCTCCCAGATCATCGGAATCCGGACTTCTTGACCTTTCTGGAAATCTAAGAACATTATCTAAAACTTTCCTAACATGATGAATTTCTGATTCGCCCGATTTCCCGTCGCCCAAAGCAATGTACCAAAAACTGTCCAGAACTTCCCCGATCTGCCGAACAGCCACACTAGAAAAATCATAACTTTCGTTACACAAATCGGAATAATGCGTTCTAGCACTCCCTGGAAAGATAATTACGTCCTCTACAATTCTCTAGAAGAAGTCCAGACCTGAATCCCGACGGATCTAACCCAAAACTGCCAATTAACCCAATCTGTCACAGCAGTCCAGAAAACCGACGAAACTCTAACTTGGCTAAATTATCCATCTAGATGGGTTAACTGGGATTACCCTTGAAGACAATATGAAGAACACGACGAGAAGGAAGTACACACCCGGGATCTCTTCCGCGAACTCCTCTTCTCCTTCCTTCGGATCTAAACGGTGCAGCGACGGATGACGGCGACGGCGCACCGGGAAGGAGGAGACGTCGGGGCGGCAATGGCTGGCGCGGCAGGCGGCGGCAGGGCTGCCGGGCGCGCGGCAGGGCGCGCAGCGGTGCGGCAGGGGTGGCACGGCAAGGCGGCGGGGGGAGGGGCGGCAGCTGCGGGGCGGGGGAGGCGGCTAGGGCGGGGCAGCTGCTGGGTTAAAAAAGGGTGGCCTCCCTCCCCTCTTGGGCCAAGAAAAACCCACCTGAGCCAAGGCTTAGGCCCAGGTTTGATTAACGTTTCAGAAAACCCCTCAAAACTCTTTTAGTTTTCAATATTTTCTTTCTAGGTCCCTCTCTCTATTTAATAATCAAATAAACAATTGAATAACAATTAATAAAACAATCTAGAGCATTACATAATAGATATGATCAGCTCTCTCTTGATAGGTAAGGAGCCTAATGCATACTCTGGTCAAAATATTTTATTACAAAGTAAACGGGCGGTTACATAGATCATATTAAAAAGCAGTAAAGGCATCTAAGATCAAATTAAGTAACAACATACACCTGAAGTTCTCCTTTGCAAGGTCCTGTAGCTGCTTTATGGTTGGGTGAAGGGACTATGCAGGGAGATTCAATGATCTACTCGACTAGTTCAGATTTTCAAACCGAAACAGGGAGAACATATGTTGTGAAGCCAAAATTTGTAACTGTTATTGCACAGTGTAACGTACATGAAAGAATTAAGCTGGCTTATTTAATTGTGAGGTCTTCAGGTTTTGAAGACTAACTAATAGCACCGCTTATATATGCGTTTGATGTATATGTTCTTTCAGGTTATATATATATATATATATATATATATATATATATATATATATATATATATATATATATATATATATATATATATATCTAAGAAGAGGTCATGGTTAATTACTATAATTGAACAAACCAGTATGATCTTTCTGAAATAAAACTTCTGCTAACAATTAGTTGTTGCAATAGTACTTACCTTGAGAATTAGTGAAGATTTTTGCAAAGACCAAGCAAACAGATGGTGGAGTTCCATGTGATGTATCTAGAACCCAATTTTCACTGGCAAACCTTACACGAAAAGTAGTAACAAAATTGAGGAGAGATTAGCATGTTCACTAAAAAACTAAGAAGTGGAAATACAGATTCACATGAAGTACAGTGTTTTCTCCATGCTACTAATTTGAATATAGAAATAAATCTTATTGATTAACATGTAATTATGATGGAACCAATTGTCAAATGGTTCCAAATCAGGGCCTTTTATTAATTTCTTAGATATTAGAGAAGACTAATACATACACCAACTAGGTCCTCATGGTATATCATCTTTTAATTTAGCATTTCTCTATGGAAAAAACTAGATAGTATAAGCTGTTTTATTGCCTGTTCACACTCAACATAAACAATGAAAATGTTTCGTACTGACATTTTCTTGGTCTTTCACAGGAAAAGCTTCGTGTTGCACTCTACGTACGTGCAGAAGGCTGCACTGCAGTTCATCGATGGTACAACACCACATATTCTCAAAACATTCCATTCAGTTTGACTCGATCCATTCTTCTGATCCTAACAATGGCAATGCTCTGATCCTATGTTCTTGTAACGCCCCCGTTTCCAGGGGCGCCTGGACTCGGCGTTCCTCAACTATCCAAGCTTGGTCAGTTACGGAGCATCGAGCTATCACAACCGAACATGCTTATAACAAAAGATCCAACTTATATTACATTATAAGGTTTACCAACCAATTTTGCTACAATGGGCGTCCAAGCCCAAACTTAAATACATTACAACAAAACACTAGGAAGCTCGAGCGCGATCGAGACCTAAAACCACACATCCTCACTGAAGTACGGTTCTTCTGGGGCGTCCTAGACTGCTTGATCTTCACCGGCTTCTTGATACTCTGAAGGGGGTTTTAGCAAGCCGTGAGCACAACAGCTCAGCAAGTCACAAAGGAAACCCTAACTTAGCTAATTGCATGGATCACCAAAGGATGGGGGATATACTTGTATTAATTTGAGTGGATGCACTTTTATTTGTAAACACTTTTGAAAATCCAACCCAAAGTCTACTCCTTAAGATTAGGGGGTTTTCTTTCAATGTGATTATCCAGGTACTTAATTTAAAACACTTGTGAAAACTACTTATGCCTTGCTACTGAAATCACCCAATAGATACAGCTCCATTAACTGGAAGCATGGCGTATTCAAATACCATTTAATTGACTCTGCAGAGTTGCCCAACTTTACCCACAAGTATTCTTAACCCTCATGACTGAGTTAAGGAACCAGGTCGTTTCACTGCTCAATCCTTTGTATACACTCCACCCGATAGGTTAGGGACCCGCACAACCTCGGGTATCCGTTGGCCAGCACGGAACGCCATGCCCAAGTTGTGGGGACCTATCGTTGTTATGTATGGGTTTTCCGTTCCACATACCAACTCTCAGTATTTCATCGCAGTAGAGCTTCAATCGAGTAAGCAGCTACTAAACCAGGGTAGATGAGTCAACACTTGTGGTTGAGCGATCATTATGTTATTTGCTCGGCGCAAGGGTCTGGTCCTTACATTTTCCACCAGGCAACCGACGTCCACCCAGGGTAAAGTGGTGGGCGAAGACCGTCTCGCGGTGTCCCACAACTCCTCTACCCTAGTTCCCAGTTTTTCTAAATCTACCAGCCTGCGGCCACAACCTTAGTAGTGTAAGACTTTGCATGAAACATAAGCTACAATTATTCATACAATAGTTTAAATATTTCTACGGCTGTCAAGGAAATGGCTACAATTTAACATGGCATTTATCAGTGGTGTGAATTATCTAATTAACAAGTCATTCTAAATATTTTGTTTTAAGTAGTTAACAATTCACAAATAACAATAATGCAAATACCATGAATACAAAATTTAAATGACATGGGATTCCAACATGATCAAGGACTTGTAACTTGCCTTGGTGCTCGACAAGCTCAGTGACTTCAAAAACTACAGTTACTTGGTCTTGTCCTTGTACAGTCGCCTCTGAAAACTCCGGTGCTAGCGCAAACACACAAAAATAACATAAGTCCGGCTTGATCCTAATCAAGCAAGGAAAAAAGTAATCTAATGAAAAAGAAATAAAATGCAATAAATTCAAATGGAGGGGTTTTTGAATTTTTGGATTTTTCTGGAGAAGAATTTGGCAAAAAGGAGGGTAGAAATGGGTTCGTGGCATTGAAACGATCAAGATGGTGTATTTTGGGAATTTGGGATTTTCTGGAATTTTCTAGGATTTTATTTGATTTTCTGGATTTTTGGAAATTGGAAAATCTCTGGAAATTCAGTGAACAGTAATGGGCCGGCCCACCGCAACAGTGTGGCCCCGGGCGCATAGTGGCCTGCGCGGCCAAGCGGGTCGCGCTGCCTCGGCCCATCGCGTGCGTGGCCAAAGGCACAACGCGCGCGCCCTCCCACGGCGGATGGCCGACACGTGGCCAGCGCGGGCGAGCGCTCGGGATGAGTTGAGTTAAGTGAAATTAGACGGCCGAGGAAAGAGACCATCCGATGGCTGAGGTTAGATGGCAACGAATGCATGGACGACTCTGATGTGCCCACGTCGTCGTTGTCTACCTCCCGCTTGTTGTTCTCACCAAGAGGCAGAGAGCGACGGCGCGAGCGGAACGGCGTCGGCGGTGCCTTCCGGCGGAATTCAAGGGTAGCATGAGGTGCCTTAGGAGACGAGGAACTCATTTTGGGGCTTTGGGACGGACGGCGAGGCTTGACGGCGGCGAACGGCCGAAGAGAAGCCGACGACGATTTTCTAGCGCCAGAGGCCATTAGTGGCGCTCTGGGCAAATTGAGGGGGTTTTCAGTATCTCTGGGGTGAGGGGATCACAATGGCGGCGGTGGTTTGAGCAGAGGAGTTCTCTGCCGAGCTGTCCATGATGGCCTCTTCTCGGTCGACGGCGAGCTCCGTCGATAGGGCAGCTGAGACACACTCTCGGCCAATGGAGTCCACCAGTGTGATCAGGAAGCAAAGGATATCATGTTAGTGAACGCAATCGAACTTTAGAGAAGAAGTGAAGAAGTTGAGCTCGAGGGATCATCGGAGCTAGGGAAGCTCGCCGGCGACGATGCAGGGGCTCAGACTCCAATCGACTGCTCAGGGACGAACTAGGGAGTGGTGCGAAGGCTCTGGAGGGGTAGTTGGGCTTTAAGAAGAAGAGGGGAGAGCGGGCAACGAGGGGCAGCTCGTCGTTGCCCGCGGTGGGGGTGTGGGTGTGAGATGGGCATTGCTACGGCGCTACCAGGCGACACAGGCGAGCTGGGGAGTTGGTAGGGAGTCGCTCTCGCGAGATGGAGCATCGATATGGTGCTACGGTGCGGAATGGAGCGGAGTGGTAGGTAAGCAATTGACATAGGCGGTGGCGCAAAGCGCGGGGGAGAGGGGGAAGGCAGGGGCTGATAGGTGGGGCCAAGGGGATAGGGTGACGTTGTCAAAGGGGGTCGGCGTGACCGGGAATGGCCGACGACGGCGAGGCGGGGCTGCACGCGCGACACGGGCGCGACCACGAAGGGAAGGCGGAAAAACCGCCATCCGTAGGGGCTTAGGCGTCCATCCTGTAGGCGGGCGTGTCTACCTTTGGATTGTCGGTGAGGACATGCACCTTGCGGTGCAGGCCCCAAGCACCAAGCTCTATGCGCCAGGTGAGGTCCTGGTCACCGAAGGTGGTGATGATACCTTGCGGGCCCAGGAGGTTCATGCATAAGAAGCCATGGTGTGGGACTGCCTCGAAGGAGTTGAGGGCTGGGCGCCCCAATATGGCATTGTATGGGTACGGGATGTCGACAACGTCGAAGGTGACGTCTTCGCCCCTCGCGTTGTCGCCTTGGCCAAAGGAGACTTGCAGGCGTATCTGACCCAACGTCTTCGGCAGCTGACCCCCGAAGCCCTGCAGTGGGATTCCCGAAGGGCCCAAGCGACTCCCGGGGATCCCCATCTGGTCGAAGGCTGCTGTAAACAGAATGTCCGCGGAGCTGCCTCCATCGACCAGGACGCGTTTGACATCGCAACCTGCGATGGCGGCCTAGATGACCAGGGAATCTTGGTGAGGGAATTCCCTGCCCTCAGCGTTAGCAGGCGTGAAGGTGATTTCTTGCCGTGCCCAATCTGGCAGTGCTTGCGCCGGGTATGCCACCACATGGTGTAGCCTCTGCGCGTGGGCCTTCTGCTGCCGCGTCGAGGAGAACTCCAGTGAAGAACCCCAGAGATGAAATTTATGACCCGGCGCTGTGCTCCCTCCGGGGCTTGAATCCGCAGGGGCCCTCCTGGGGTTACTGCAGGAGGCCCCGCTTCTAGGGCTCTGTCCCTAGCGACGCTCTGACGGAGCACCACAATGGTGGTGCATGCCCACGTGTAGTGATTACCTCGGCCATGCACCTCGCACTACATACCATAACGCTGTTCTTCTTGCTCTGCATGGGGTCTATCATCATGACCCTGGCCGCATCCTCGCCCCTGGCCTCGGCGACCTCGTCCGCGATTGGCGGGGGCACTGTCCTCAGAGCCGCCCTCGATGTCAAAGACATAGTGGGCCCTCTGAGATCTACATTGGTTGCTCTTGGGCTTGGACGGGGGGTCCTTGCGCTCGGGGGCGTCCTTCGCGGGGGCGTCCTTCGAAGACTCTTGCTTGCATTTGGTGGCACCCTTCGAGGAGTCCTTCTTCAATGAGTCTTCGTTCTTCGACGAGTCCTCCTCTTGATTGGTGTCAGAGTTGTCACCTTTGCACCGCCACGCGTCCTCCTCCGCCCTTGCATACTCTTCCATCTTGTCGAAGAGCTTCGCGACTGTCTTGATTGGCTTGCGTGCATTGTACTCGGCCAACGGCCCCGGGCAGAGGCCTTGTATCACTGTATTGATAATGGTTGTCTCGTTGATGTCCATGACCTAGCAGCGGACTTTAGCGAAGCTCTTGAAGTACTCTTGGAGCCTCTCCAAGGGTTTTTGCTTAATGGCGAAGAGCTGATCCGCATCGAAGCGCTCGACGTAATTCCCCTGGAAGTTGTTGTAGAGGCGGTCGCGGATCTACTCCCACGCATAGATGGAGTTTGGTTCTATGGTGAAAAACCAAGAGAGCAACACCCCCTGTAGCGCGATGGGAAGTCCCTTCGCTTTGGTGGAGTCCTCCCTACCTGCGGCTTCGATGGTAGTCTCGTACACACGCACGAACTCTCGGGGGTCCGTGTCGCCTTTGTATGGCTCAATGGTGTTGGGAAACTTGATGTCCTCCGGCCACGCCGACTGCTGTAGGCCCGCGGAGAGGGGGGACTCTTGATCCACACGAAGCGGGGACGCGATGGATGTAGGGCGTCGCGGTGTCCGCTTGGATTCAGCGTGGGCTCGCCACCACCACCGGCGGGTTCTGCTGGCTGTGAGCCTCTTGTACTTCCCGCACGGCTCCGCGGAGGTCCCCTAGCCTCGTTGCATCATGCCGAGGGCCGTCAGTAGAGCGCCCTCCACCTTCGGCGCGGTTGCGGGGCCGAAGCACCGGGTTGCACCGTCGGGTTGGCAGCGACCACGGCTTGCGCTCCGGAGCTGCCCGGCACGCCGGTGCGATGGACTCCGACATCGGTGACGAGGCTGTCGTTGCCACCGGAGCCGCTTGTCTCTTCCACACCGCGTGTGGGGGCAGTGGTCGTGCCAACACGGGTATTGGCGGGTGTAGGATCAAGGATACCGACTAGAGGGGGGTGAATAGGTGGTTTTTTAAATTTTCTTTTCAACTAGGCTAAATTTCTCTAATTCTAAGAACAAGAATGAAAGACAATTTTGAGCCTACACAATACTAGACAAGCATATAGCAATACTAGTACTAACAAGGGCTAAACAAAGTACTAGGCAAGCAAACTTAGAGCTATTTAGAGAGTAAAAGAGAGATGTGCACACTTGATGTTTTTACCGTGGTATCGGAAACTTGCTTGGTTCCCACTAGTCCACGTTGAGGTTAGCTCGAGCAATCGAACCGGCTCCACGCATTGTCAAGCACCTCGATCACTAGTGGTAGCTCTTCCCGCTCCGGTGGCGAGCTCCAACCTTCACACGAAAGCCGGGTCTTCTCACAAGCTTCTTTGAGAAGATCACCGATCAAGCTTCTCCCAATCGTCCAGGTGCCGGCAAGCACCAAGAGAAACAAACCACGAGCTTCACTTGATTGCAAACTAGTACCAAGGATCAAACTAATGAATGCTATGCACTTTTTGCTCAAACACCTCAAATGAATGCTCAAGAGTGAAAGTAGGTGTGGAATGAATGCCCAATGCTCAAGAATGATCAATAGAGTCTCTAGCATATGTCTATGAGCGTTAGTGCGGTATTTATACCTTCCACCTACCAAAACTAGCCGTTTGGAACAAATTCCAGAAAAATCAGGGCGAGCGGAACTACCGCCGGTCTGAGCCCGGTAGTACCGCTCCCTATCGGCGCATCGAACGGCTATGTCGAGCTTCTGCGGTGATCGTTGGTCCGTCGGTGGCGGTACTACCGACGTTATAAAGTCCGTACTACCGTTCACCCAGTATACCGAAAGTCGGCGCGGTACTACCGCTTGAGCCGAGCACCAAAAGTCACTCTCTGGAAAAAAGGCTCCGATTCCCCTCCGGAACTACCTATGGCTGGTAGTACCGCTCTGACAGCGGAACTACCGCTCTCCTAAAAACTCATGGGGCATCCGGAGGGTGCTCTCTAGAGAAAAGGGTCCGATGCACCTCCGGAACTACCTGTGGCCGGTAGTACTGCTCTGACAACGGAACTACCGCTTTCTCAATTTTTGGAAATGAGTCCGAAGGGTGCTCTCTGGAAAAATGGGTCCGCTTGAGGTTCGGAACTTCCGATCGCCGGTAGTTCCGATTTCTCCAGCAGTACTACCGCTTCGACGGTAGTGCAAGCGTTAAAAATCGGAACTACCGCCGTCGAGCGAAACACGCTTTTGGCTTTTAAAACAGATTTTTCGAGAATGCATGATCCTAGTTGATCCATGGACACTTAAGAATTGCTTATCAAACTATTTGCCATGATCCCTCTTTATGGTATGATTATTTACCCTATAATCCGGTCTTCCACCATTCTCCTAAGACCGGTAAAATTGAAAAGGGGATCCTATTCTACAAATACCTCTATCTTGAACCATGTTTGATCTTCATCCTTATCCTTTGGCTTGCATTTGTCAACTATAACCTGAACTTAACCTTTAAACACTCATTAAACGGTTAGTCCCATATTCATATAAACTCATTAATTACCAAAATCATTTTTAGGGGCCTAGATGCTTTCAATCTCCCCCCTTTTTGGTAATTGATGACAACACATTTTATATGGAAATGTAATGTTTGAATATACCACTTATTTTGACAATTAGTTGTATATTCTTTTGTGACTTTTGAAGAGAGAAAATTCTATCAATGATTTTTATTTTGGCACCAATAAGAATTTTCCTTTTTAAAGTCAAAGAGGAGTGATACTCCCCCTAAATTTGTGCATGAAATTTTACAAGAGTATAAAAAAATCTCATTTTTATCACAATTTTGACAAGATGCACAATTGAGATCATAACATGAGACAAGTGATAGAAACAATTTCATAGAAGAAAAACAATAGTCATTACATATCCAGAATACGTCCAATCATCCAAAAGCATAGGTATAACCAAGTTCATTACAATCATCCAAAAACATAAATAGAGATAGATAGCCCTAATATCCCTAGTTTCCAATCTTCTCCCCCTTTGGCATCAAATACCAAAAGAAGCTACTCACGGGACCGGAGGAGAAGGATCATGACAGCGACGAGTATAGCGCATGGGCGAAGGAGGCTGAGACAGGGACTGCTCGATGGCTGCAACATGCCCATCCAGAGAGTCCATGCGAGAAGAGAGGGAGGCAAACCCCTCGGCCTGAGAATCTCTCATCTGAAGCAGGGTGGAGTAGATCTGAGAGAGAGTGGCCACATCAGTCTGAGAAGCTGCTGGTGCTGCTGCTCTGGCTGCAGGAGCTGCTGGTGCTGCTGCTGAAGATCCTCCTCTCTTTGGATCATTGACGAGCTCTGCTCGGTGGGAATGGGAGGCTCAGGCCTAGGCTTATATGCCTTATGTCGCTTGTTGTAGCTGCCTCTGAATCTGAACTTGGTCTCAATCAAGGCAAAAATGTAGGGTCCATAATTGATGCGCTTGATCCTGTCATTCTTGGAGGAAGCTATCTCCCTAATGATCAAGTCCACCACATCAAATTTCTGACCCCTCAAAATGTAATCTATGAGATTCCAAGCATGTCCTCTTATGGCATCAAAATTCCCACTCTTGGGAAGAATAGTATGGTTGATAATCCTATTGATGATGCTAGGAATAGGGAGAAGACCAACCAAGGTGCCGGGGACAGACCTCTCATTGAGGTTGTAGAAGGCAGAAAAAGCGGAGATCTCAAGAGCTGGCTTGTCATACACCTTCTCATGCCCACTCAACTCAAAGACTCGGGGCTAACTCAAACTCATGCTTTGTGGCCTCCAGTGCGTGCACCGTCATCCATGTCAAGTCTTTGAAAGTCCGAGGATATGTGCCTTTGTAGCGTAAAGCCGACGAATGATCTCCTCATTGTAGTCGATCAGAAGGCGTCGCCGGTGATGCGGTCCACATCGAAAAAGCACGAGAGTGCCATCAAACTTGTCAATGGAGGACAAGTGCTCCCAATCCACCCACTTATGATCGACAAGCGTCGACTCTCTCATACGGTGATCAAAGATTTGCTCCTGAAACTTGGTGTGAAACTTGGGGTTGATGGAGTTGGAGGGTAGCTCGTACTGATTCCTGCGACGCAGTCTAATGTAGTCTTCTGCAGAAATCTTCCTCAAGTCGATTTGAGGATCTTCCCTCTCGGTGAGATCCTCCTCAGAATCTTCCATGGGGGAGCTATACTGCTGCTGCTGTGGCTCTGGCTCTCCCTCGACTCAAGGCTCACCGGACCCTTGCCACGGTCTGGGCGCCTTCGAGAGGCCTCAAGCGGCGAGGCGGCGGAGGACTCTCCCGACCGACCGGCAGAGGAGTAAAGTCTCTAGTCGCTCTCTAGTAACAGCATCTAAAAGGAAGAAGATACGATGTTAGAGCCTTACTAGGATGGATCAAATAGATTTGAAAAGGAATTGAAAAAGTTCTTTGTTCAATCGGGGCAATCGGTAGTACTGCTGGGGCCAGGGCGGTAGTACCGCTCGATCAGTGGTAGTACCGCTCGCCTGACCGATTCTAGGGTTAAGCAATGGGTTTGAGATTTTGGTATTTTCTTGGATTGAATCCATGGAATGGGTGTGTAAACACCTCTAGATACCAAAATACCACATTTACCCTAGTTTAAACCGCAAGATATCATCCTCATTTTGAAAACCCTAAAATCAATCTAGGGTTCAAAGAGACAATAAAAGATGGGGATGATCCGAAATACCTTGAGGGATGGAGGAGGTGAGTCCTTGGGAAGATGCAAGGCTCAAAAATCCGAGGAAAAACCGAGCAGATTTGAAGATCCAAGTTCGGTTTTTGTGGAGTTTTGAGAGAGAGAGAGAGAGAGGAGAGAGGCGGCTGAAGAGAGCGGAAGAACCGTGCGGCGCGGGGAGAGAGAGGGAGAGATAGAGGCCGCAGGGAACTAGGGTTTGAAACCACCCCGAATTTTTAAGTCATATCCGGTAGTTCCGCCGTGCGGGCGGTAGTTCCGCTCAACGGTAGTACCGCTTGAGACTGCGGTAGTACCGATTTTTCTGGGACTTGCAGAATTTTGAGAAGAAAGGTATAGTATGCAAATGATCCCTAGTTTTTGCACTCAACTAACATCTTTAAGGATCATTATGCATTAAATGTATTAAAATAATAATTTTAAATAATTTTTGCATTTAATCAAATTTTAAAGACTTTTTCACAAGAACCTTTTTCACAACATTGTCCAAGCCACTCCAAAGAAGTATGCATTTAAGTGAGCCATAAAATTATGCAATGTTGGAATAGTCTAAGACATTTAACTCACTCCTAAGTTTGCAAAAATGGTTTTCATCTAAAGGCTTGGTGAAAATGTCCGCTAATTGGTTTTCGGTCCGAATGTGGGTAATGCAAATATCTCCCTTGCCAACATGATCTCTCAAGAAATGGTGGCGGATATCTATATGTTTGGTTCTTGAGTGTTGGATTGGATTATTTGAGATTTTGACAGCACTATCATTATCACACAATAAAGGCACTTTATCAAAATTGATTCCATAGTCCATCAAAGTTTGCCTCATCCACAATAATTGAGCACAACAACTTTCGGCGGAAACATATTCGGCTTCGGCGGTTGAAAGTGCTACGGAGTTTTGTTTCTTTGAAGACCAAGAAACTAAGGATCTTCCTAAGAATTGACAACAACCCGAGGTGCTTTTTCTATCCACTTTGCAACCTGCATAATCGGAATCCGAATATCCAATTAATTCAAATTTAGCACCTTTAGGATACCAAAGCCCTATGTTATAGGAATGTTTTAAATATCTCAAAATCCTTTTTACGGCCTTTAAATGACATTCTTTTGGAGAAGCTTGAAACCTAGCACACATGCAAACACTAAACATGATATCGGGCCTAGATGCGGTAAGATAGAGTAAACTATCAATCATAGATCTATAAAGTTTAGTATCTACCGACTTACCTCCTTCGTCGAGGTCTAGATGCCCATTTGTTGCCATTGGTGTTTTGATAGGTTTCGCATCTTCCATCCCAAACTTCTTGAATAAGTCTTTTACATACTTTGTTTGGCTTATGAAAGTCCCATCCTTGAATTGCTTGATTTGTAGTCCAAGGAAAAAGCTTAGTTCACCAATCATCGACATTTCAAATTCCCTAGACATCATATCACCAAATTCTTTGCAAAAATCTTGATTAGTAGATCCAAATATAATATCATCAACATATATTTGACAAACAAAGAAATCATCATTGATAATTTTTGTGAATAGAGTAGTATCTACTTTACCAATTTTAAATCCTTTTGAAACAAGAAAATCTCGAAGGCGCTCATACCATGCTCTAGGAGCTTGTTTTAAACCATATAGCGCCTTAGAGAGCTTGTATACATGATTAGGATATTTTAAGTCTTCGAACCCCGGAGGTTGTTCAACATAAACAAGTTCGGAGATAGTTCCATTTAAGAAGGCACTTTTAACATCCATTTGAAATAATTTAATATCAAAGCTAGATGCAAAAGCTAACAAGATTCTAATTGACTCAAGTCTAGCTACGGTGCAAAGGTTTCATCATAATCTAAACCCTCAACTTGAGTGTAGCCTTGAGCAACCAACCTTGCTTTATTTCTTACCACAAGTCCGTTCTCATCTTGCTTGTTTGAAGACCCATTTTGTACCAATCACATTTTGCTCCTTGGGCCTTTCCACCAATGTCCATACATCATTTTGGAGAAGTTGTTTAGCTCTTCATGCATGGCATTTATCCAATCCGGATCATCTAGAGCTTCTTCTACAAACTTTGGCTCAAGAGAAGATACAAACGAATAATGTTCACAAAATGAAGCTACTCTAGAGCGAGTTTGAACACCCTTACTCACATCACCCAATATTTGATCTATTGGATGATCTTTTGCAATTGCATTATGGATCTTGAAGGGTTGTTGTTGATCTTTTGCTTCATCATCTATTTCTTGTACATCGTTTGAAGTTGAAGAGGTAGGTGGTTCAACTTGTCTTGATGAGGTGGGTGATGTAGTATCTTCCTTTGGCTTGATGTCGCCAATTTGCATGTTTTCCATGGCTTTGCGTAATCCTTCTTCTCCTACATCATCCAAATTATCATGCTCTTCTTGAGAGCCATTAGTTTCATCAAATTGCACATCACAAGATTCTTCAACTAAACCCGAATTTTATTGAAAACTCTATAAGCTTTGCTATTTGAAGAGTATCCTAATAAAATCCTTCATCACATCGACTTTGAAATTTAGAGAGCGAACACCCTTTCTCAAGATGTAGCATTTGCACCCAAATACTCTAAAGTAGGAAATGTTCGGTTTTCTCCCAATGAGAAGTTCATAGGAAGTCTTTTTCAAAAGACGATGCAAATAAAGGCGATTTATGGCATGACAAGCGGTGTTAATAGCTTAGCCCAAAATCTATCGGAAGTATTATATTCATCAAGCATTGTCCTAGCCATTTCAATTAATGTTCGATTTTCCTCTCTACAACTTCATTTTGTTCCGAGTGTAGGTTGTGGAAAGTTCATGCTTTATTCGAGTTCATCACAAAATCTTCAATTTTAGTGTTTTGAACTCGGAACCGTTGTCACTTCTAATTTTCTTTATTTTGAAATCAAATTCATTTTGGGCTCTTTTTGAGAAACTTTTGAAAATTCCGGAGGTTTCGCCTTTGTCATTTAAGAAGAACACCCATGTATATCTAGAGTGGTCATCTACAATGACTAAACAATAACTATTGCCTCCGATACTCTTATAGGTTGTTGGCCCAAACAAATCCATATGTAAGAGTTCCAATGGCCTAGATGTTGACATGATACTTTTGGAAGGATGAGAGTTTGCAACTTGCTTCCCGGCTTGGCAAGCGCTACAAAGTCTATTTTTCTCAAACTTCACATCTTTCAAGCCAACAACTAAGTCATGTTTGAAAAGCTTTGTAAGTTGAATCATACCCACATGACCTAACCTTCTATGCCATAACCAACCCAAAGAAGTTTTTGCAATTAAACAAGTTTTTAAGCAAGACTCATTTGAAGTGAAATCCACTAAATAAAGATTTCCAAATCTAAAACCTTTGAAAACAATCTCTTTTTCATTTTCTTTTGAAATAATGACATTTTCTTTAGAGAAGGAACAAGTTAAGCCTAGATCACATAATTGAGCAACGGATAGCAAATTAAAATTTAATGTTTCTACTAAAGATACATTGGAAATAGAAAGATCATTGGATATAGCAATTTTACCCAAACCAAGTACCTTTCCTTTGCTATTGTCCGCAAAGGTGATTTTCTCATTGCTCCCGCTCTCAAAGGTGGTGAACATTTTCCGGTCTCTGGTCATGTGTTGAGTGCATCCACTATCCAACACCCAATGCCTTCCACCGGTCTTGTAGTTCACCTACAAAAGAGAATCAAGTTCTTTTAGGTACCCAAATTTGTTTGGGTCCTTGGAGGTTAGTAACCAAGGTTTTGGGCACCCAAATGGATTTCCTTTTAGCACCCAAAATCGAGGTGCCAATAAAATGAGCAATAGTGTTTCCATTTTCAGATTTTCTAAGCATATAACATGAGTCATATAAACCAATGGATTGAATCTTACCCCTAGAACAATTATGAGACTCATGTCCCAAACCCCGGCATTTTGTACAATACTTACCATTTTCTTTTACAAACCTTGGGGGCTTGTATACCGGTTTCTTACCTTTCTTGGGAATGTACCCAAGTCCTTCTTTGTTGAATGAACATCTTTGATCACTTAATAGTTTATCAAGTGTAGCCTTTCCTTTGTATGCTCTTTCCAAGCTTTTGTTCAATTTTAACACTTGTTCCTTTAAATCTTTATTTTCATGAACAAGTAAATCATCATGGACAAGAGATATAACATTTCTAGAATCAATATTAGAAGAGCATGGCATGGCAAGGAGTTCATCACATGATGTAGATATGCTAGCTTTAGATACTTTTACACTAGGCATAATATCGCAAGTAATTCCAATGCTAGTGCTAGATTTTTCATGGATAAGCAAATCATGAGCTTCCTTTAGCTCCTCATAAGATCCTTGTAGAGATGTGTGTTCCTTTTTCAAGATCTTAAATTTTGATTTCTCTTTTCCAAGAAATTCATTCAATTCAACAAGCATATCCATAAGATCATCATATGAAGGCTCATCATCATCAAGAAATTTTACCTTATCTCCTTTTGCCATTAGGCATGTTGGAGTGGAGAATAGTGATGGAGCCTCCTTGATTGCAATTCCGACAAGCCCCTTCTTCTTGGAGGACTCATCCTCACTTGAGTCGGAGTTGGAATACTCCTCTTCGGAATCCCACTCTCCAATGTGGGCTTCATTCTTGCCATCTTTGTGAAGCTTCTTAAAAAGCTTCTTCTTGCCGTTGTAACTCTTCTTGTTTGATGACTTCTCTTTGTCATCTTTCTTGTTGGGGCAATTTGAGGAAATGTGACCTTTCTCATCACATTCATAGCAACGGATGTTGCTATATCGCTTGTTGGAGTAGGAGTGCCCCTTCTTTGTCTTGTCATAGTTTGCGCTTCGGTTTGAACGCCTTCTCATGAACTTGTTCATTCTTCTTACTAGAAGAGCAAATTCTTCTTCGGAGTTTTCCTCATCATCTTCGGATTCTTCACTTACCGCCGCTTTGGCTTTGAAGGTGGTGATCTTTTTGCCTTTTGATGATGATTGCTCCAAGAGCTCCTCCTTATCCTTCTTGTATAGCTCATTAGTGATGAGGTTGCCCAATAGTTGTGTTGGAGTCATTCTTGCTAACTCCGTGAGTTGAGGAAGAGTGTCACCAACATTTCGTATTCTCCCAAAAAGCCCTAAGCATCTTTCTCACAATGTCAAGATCGGAAGGTTAGTACCAAGGCCTTTGAGCTCATTCACAATGTTGTTGAGTCGTGTGTACATTTCATTGATGTCCTCATGAGGCAACATTGTGAATGTCTCATATTTAATCCTAAGCCGATGTAATTTTGCTTCTTTAACCGTGGATGTCCCTTCATGGATTTCGGAAAGGGTTGTCCAAATAGCGTGAGCCGTCTCAAGATTACTCACCCTATTGAACTCATCCGCGTTTAAAGCTCCAAAAATAGCATTCATTGCTTGGGCATCTAAATGAGCATTTCGCCCGTCTTGATCCGTTGGATTCAATGGATCAAGCGCCATGACGTAACCCTCATTTACAATTTTCCAAACGCTTGGACTCATGGCCTTTAAATAAATTGACATTCTAATTTTCCAATAAGCATAATTTGATCCATCAAAGAAAGGTGCCTTGCCTATAGCAAATCCTCGCTAGCCATCCTTTTCTCTCTAGGCGGTTAAGTCTAAAAATGAGAGACCAAGCTCTGATACCACTTGTAGGATCAAGGATACCGACTAGAGGGGGGTGAATAGGCGGTTTTTTAAATTTTCTTTTCAACTAGGCTAAATTTCTCTAATTCTAAGAACAAGAATGAAAGACAATTTTGAGCCTACACAATACTAGACAAGCATATAGCAATACTAGTACTAACAAGGGCTAAACAAAGTACTAGGCAAGCAAACTTAGAGCTATTTAGAGAGTAAAAGAGAGATGTGCACACTTCGATGTTTTTACCGTGGTATCGGAAACTTGCCGGTTCCCACTAGTCCACGTTGAGGTTAGCTCGAACGAATCGAACCGGCTCCACGAATTAAGCCGAAGCACCTCGATCACTAGTGGAAGCTCTTCCCCGCTCCGGGTAGGCGAGCTCCAACCTTCACACGAAAGCCGGGTCTTCTCACAAGCTTCTTTGAGAAGATCACCGATCAAGCTTCTCCCAATCGTCCAGGTGCCAGCAAGCACCAAGAGAAACAAATCATGAGCTTCGCTTGATTGCAAACTAGTGCCAAGGATTAAACTAATGAATGCTATGCACTTTTTGCTCAAACACCTCAAATGAATGCTCAAGAGTGAAAGTAGGTGTGGAATGAATGCCCAATGCTCAAGAATGATCAATAGAGTCTCTAGCATATGTCTATGAGCAGTGGTATGGGTATTTATACCTTCCACCTACCAAAACTAGCCGTTTGGAACAAATTCCAGAAAAATCGGGCGGCGGAACTACTGGGCCCGAGCCCGGCGAGTACCGCTCCCTATCGGACGCATCGAACGGCTATGTCGAGCTTCTGCGGTGATCGTTGGTCCGTCGGTAGCGGTACTACCGACGTTATAAAGTCCGGTACTACCGTTCACCGGTAGTACCGCAAAGTCGGCGCGGTACTACCGCTTGAGCCGAGCACCAAAAGTCACTCTCGGAAAAAGGCTCGATTCCTCCGAACTACCTATGGTGGTAGTACCGCTCTCGACAATGAACTACCGCTCTCCTAAAACTCATGGGGCATCCGGAGGTGCTCTGGAGAAAAGGGTCCGATCCACCTCGGAACTACACGGGCGGTAGTACCGCTCGACAATGGAACTACCGCTTTCTCAATTTTGGAAATGAGTCCGAAGGGTGCTCTCGGAAAAATGGGTCCGCTTGAGGTTCGAACTTCCGATCGCGGTAGTTCCGATTTCTCCAGCAGTACTACCGCTTCGACGGTAGTACCGACGTTAAAATCGCGAACTACCGCACGTCCGACGAGCACGCTTTGGCTTTTAAAACAGATTTTTCGAGAATGCATGATCCTAGTTGATCCATGGACACTTAAGAATTGCTTATCAAACTACTTGCCATGATCCCTCTTTATGGTACGATTATTTACCCTATAATCCGATCTTCCACCATTCTCCTAAGACCGGTAAAATTGAAAAGGGGATCCTATTCTACAAATACCTCTATCTTGAACCATGTTTGATCTTCATCCTTATCCTTTGGCTTGCATTTGTCAACTATAACCTGGACTTAACCTTTAAACACTCATTAAACGGTTAGTCCCATATTCATATAAACTCATTAATTACCAAAATCATTTTTAGGGGCCTAGATGCTTTCAGCGGGGCCGCTCCCGGCGACCCGATCGGCACTACTCGTGCCGACCGCCGCGCTAGCCGTGGTACGAGCGTCGACGTCGGCAGCCGCAGTGCCGGTGTCGCCATCCGCGCTAGCAGCCGATGCAGCAGCCCTAGCGTCGACGAGCACCGCCGTCGTGCTTCTCTTCTTCCTTGCCGTCAATGATGAAGTTTTCTTGGGTGCCATCCTTCTTCAAATCTTGAGGCTTGCTCAGTCTTCCCCACGGACGACGCCAACTGTTGTGGTTACAGAGCAAACAATATAGAGTTACATGAGGAGTACTTTACAATTATGCCCTTACACATCATGTATCCACTAGGGGGCGTTTATGTTATTACATGCGCCCTATTCTGGGCTTTACAGACCTTTAACATGCTGGCTGGGCTTAGGTGGGGGCCTCCCCTACAACAGAATACTTGAACTTTTAAAATACCCTTTTTTTACCCCGAAATCACAACATTGTCTCTTCCAAATGATTGACATGAGTTCATCAAGATTTACACCCCAGCCAGACAATGGCCTGGAATGCTACCAAACTAAGTAATGTAACAAAGATAAACTAAATACACTTCACAAAATTTCGGCAGAACCTCCTTTGTGTAGTTATCTATGTCGGAGGTTTCAACAAACAGTTCTAATAAATAAAGATAAACCAACATGTAATCTGGCAATAATTCCTAAACAATATAGGATAAGCGGAAGCATAATCAATTAAGTGAAATAGGATAGTGATAATCAATTTAATAATTTAAATCAACCTCCAACAATTTAACCAAAGAATAATTCAAAAGTTTAACACTATTAAGTTAAAGTAAACTTTGACGAGACAGCTAGGCAAAAGACTAGAATCCTTTCAACTTTATTACAGCATAAAACTATGATCCAAGTGCATTAATGTGGTGCCGCTCTACCCTTCCCATGCATGCTCAAAGACCACCTGTAGGGAGGGGAAAACAAGGGTGAGATAAAATCTCAGCAAGCAAACAGTTTAACAGGCTATTCAAACCGCAAACGAATATACATCATCATTTATAATTCCATACAACCACATCCACAATTCGTGTCCACAACATTTAACCACCTCAGACTCCCACGAGTCATACCTCATAAGTTTTAAATCAATTGTCATATGAATGCAATTATTTTATCCACAATTCAATGCATATGAATGCTATCATGCTATGCTCCACAGAACTCTTTCCCAGCAAGATAAGAGTGTGCATCGTATTACGGCAATATACGATGCTATACCGGTACGGTCGCGGCTAAGTGCGACGATATCCACAAATGCAAATGTCATGACATGTTATGAATGATATGATAATCATAAACCACATGAATTCCAACCTCAAAGGAGCATCATCATGCTCACAGCATATTCACAACCACATATCCACCACATATTTATTTTCATATTCCGCATTAGCACATTAAGCAAATTTCCACATGACTACGAGCAATTCATCCAAACATAACAATTGATCAATAATTGCTACCATAACCTCATTTGGAAATCATGCAACCATGGCATAACATATCAAATCACGATAATCATGTAAATTGCAAGTAGTAAGAATAACGAGTTAAACGGTAGCACATCCGCTACGTTTACTTGCCTCTACCGACGAATCGAAGCAAATCACGTGCGATCAGGAGCAAAACCACCTGTCCAAAAGGTATCTCTCAGCACAATGCTACAACATACAAAACGCGACTTAAGAAGTAAAGACGTCGCTAGAACCCCAATCCCACACATACTCCTCTCCGCTTAACGATTCTTCAATCTACCCACTGCAGCAGCGCTGCCTAATATTTTTGTATCTTTAACAATATTAAGGCTGTAGGACCGAAATGACAACAGAGGGGGGGTGAATGGTGCCTTTAAAATTTCCCGAGAATCCACAGAGACATTCTTCTTCGATAGTTATGAAAGCTATAAAGCAAGAAATTCACTCCCTTGAACCCAAAAACGATTTTGCATTTTGACCGGATAAAATCTCATGAAACGAGAAACAAATCAGCATAATGTTCCCTGAAAAAGAAGCTGAAAAAGGAATACACTAAACAGGAGAAGAAAGCAGACTGAAGCTTGAGAAAAGATGCCCAAAAACTGATTGCACTGAAAGAGCTATAACTCTGAAACAGCAGAAAGACGGAAAGAAAACTAACTGCAAGTAGATAGAGTAGTTTGGCAAAAAGTGAATCAAGACAAGGTGCTGCCAAAAACTGCTAGCCGAGCACACATAAAAGCAAAGACAAAATAGATTTCCACTGCCGGCCAAAACTCTTTGCTGCTGAGATCAAATGGCTTGGGTCTGATCAAATAGACTTGCTGCTACCAAAGCTCTTTGCCGCAGACAAAGAAAGCAGAAGACTGCTCAGAATTTAGAAAACAAAATAAGCACCAAGAGCAAAAACAAACCACTGCAATCTGGAATTACTGCCGACACCAGACTGCACAAGGTTCAGCTGAACCGAATGAAGAGTAATCTGAACACTGCCGAAAACTGCAAGATCAAAGGACAAAAAAAAACAGTATAAATAGATGATTGTAAAACAAAAACTGCATGCACAAAAGAGAAGCAAAAGAAAACAGCAGAGACAGGAAAGAAAAATGCAGAAATCAGAGAATCAATCTCTCGGTTGAGTTCAGAGCTGCTTAATCACAAATGGAGAAAACTGAACTTTGACAAGAACAGAGACTCTGAAACTGCAGCAAGTAACAGCAGAGAAAACCAAATAAAAAAGACTAAGCAGTAAGTACTGTATGCTGCCGAAATCAGGAAGTTTGATGCTGCCGAAATCTGGATTGGACTCATCATACACACGGGATGACCTCCACATGGTCTCTCAAAGCTAATTATAGTAAATGATATATTTCTGGATTTCGCACTTAAATACCTTCACTTTTTATGTAGATCACATATTTTTATTTTGATCTTAGCAAGGTGTAACTTAATGCGCAAAACAGAGGACGTTCTCTGTTCTGGCAATCTGGGCAGCCAGATTCTAACGCGTCCCAACCAGAGTACAAGGATCTAAAAATTATGATTTTTATACAGCAGTTATATTACTGAATTCCCTATATTTTTCTCAATTGCGACCAAAATCATAAAAATCATCTACTACCCCTAAATCACACTTGAACAACAATATGTCCCAATCTGCACCCCTGACAGACAGCGGTGTTCCCGACCCTGATACGCCCAGATCCAGCGGCCAAAAATTATGAAAAAAATACAGAAGAATAGTCTCGAAGTCCTCTACAATTTTCCTTTTGGTAAGATCCACAGGAAAAATCGTTTCATGGGTCTGAACTAAGCAATAACCATAAATTCAGCAATAACAGAGGGATTTGAGATGAGGGAGAGTTACCTAGGGCATCCCTTAGGATCACCCCTCTTCTTTCCTCCTCTTCTTCTCCTCCTTCTCTTCTTCTTCCTTCTCTTCCCTTTCTTCTCCTTCCTTCTCTTTCTCCTTGGCACCAATGGCAGCAGCTGTGTGGGGAGGGGTAGGCGCAATCTCCTGGAGGAGGGTGTGGCCAAGTGGTGGAGGAATAGGGGTGGCGGCTAGAGGGAGGAGGGGTGGCTAGGGTTTTAGGGGAGGGAGGGTGCGGCCACCCTTGGGCCTTCGGCCTAAGGCGGTCGGCCCACTCTCCAGGCAGCTCATTCAGAGATTTTTTATTTATTTATTTATTCATTTTACGCTATTCTATAATTTTTATTTTTCTCTTCCCGCGATTTACCGAAAAACCGGCGACTCCGCGATTAAATTGAAAACCTACGCCATATCAACGATCAGGATATTACAGCAAGTGTGGTTTATTGACGGGTGAACACTCCGCTATACCAGTATGAGCTATGATGATGAAGAGACATGTGCATATGCGTTGCATTAATGAAAAGAAAAGATGTAAAGAGATTTTTGGATGATGCCATTGTTATGTTATGTAGTGATACATGGATGTTGACATGGTTAAGTAATGTCTATTGCTTGTTGATATTTATTTTTTTATTATATACTTGCTGAGTCGTTGTCTCAGCCTTGTTTAATTGTTGTTTTTAGGTGAACGATGAGAACAATATGAATGGGAGGGAATAGCACATCATCGAAACATGCATCACTATCGTTTCACCTATCACACTTCAATATGTTCCTTATATATTAGAAAGGTCATTTATAGAAATATTAGAGTTAGTTAATGAGTCTTCCTAGAACATAATAATATTATAATGGAATTCTGTCAATTAAAGTACTATTGGTTAAATTTGATATTTGGTTATCTTAATTCATGAAATTTTGCCTTCATCTCGTCAATGGTAAGTTTGCTCTTAGGCGCATGGTTCTAGGCATTCTCGAGCACATGGTCTCAAGCGTTCTTAGGCACATGGTCCTGAGCATGCTTGGGCACGAGGTTCCAATGTTATATTTGTGCTAATTGTAATCAAAGTCCTTTATCAACTGTCCTGCTTGTGTTTAAGTAAGTGTCTTGTGGAAACACAATTAAAATATTGTTGTTGGAAGTTTGTTGAATATGGTTTAAATTAGTAAGGAAAAAATGTAGTGATGGCATTCTGGTCTCTCTTTGGGTCGGGGTGTTACATGAGGAGTCTCTACTGTATAAGCCCTTGTGTTGAGAGAGAGACTTAGGTCAATAAGTCTAGGGTTAGGGTTTTCCTGTATTGGAACCTTGTGTGTGTGCTCTATGCTTAGAGCTCTACTATCCTAAGGGATTGGCTGTAAAACATTCTTCTTCAAGTAAAATAAACATCTAAAGTTTACTCAAGCGAGTTGTGTTATGGATTCCCTCTTGTGCTTTTGATTTTCTCAGTTTTTTGTTTGGATTTCTCTCTTCTTGATCTTTTCTGGTGCCAAGGATGTGTAAGAGGTGGAGATATCTCCTAGAAATAAGATCCCATCTATCTAGGCATGATCTAGAGGAAGTTCTTGAGTTTGCCCAGTTTTTCTCAAGAGAGAGTTGATTTTATGGTTTTGCTCTTGTGAGTGATTTGGGTTGAGTTTGTGCTGTGATCTAACTTGCTATGATATGTGAGTGTAACACCCCAGCCAAACCATGACTTGGAATGCTACCCAACTAGAAGGAAAACAATAATATCTAAATACGTTATACAAAATTTCGGCAGAGTCTCCTTTGTTTATCTATCTAAACAGGGATTTCACAAGCAATTTCAAATAATACTACACAATTCTTCAAGTAATAAGTTCAATACTAAGAAAATAGATTAAAGATTACTGAACCATTCATAGATATAATAATTAGGGAAAGAACATGAGCAACATAAATATTCTAAACTTTTATTACAATTAAGGCACAAGAGCAATAAACAAATGGTACTTAGATAGTCCTTGCATCTAATATTTATTTGTTTCTTCCATTAATTCCAATATGGGTGTGACGTGCAAGTGCAACAAGTTTATTCCTTTCCCATGCATGTCGACCTCATAACGGTACCTAAAAAAAACAACAACAACAAGAGTGAGTCCAATGACTCAGCAAATATAATGGATAGTAATAAGAACATTCATGAACATCACTTCACCAAATCATCTATCATCCATATAAATAATTCATGCTATGCAAGATGATCAAAAATCTCTTTATCTCTTTCTCTTTTGCATTTTACCGGTAATGCAGAGTATGCATCCGTCAATACACACCCATGCCTGTACCATCTAGTACAGGGACCAATTGCCCATACTCCACAAGTATGAGGACCTTTAGCCCGTCATGTCATCAACATGACGGGGACCTCGGTGTTTGGTCATCTCGTGACCAAGACTTAAACAAATCAGCATGATGCATATGCGTGAATGTCTCAATAAATAAAACTTGCACTCACAATATCTATGCATCAGAAATTCTCATGAACACTTTCAATTGCAATCGACCATAAACAGTACCAACATATCATTATCATAATCATGATCACATATACTCATAATATAGATCAAACATCTACAAACCATCAATCATCAACAATCCACACTACAAATTTTAAACCATCATTATACTTGCCTTAACCACGAGAAAACGAGGGATGAGCAGAAGTGCGGCCCCTGGGATCCGTCCTCCTCCTGAATAATAATTATAATAATTGCTAAGACAACAATAGTGGATCTTTAGATTAAATAAAAACACCCACAAACTAACCCAACATATTTAGCTTGGTTCAAAACCCCAAATCCTTTCGGTCATCATGTCCCCCTCTACGGACAGTCAACTTCAAAAATTCATATCTATTGGTACAGAAGTCCAATAAGGCGTTCTCAGACTCTCTGGAAAAATAATTAAATTATCTAACTAAACCTAGTTGGTGTGCCTCCCTGATTCGGCCATCTTCTACCCGCACCATCCAATTTTCTAAAAACAGCAGTTTCATATCGGGTTCTCTGGACAGTGCAGTAAAACTATCGTAACTTTCAGCACGAATGTCCGATTCATGATTTATTGACCTTTCTGGAAAGCTACGGAAATTATCTACAACTTTCATAATATGGAGATCCTCTTATTCTCCTGTTTTCTAATTTCCCAAACCAATCTACAGAAACCTGACAGAAATTCCCCCGATCTGCAGAACAGTCCTACTAGAAAAATCATAACTTTTTCTACAAAGGTCCGAATGATGTGTTCTAGCACTTCATGGAAATATAATGATGTCCTCTACAACTCTATAGGAGAAGTCCAGACCTGAATCCCCACGAATCTACCCCAAAATAGCCATCTAACACAATCTGTTCTAGCAGTCCAGAATACCGACATTGCTAGCACAATTAAAATATACATCTATTTGGGGCAAAACAAGGATTACCCTTGATGAATTGCTGTAGAACACGATGAATACCCCACGAACTCCACTTCTTCTACTTTTCCTCCTTTTCCCTTCCTCTTCCCTTCCTCCGGATCCAATCGCCTTGCTGCGATTGATTTCCTTATTCCGCTCGACCGGTAGCGAATGGAGGTCTTGATCACCGGCAATGGAGGAGAGGGAGGAGAGGTGCTACTGGGGGCGCAAGGGGGGGGAGGCGGTGCAAGGGGTGCAGGGGCGCAGGGGGGTGCGAGGCGGTTAGGGTTGGAGGGGTGGGCACCTCCCCTCTTGACCGAAAATCCCACCTGGGCCAAGGTCCAGGCCCAGGTTGCCAGGAAAGTTCAAAAAACCCCCTCAAAAATTTGATATTTTATTCTTCCCTTTAAGGTCCTTCTCTCCGATTAATCGATTATATGTCGAATCTCTTCCAGGATATTACAGTGAGAATCCATCTAAGGTCATCTAGATCATCTAGAACTCATGAGCAAGTGCAAATCGAGGATTTCCTCTTTTGGCCGATTTTAGTGTAACCTTCCTTCAAAGGAAAAATGGTCATAACTTTGGCAACGATTCCCTCTATCATTGATTGGAATATGTTCATGACATTCTAGAGAAAGTGCATGACAAGTTTCAACTCATTAGAATCATTGGATCAAAAGTACATGGATTCATGGTTTTGAAATCATGCTAATTTTCTGATTCCTGACATAAAGGTCTGACTGCCCCAGCTAGCGGTCTGACCGATGTGGGTTTGCATTTAGGGAGTTTTGCCATCTATGGCTTTGGATTTTGGTGAGTTTATGAATTTGTGTTTCCACTGCATGTTGTTGTTGATATTTGGGGGAAGATTTTGTTGAGTCATTCACCCCTCTAACTCGGCATACTCGATCCTACAAAGCGTATATAAAAATGCAATAAAGCTTGCTTAACAAAAGTACTAAATATCCTATTTACTTGTTATTTTAGGTCAAGAAAATAAGCAAAGGAGATAAGTGAGGATATAAAAAATGCAAGGATAACATTGTTATTTTTTTAGTGGTGAATCCATGTCAGTACTTAATTTATATGATTTTTAAAAATTTTATATCTTGAATATATGAAATAAACCACAAAAGCACACAGAACTCCAACCTTGTAAAACATTTGCATGTCTTATTTATTTTTGCGCTGGTGTAAATACATGGCAACACAGGACTTGCCCATAAGTTATATTTATTTTGAGCATGTCTATGTATATACATAAGTGATATATATGCCGTTAAGTTTATGTGTCTTTTGGCCAGGTATGTTGCTCCCGAAGACTAGCTCCTTTATTCCTTCAAATGCATTTAGATTTAGCTTTTGGCACTTCTTAACTGCATAACTCGATGGTACTCTCCAAGGGCCCAAATAGGATATAAGTTGCGATAGTTGGGATAAGAGAAGAAAAGTGATGAGTTGGAGCCTCCGACACATTCCTGTAATAAAAAAAAAGCTTAGATTACTTTTCCGACAACACAGGACTTGCCCATAAGTTAATGGGATTGATCAACTTACTTGTTGAGGAAATTCACCGGTTTCCATTTGAATGTTGATCAATCGCTTTGCAGCGCGGTGCAAAGGTGTCGGATCACGGTCAGCCTGTGCATGAATAATATCTGCTTAAAAGATTTTCTATGTATGAGAATAATATGTAATATAAACTACAAGTCATAAATAAGAAGACTCAAATAATCAAACCTGCCCAGCATTAATGAGTGCTAACATAGCCCAAGCTGTGTTCACAGCATGATCACGACCGTCATCAAAATTGAGATAGACCTGCTAAGATAAATAATATTAAAACATGCTTGAATATTTTTCTAAGAAATGCATGTAGATATTATGCTATGATCACTTCCGCTCGTTTGGGTTTCAGCTTTTGACTTTTAGCTTCTAGTTTCTTAATTTCGTCTTTTTCTAGCTTTTAGCTTTTCTTTTTTTTCCCGTACTCCTTTGCATTGTCTGTAATGGGATAACCTATTTTTTCTATTTTTAAATTGAATTACACTGAAAAACTACCATCTATAATATAAAAAAGCCTCAAATAGTAAAAAGCCAAAAGCAACAAATTTAAGCCCAATCAGCACACCACCCCAGGATCTTATAGAAACTACAATGTTCATTTAATAAATGCTATATATCAACCTTTTTTCATAATTCTTTTATGAACCATCTTAATTTCAAGACATAACAGAAAGGGTGTGTTCTCAACTAGATTAGTACAAATTAAATATGTGAATGTTATGGACTAGCAATTCAAATCTTTGACGTATGGATTGTTTTCACCTAAATTTTAATGTTCATTTTTGGCATTAATATATCATCATGCCAAACACAACAAATAGAACAAGAGATCTAAATATTTTCTTGTGATGCATAAAATTAGCACATGGTAGAAATAAAAAGTTTTACCTTATTTTCATCGGAAAGATAGCTCTCTCCCCATCCACCGGAAGGTAGTTGCTTTGACAATAAAAAGTTACATGCTTTCCGAAGACAAGAACAATCATCGTATGACTTTCCAGCAGCCTTTAGTCCTTTAACTGCAAAGAATGTGCCATAGGTAAAACATACACCCCATGATCCATACCTATTGGAAAATAGCACTGTTAGTTTACAATAAGAAATCTGAGCATGCGTGCATAATAAAAAATGGTTGCTTGATACATATATTATTTTATTAATGAAATAATTATTTCGTATATACCATGATCCATCAGGCATTTGACTGTTCTCAATAAAACTAGCAGCATTTCCAATGCATTTCTCCATCTCTTTTTTGCGATATTCTGGGTATTGTTCTTTAAACAATGTCAAAGCATGGATACCTGAGGCGGTGCATTCAACAAACCTGCCAATTAAATTTAAATTATAAACAACTCATTTGATCAATAACGAATAAAAACTAACATGATTTAATTTAGGCATGTGTCTTACGGATAATCAACAATAATGTTTAGGAACATCTCAGAAGGGTTCAAAACCTAAACATCCATTAAAAATAGAGTCAGAAAACGCACTCATATATTTCACAAAACACGCTAATATTTCAAAATACAACTCACCTCCAGCCATGGATAAGTTCTTTTGGTTTCATAGGATGAAAATGTACCATCTTTGTTCTATAACACACAATAAATCCATCAACAAATGGATATTTATATGTAATAAAATATTTGATATACAATTAACTAAATATATCTTTTTATATGATAGTATTATGAATATAATGTTTTAAGTGTCCCCACATATGTCATGTTAAAGATGCGTGTTTGTTAAATGGTTTCCTTGTAGGGTATCATCAACATGCATGGACATATAGTCGCTCTATAAACATATGTATGTATGTACACCCACACATACACACACATGTATACATATGCATACATATATACATATATACGTACATATACATATACATATACATATACATATACATATACATATACATATACATATACATATACATATACATATACATATACATATACATATACATATACATATACATATACATATACATATACATATACATATACATATACATATACAATATAATTAACTAGGACACCATGGTACCCTAACACCATGATTTAAAATAAGTATTTTTCCTATGTATTGCATACAAAAAAATTTGAAATTTTTTACGTATCAAGTTTAACGAGTTTAGTAACTAGCTTAACGAGTTTGAACCAAAATTCAAACTATAGTTGCCTTTTTTATGATAGTTTGTTTGTAGGTATGTGTTGATATATATAAAAATCAGCAAAGCATGTGATAAACAATGTTGAAAATCTTTCGATTTGAGTACTTTTTTTCAAAGGTATGCATTTCATTTGAATTATTATAGATGAGTATATACCCTAAATCTGAAATTTTCAAAAAATATACCCGAATTTGGGCTAAATTCGCGTATTTAAAACCATGGTTCCCTGACACCATGGTGTCCCATTACACATACATACATATATACGTACGTACATATATACATACGTACGTACATCTATACATGCATGCATACATACATACATGAAATCTTTGCTATATACTCTTTTCCATATATAAAAGAAGGATATACATAAATTATACTATAAAAAGTGAACTTTGATGAAATTTTTCGTGGAACTCACTTTGGAGTATCTTATAATCATTATTAGAGTATGTTCAAAAGGATAAACAACTATAATTTATTTGTTTAAGCGGCATATGAGAAGTGAAAGTACATATACGTATATACATATATATATGTATATGTATATACATACATACATACATTATGTACGCATGTATGTATGTACATATATGCATATACATACATACATGTATGTATGTATGTATGTATGTATATGTGTGTATATATATGTATGTGTGTGTATACACACATATATAATTTTTTCTGTTCCAAAGTATGCTCCAAAATTGACTACTTCCAATTTTAATTTTTCATTTTTTTTGAGAACCAATCCTTCCTATCTTCTATGAAAAGCTAGGAGGGAGTATCTACCAATTATACCATAGTTATAACTAAGAGTTGATATTGAAGTTTAGTACAGATTAAAAATATGCAAACCCATCTTGAGGAGTACATATAATTATTGTGCCTTTAAAACAAATAACTTTAGTTAAAAAGAAAAGCAATATAACACAAGGTCAATATAGGGTGCATACCATATAGTTGAAAAGACAATCAACAGCATCGAATAATCTTTGTCGTTCTACTGGTTGTGTAATAATGCTGGGAGAAACCTTTTCCAATAGTAACAAAGCCTGGAGAAAACATTTCTAGTGAGATTTTATATAAGAAATAGGTATATTAATGCATGACTCACCGCTAGTCCTTCAGCGGTGCAATCGGATAAAGCCCATCCATTGTCTGCAGTCGAGAGAGTCCAAGAACCTTTTGAAGGTTGGCGATGCCAATATCTTTGATCTCCTGGATGATCTTTAAGAACCTTTTATCAACCAAACAAAAAACTTCATGTTTTTTTGGAGGTTGGAACTTAATAATCTAAGAAAGGTAGTGTTGGATTTGAACCTGGGAATTCTTAATGCACTCATAGGCACGGTTAAGAGTTGGTCCATATTCTTGAGCAAGATTAGTTGAACAAATAGCTCGAACCATAAATGTTGTTTCCCAAAGGTTAGCACCGTCACAAATCTGTGAGGATGTGACAACCAATTAGAAATTCCTAGTATGGAAATGTATTGTTTCTACGCGTAAGACTGTCTAAAGAAAACTCCGCCAATTTCAGTTCAAATATGAATAACTCCAATTTCAATATTCATAAAAAATCTAACCAGGTTTTTTTTGGTCAAATTGGTCATTCATGAAGTTGAATGATTCGGTGATAACAAGCTAAGTAATCATAGTGGGTAGTTTGAAAATTAAGCATGTGGACTTCAATAGTGAAGAAAAAGCTATAAATAACCTTGACTGTAACTTAAATGAACATTTTTATCTCCTTTTATAATAGGAATGTTTCTTTCGATGAAACACTGCATAAGAGAAGAAACTTCAAATATGTACTTGTGCCCTGTGTCACGTGCGTGCGCACAGGCACTCATATATTTTTTTCAATTTATTAGAATAAGCATCTTATTGGTCCGTTAATGAAAATAAGAACACAAGTGCATAAGTAATCAAAAAAATTGTTAGAACCTGTGACTTCATCCCATCTTCCGCAACCCACAAGTAATCAAAAATCCTTGGAAGATGTCTTTTGAATGCCTCTGAGTTTGGATCTTCTATCCAACAACAGATCATATTTAGTCCCTAAACACAAAATAAGTTTCTTCAATAATCACCTTGTTAATAGCACAAATAAGTTCAGATGTTGCTCTAACTCACTGATTGATCATTTAGTTGTAAATAATAACTAATGCTGAACTAGAAGAACATTCTAAGGAGTTAATAATTAATCACCTTGTTAATAGCACAAATGCAAATGTATTGACTATTTTCGTCCTCATAATGAATATGCTCCATAAGATTTCTCAAAGCTTTCTCTCGTAACTTTGTCAGAGGCCAACGGTTTAATAGTGGTTCTGCAAACTTGTGAAGAGTTGTCCACAGAACTTCCTGTACAAATGTACGTGGGTAGCGAAGATCTTCCTGCAAGAGTGAGTAAAAACAACCAACAAATCTAGGAATATTAAGATAGTACACAAGTTGACCATTTTGAGTTTTTAAGACATCCATTTGCATTATAGAATATTTCCACCAAAGGCATCTTTGAATCGACTATTCAAAGGGGTAAAGGGAAACTACACACCTGGCAACATGTGTTGCGAGCCTTGTTCCAGTCAATTTTATCATACGGCTCACAGTAGAGCTCTTCCCTCAAGTCCAATATAGTTTGTGTGATTGGCCCAACAAACCTTTTCCCATAAATATAAGCCATAGGCAAGTACACAATTCGGCAAAAGCACCAGAATTTTCCTATGCAAAAGGGTTTAAAATAGTATTTTATCATGAATGCTTTGGTCATGTGTAACAAAAGATCAACAAGAGAACTAGATATTTTTTTATGGATAGCAATATACTCCCTCCATTTCACAATATCAGTCCAAACCAACTGTGAGTATAGACCAATAAGACACTAAATCTTTGAAATGATTAATGATATTGGACCATACATGTCCCTATTGAATGACAAACTATAACTACTACACCTCATTTACAACATTTAAACAAGGGTATAGATAGGGGTGAAAACGGGTCGGGTTAATCCCGACCGATCCGGCACCGAATCCGATTGGTACCGAATCCGATTGGTACCGAATTCGGAGAAAAAAATATGGGTTAGGATATGGTAACAGCAATATCCGTCCGAATCCGATATCCGTCCGAATTCGATACGTCTTCAAGTTTGATTTCAGGTTAGTGCTACTATTTGACGTTTCATTTTCTTTTACAATGGTAAAATAAAATCTTCCACATCAGCTATTAAGTAGTAACATCAAGTTCTTGACAGTACGTCCTCCTACTCGATTTGTTGTACTGCATGCATTCCTTACAAACAAGTAGGGGTGCAAACGGCTCGGGTTAATCCCGACCGATCCGGTACCGAATCCGATTGGTACCGAATCCGATTAGTACCGAATCCGGAGAAAAAAATATGGGTTAGGATATGGTAACAACAATATCCGACCGAATCCGACCCGTTTTCACCCCTAGGTATAGAGTGGAAATACTATAATAATTACGCTCTTGATTTCCTCGATGGGTTAATGTTGTGACATGACACTTCCCGAGAAAATGGACTAATTTTGTTATATAGAGGGAGTATAATAATAATAGTAATCGATGATCGACAACAACCTAATGAACAACTGGTAAGCATAGCAAAAATTTTGTACGCTACCAGGATGAATTGGAAGGAAACGTGGGACCAGCCACAGTTCAGGAATCATTGGATTGTTTCCGGACCAATCGTATAAGCCAAGCAGCTACAATTAAATTCATGCAGGAAGAATCCATGGTGAGTATTGCCTTCCAAAGAAAATAGTGTGTGGTAAGGAATAATGCACTATTGATACCGAAATCCAAATCTTTCCCCACTGAGGTATAGAAGCAGCGCTGCCATGGGCCAGTATCCAAGCTCGGCCTTTCTCCATTGCACCGTCACCGGCGTTGGGCCCCTCACCTAGAAGCCTCAGGGTGACATAGTTCAGCACAGACCCGAACATCGTGCTGGGGCCCAAAATATGCAACCCCCACCCACCATCCTCGCGCTGCACATGAATTTCGTTTTTTCAGTAACCAATAAATTCTCCCTCAATTTTTTTTCACGTAATAAACACAGGGTACTAGTAATGAATATATCCTTAATTACCTGATGGTTGTAGATGTATCGACGTATCTCCTTCTGATGCTCCAATGATAAGACGGTATCGAGTGTCCCAGTGACGTACAAAGCGAACAGCTAGTAGAGGGTGTGCATTATTACATGTGTACATGCATATATCCGTTAAAGTGCAATGAGAAATAAGCACCTACATACATACCATGATAGGCATGATGCACATAACCCCAGAAAAATCACCAGGCCAGTGCCCATCATGCGCTTGTAATGTGGAGATACGGTTGAGTGCCCGTCTAAGTGTGGTTATCACTGCTTCCCCTGTGACAGCGTCGTCTTCTCCCAGTTTAACACTGGGAAGGTTTGTTTCGAGCGGGTTCATCTTGGCGTACTGTGATGCATGACAACAATATGTAAGTTAAGCATTTAACTAGATTTACTTGTTCACGAGTACATAGATGTAATTAGATATTTGCCTTCGATGTAATTAGAAAAAAGGCATGGTTCTAGGGGCATTTGACAATTTATCCCACCTCACATAGATGTAATTAGATATTTGCGCGGCCTTCGATGTATCAGTGACAGGCGGGTTCTAGGGGCACATGTCAACAACACATGAAGGAGCAAATGCTCGATTGTATCTATTCGTAGTAGCAAATCCTTAATTTTCCCTTCCTAAAATACCATGGTGAAGGCATATATAAATGTCCCAGTTTCCCAGTCTCTCGTTGGTAGCCATTAATCATGATGTTATGTTCCAGAGATTTATTTGATTCAATTCATATATTATACATTGACATGGGACGACAGAACAATGCTACGTTCCTCGTTCAATTTTAATCTTGACCACAGCGTATATAGCATTTTACTGTACCCGCTTGGCTGCAGGCTGTTTACGAAGGTACTTATGCCAAGCTGTATGTACCTGCATGCGCATGAAGAGGTCGTCGCACTGCCTCCTCTGGAACCTGTTCTTCCGGTACTCCTCGCGCGCTCTCTCGACCTCGGCGAGCTCCTCCGGCGTGCCGAGGTCCGGGTCGAACTCCCAGACATGCCGGCCCACGAAGTTGTTGGTCGACTGCATCCATGGCCCGCCACCCTCACCGATCTTGAGCTTCCACATGGCGATGGTGATGGCGCCGGGGAAGGCGGTAAATTGCCGGAGCACTGCAAGTGGTGACCACCTGGAGGGCCAGAGAGAAGAAGACGAGGCAGGAAGCTATAACGATGCTTAGAACGAAGGCGAGGGAGTGTATGTGCGACGCCAGGAAGACCTCGAGCCCGTGCATCTTCTGGTTCGACGGCTCGCGGAGGCACCTATTTATACCCGGCCCGGTCGGCGCACGGCCGTCCTCCAGCGCGCGGGGCCTGCGCTGCATGACCTCACGTACGTGCATTCAGGGAAAGTAACTAGGTAGTGCTAGTACCTAGTACTTCCTTTCTCGGTGTCTGGCTGTCGGCGTCATACTCCTATGGCTGATATAGTAATATGGATTCTTTTCTCATGAGTGAGCAAATCGTTGACTTTGGAGTAATTAACTGTGATAAACCACATTTCTTAATTAGCGCTAATAATTGATTAAGCATAAATACCATTAATTCAGCAAATCCACAAATTAGTCATACTATAATAAAAAATCTCTTCTGAGCAAATAAAAATATAACAGTCCACATTACATTACACTACTACAGAAAGGGCCATCACAGACGGTTCAAAACCATCATCATAGATAGTTTCTAAAACCATTTGAATTTATGTGTCTGTGATAATTGGTGGTTATCACAGACGGCTCTCGAACCGTCTGTGATATGTTACAATATAGACAGTTTTAGTTAAGAATCATCTGTGATAGTCTAATATCACAGACGATTCTAATTAAAAACTGTATGTGATAGTCCATTCCATCAATTTACATTTTCCGAATGTATAAAATCCAAATTTAAACATGATAATTAGCTTGAATCGATGAGAGATTTATCACTAAGCCTCTCCAATGTAGCATATTATATATTTCCGTAAATTAAATCGTAGCCTACACAAGAAATACAGAGCCGGGTCTAGAGGAAGGGTTTCAACTGAGCGCATGTGAGATGGGACCTCCTACCAAATCCCATGTAAACATGTCTTTGATCATTTAATTAAAGTAATTTCGTGTAAAAATTATTATTATGCTAGATTAATCACTAGTGCTGAATAATTTGCAGGTCAGAATGTTGCGCTTACAAGTTATCACTACGAACACCTCGTATATTTATCATGTCCATTGTAAATCTATGACTGGTTTGCCCAATATGTACATTGTATATATATTTGGTACCATTTTGAGTTTTTAAGGCATTGGAGAACCACCTTATGTTGGGACTGTAGTTGTACGATTTCACTCACCGGATTTTGAACTCGCACAAATCTGTAGATTTGATCTTAGCAATTTCTTGTTTATTCGTTTATTAATTGATTAAGCATGTACGGTACCAAATAATTTCTACCTAACGTGCCAAATCGCCCGTCTTGTTGCAGTGTATAATAAATTAAAATGCCAGCAAGCCAGCTAGCTAAGTTGACTATATTGAGCATCTGATTGTGCCGTGCGTCATATGTGATCTTCATGAGAGGGACATGACTGTAACTTATTAATATTGCGACACAACTCATTAGTCATTGAATTAGTAACTAGTATACTAGCTCGAGCATCACGAGGGCTAAATAATTTGCAGAACATAATGTCGCGCTTACAAGTTATCACTACGAACACATGCGAGGCTGCGAACACCAAACACGGGGATCGATGTTGCTGCCGTCTCAACGTTATCCTATCCTTTTCTGAGTATTTTTTTCTTGCATGATGAGGCAAATCCTTTTTAGAGCAGAGTCCGTCGGTGCTCGTCCAAACTCGTCCTCTTTCATGCAGACTTAATAGCTTGTCCTCTTTCAAACGGACAGTCTTAATCTCCACTCCTCCATCCTCTTTCATAGGGACTCGATAGTTCGTCCTCTTTTAGACATACGGTCTTAATCTTCACTCATGTGGGATGCATATGTGTACTCTTTTCTATAGTTTGTACCGATATAGTTGAGTGGATACATGTTGATGTACCACTCTCTTATTCTCTATATCGTGTGAAGGTATCTATCAAATTAAGTCTTTTATGTTCACCAAAGTTGGTCTCTTGCATGCTATGAATATGCATTTAATGCAATGCATGAGTTTCATCATTATTTACCATTCTATCTTCACCACTTGCCATCACCATCATCATGTATTCATCATCATGAATTCATCAAAGTAAACAAAACAGTAAGGTAGATATTTCATAAACATCAACTACTTAAGGCAACCATTGCCTACTGTTCTATGATGCACTTGCCTATTTAGCCTCATGGGCGATGCGTGGATGTCACAACCCTAAACCTCCACCAAGACAACTAATAGCCCATATCAAAACATGCCATAACAATACAAATACACAAACGGAATGGCATCGCTCCTACGTGAAAACCTGACCTGACTAATCCTCCTTTCAACGGGCAATCCTCCGGCTATCTCACGAACCCAACGACCAAAACTCACATGTTGGAAACCAAACATAGTAAACCATTCATGTCCTGGGATCTACATGAACGTCCCCACATTTCTCTAGTCATGCAAACCACACCACTTTGGGAAGCTGCAAAAAATTTTCTAAGTATTCCTATTTATCACAATTATTTAAATTCGACTATCCACGGGGCGAACCATGTCAATTAGCACAAAGGCTACCAAGGATGACGGATTTTTTTCCTAAACAGCAGCCTTCTCAGAAGCATACCTCCCAAACCATTTAGCCAAAAATGGAGTTCGAGCACTATACAGAAGTATATCTACAACTTCTTTGTTATAGCCATATCCTAAATTTTTTTGGTGTCTTTCACTTCCAGATCTGCAATTCCCATGACACTTGCTAGCCATTAGGATTAACCACGCTACTCACCCCTTCTATCCTCAATAACCACTATGAATCACACTTAATGATAAATTAGCCAAGGAGAAGAGAGCTCAGATTGTTACCTAAAATGGTGTGAGTAAGGATGATGGAATCAGAGCAAACGTGCCCACCTTCCTTTCTTCCTTCCTTATCCCTTCTTGACTAAACCCCTCTCCCTTCTTCCTTCCCTTTCTCTTCCTCCTTCTTTCTTCCTTATAGGTCGAGTCTTCTTCTTCTTTCCCTCAACTTCATTTTTTCTTGGCCGGTCCCCACTTCCCTTCTCCTCGTTCGCAACGATGATGGTCGACAGTAGCGCCGACGCTTGAGCAGGGATAGCGTAAGCAAGGGAGTGGCATAGGCCGAGGAGTGGTAGTGATGGAGGGAGCAGTTGGGAGTGATGGAATAGGCACAAGGCGGCGGCAAGCTCGGCTCGACGCAAGACCAGGGGGAGGTGATACATGGGCAACATGGCTAGTGACGACACATGATGGTACGGTGATGCGTGGAGAAGCCAACGACCTAAGGTGACGAAGGATGGCTGTGCAACGGCACAGGTGAGGCGGTGGCAACCTGGCTTGGGGTATCTTGGGCGGTAGTGGTGGTGGGGAGTAGGCTAGGGCAGCAAGCCCCTTTACCGTGCCCCTCCCGTCTTATAATATAAAGATGGTCGGATGGGCCTAGGCCGATTGGGCCTAAAACTCCCCTCCTCTTTTTTTCTTCTAGGATATTACGCAATACCCCCCTTAATAGAATTTAACCCTAAATTCTAAACTTGACATTCTACATAGAAAACAAAACATGACAAACTGAACGGATAAACAATTCTTACTTGTACCCATCGAGAACAACTCTGGATACCTCTTGTGCATGTGGGAATTCAATGCACAAGTTGCTTTTTGCTTAGTTTGATATGCCCAAAGCACCTTGATGTACTTTAGCATCTTATGCCTCAGCACCCTCTCTGATTCCTCTAGATTTCGCACTGGATGAGACTTGAAGGTGATGCCTAGCTTAATTGTCAACGGTTCTAGAGAAACCTCATGCTCTGGGTCTCTCAGGTACATTCTCAACATAAAAATATGGAACACATTGTGTACTCTGCGCATGGGCTCAGGAAGGTCCAAGCGATAGGCTTTCTTTCCAATTCACGCTAGAATCGAAAACGGTCCAATGTATCTCAGCTAAGCTTTTCTTTACTACCAAATCGCACAATGCCTTTAGCCATCGATACTTGTCAGGAGAACCTAATCACCAGCCTCCAACTCCAACTCCCTCTTCCTCACATCTGCAAAACTCTAGTACCCACTCTTAGCCTCTCTATCCCCAGTTTGTTGTACCCAATGCTGAAAAGAACAACACAAAACCCTTCACCTAAACACGCCTCTCTCCCTTTCTCACCGAACTACCGATACTGTTAGCTTGAATGTCCAGGGTACCAAACTTGTACTCAAGAAACTAAAACATAAAGTGTTTTATATTTATATCTAAACATAAATTCTCATCTCTCGTAATTGGTTGACTTATTAATATTAGGACAATTACCACCAGAAGGAATAACCCATTATAGCACACTATTTTGTTTCTTACAAACATCTAATTATTGAAAGTCAATATATTATGGATATCCACATGATATTCTCTACAATATTACAGTGAACAAAATTTGAATCTATCGTCCACCAGGCCTACTTCACACCAAGAGATAAACACCCAGGGGTAAAAGTTCACAGCAAAATAGTCAACTTCAAACTGTCATAACATGAGTTACATCCAACCCAACCAATTGTTCAGACATTCTATGGAAAGGTAATGTAATTACCCACAACTTCCTAGTGGCCTACCTTTCTTGATTAATCCTATACTGCCTAAGAACAAATCTACTAACCAAGCCTCTCTGGCAAATTCAAATCGTGAAACACACAAAACAACCACTAATCTCCACTCTAAACCATACTGATTGACAAACTAGCAAAAGCTGGGATCTTGGGTCGTTACCAACCCAAACTTGGACTCTCCTCCTATGAAAAATGAGTTGTACCCGGATTCCCCTAGGGCTGCCTCTCTGTCCCTAAAGGGCAACCGCCACCTTCCCCAAGGGGGAGCACCTCTCTAGGCTTCTTCTTCTTTTCCCTAGGACTTTGGCATGACCACTCAAGGAGATAGATAGGGAGGCAAGGGACAGATTGAGAAGGTAGAAGAGAACAATTCGCGTGTTTTTTCCATTATATCTTCTTAGATCATGGATAATCCTCTAATAATTTCACCCTATCGTGTAGATAAACATTTGCATGAATTAACTTGGTAATTAGGGTTTGATTAGCTCTGTGGATCATGCTAATTCTTGTTAAGGATTTCTAGGTTTTTCTGGTTTCATGCAATTTAGATCTAAACTATTTTTGAGGGCTTTGGAGACCAAATCCGGAGAGGTGATGTACCAATGAGTTGTACATGACTTTTTAATATTTCCAACAAGATCAAGATCACTAAATTTATAAGATATGGTCTTTGTAAGTCTGTTGTCCTGCAGGTCATTACAATCGATCGATGCTGGGGTTTTTATATTTTGAGCCTTTAATACAATTGAATTAGGTCTGTTAAATAACTATAGAGTTATAGATAATTTCATTAGCTTTCTATAGAGTCCTAGCTTATTCATTTTAAATGGGTATATTGAAATTTATGGTTCTGTGAACGTGTCTATTTTGGAATTAGTTTTCATTGGATGCAGTTGTGGGAATAAGCTAATTTTACACTTAGTAGATGATAGCATTAAATTCTTGGGTCAGCAAAAAGGTGTAGATAATGTTCAATAGATTCTAAAAGTGGTATCATTTACTATGTTTCGTGTTGTTGAAATTAGGAATTTTGTTATCTAGAATCGTTTCAGATTGATCTTCGGGATTGAAAACGAGGGCTTAGACGACCTAATCAAGAAATTTGGATCACTATAAAAATGTAGAAAATCTTGTGTAGATTTCATAAATGATATTATTTAATATGTTTTGGCTCCTAGGTTGCGAGTTATGCTTGTTAATTTGAATGATAGGATATCAATATCAGTAAGTTGGGGGAGGAAAGAGGCATGTTTAAGTGTAGAAGTACATGATCTTATTTGCATGTTATGGATGTGTATTTATGCACTGTACTATGATTGTTATCAAATTCTAATGCTTTGTTTCGGTGGTTGATCACCGATCATCACGTATTACTTTTGGTTATCTAAATTTACTCATGGTGTTATATTTACTTGATTCTTATTGAATATGATGTGATATAATGATGATGAGTACATGATATCGATGGTTACATGGTAATGTTAGTATATGGTAAATGATTATTAAAAAGTATTGCACCACTTGCATTCGCATCATGAAAGTAGTGCATGAGCCAAGTCAGTGAGAAAGTCATATAACTAATTTAGAGTACATGTATAATGTCAGTAAGAAAGTTATATGACTAGTTCGGAGTGCTCTGGAGAAAGACCTACCTCACTAGGCCCTCCACGGGATTGAGGTTGAGACCTTGCATGAAAGAGGGCAGGGTAAGTGTGGTTTATTGACGGGTGAACACTCCGCTATACTAGTACGAGCTATGATGACGAAGAGACATGTGCATGTGCGTTGCATTAATGAAAAGAAAAGATGTAAAGAGATTTATGGATGATGCCATGGTTATGTTATGTAGTGATACACGGATGTTGACATGGTTAAGTATTGTCTATTGCTTATTGATGTTTATTGTTTCATTATGTACTTGCTGAGTCGTCGTCTCACACTTGTTTAATTGTTGTTTTAGGTGACCGATGAGAACAACATGAATGGGAGGGAATAGCACATCATTGAAACATGCATCACTGTCGTTTCACCTGTCACACTTCAATATGTTCCTTATATATTAGAAAGATCATTCATGCAACTATTAGAGTTAGTTAATGAGTCTTCCTAGAACATAATAATATTATAATGGAATTATGTTAATTAAAGTATTGTTGGTTAAATTCGATATTTGGTTATCTCAATTCATGAAATTTTGCCTTCATCTCATGAATGGTAAGTTTGCTCTTGGGTGCATGGTTCTGGGCATTCTCGAGCATGTGGTCTCAGGCGTTCTCAGGCACATGGTCCTGAGCATGCTTGGGCACGAGGTTCCAATGTTGTATTTGTGCTAATTGTAATCCATGTCCTTTATCAACTGTCATGCTTGTGTTTAAGTAAGTGTCTTGTGGAAACACAGTTAAAATATTGTTGTTGGAAGTTTGTTAACTATGGTTTAAATTAGTAAGGAAAAAATGTAGTGATGGCATTCTGGTCTCTCTTTGGGCCGGGGTGTTACATGAGGAGTCTCTACTGTATAAGCCCTTATGTTGAGAGAGAGAGAGACTTAGGTCAATCAAGTCAGGGTTAGGGTTTTGTTGTATTGGAACCTTATGTGTGTGTTCCAGGGTTAGAGCTCTGCTATCATAAGGGATTGGCCGTAAAACATTTCTCTCCAAGTAAAATGAACATCTAAAGTTTGCTCAAGTGAGTTGTGCTATGGATCCCCTCTTGCGCTTTTGATTTTCTTAGTTTTTTGTTTTGATTTCTCTCTTCTTGATCTTTTCTGGTGCCAAGGATGTGTAAGAGATGGAGATATCTTTAGATATAAGATCCCATCCATCTAGCCATGATCTAGAGGAAGTTTTTGAGTTTGCTCAGTTTTCCTCAAGAGAGAGTTGATTTTAGGGTTTTGCTCTTGTGAGTGATTTGGGCTGAGTTCGTGCTATGATCTAGCTTGCTATAACATGTGAGAATCCATCTAAGGTCATTTAGATCATCTAGAACTCATGAACAAGTGCAGATCGAGGTTTTCCTCTTTTGTCTGATTTTGGTGTAACCTTCCTTCAAATAAAAAATGGTCACAACTTTGGCAATGATTCCCTCTATCGTTGATTGGAATATGTTCATGACATTCTAGAGAAAGTGCTTGACAAGTTTCAAGTCATTAGAATCATTGGATCAAAAGTACATGGATTCTTGGATTTAAAATCGTGCTAATTTTCTGATTCCCAACGTAAAGGTCCAACCGCCCCAGCTAGCAGTTTGACCGATGTGGGTTTGCATTTATGGAGTTTTGCCATCTGTGGCTCTGGGTTTTGGTGAGTTTATGAATTTGTGTTTCTACTACATGTTGTTGTTGATATTTAGGGAAAGATTTTGAAGAGTCATTCACCCCCTTTGACTCGGCATACTCGATCCTACAAAGCGTATATAAAAATGCAACAAAGCTTGCTTAACAAAAGTCCTAAATATCCTGTTTACTTGTTATTTTAGGTCAAGAAAATAAGCAAAGGAGATAAGTGAGGATATAAAAATGCAAGGATAACATTGTTATTTTTTTTAGTGGTGAATCCATGTCAGTACTTAATTTATATGATTTTTAAAAATTATATATCTTGAATATATGAAATAAACCACAAAAGCACAGAGAACTCCAAACTTGCAAAACATTTGCATGTCTTATTTATTTTTGCGCTGGTGTAAATACATGGCAACACAGGACTTGCCCATAAATTCTATTTATTTCGGGCATGTCTATGTATATACATGAGTGGTATATATGCCGCTAAGTTTTTATGTCTTTTGGCCAGGCATGTTGCTCCCAGAAGACTAGTTCCTTTATTTCCTTAGTTGAAATGCATTTAGCTTTTGACACTTCTTAACTGCATAACTTGATGGTACTCTCCAAGAGCCCAAATAGGATATAAGTTGCGATAGTTGGGATAACAGAAGAAAAATGATGAGTTGAAGCATCCGACATGTTCCTGTGATAAAAAAAAAGAGCTTAGATTAGTTTACCGGTAAAACCATTACTAACTTTTAATGGGTTGATCAACTTACTTGTTGCGGAAATTCACCGGTTTCCATTTGAATGTTGATCAATCGCTTTGCAGCGCGGTGCAAAGGTGTCGGATCACGGTCAGCCTGTGCATGAATAATATTTGCTTAAAAGATTTTCTATGTATGAGAATAATATGTAATATAAACTACAAGTCATAAATAAGAAGACTCAAATAATCAAACCTGCCCAGCATTAATGAGTGCTAACATAGCCCAAGCTGTGTTCACAGCATGATCACGACCATCATCAAAATTGAGATAGACCTGCTAAGATAAGTAATATTAAAACACGCTGGAATGTTTTTCTAAGAAATGCATGTAGATATCATGCTATGATCACCCCCGCTTATTTGGGCTTCAACTTTTGGCTTTTAGCTTCTAATTTCTTAATTTTGTCTTTTTCTGGCTTCTCTTTTTTTCCTTATATTCCTTTGTATTATCCGTGATGGGATAACTTATTTTTCTATTTTTAAATTTAATTACACTGAAAAAACTGCCATCATCTACAGTATAAAAAACATTCAAATAGAGAAAAAAGCCAAAAGCCACAAATTTAAGCCCAATGAGCACACCACCCTAGGATCTTATAGAAACTACAATGCTCATTCAATAAATGCTATATATCAACCTTTTTTCATAATTCCTTTATGAACCATCTTAATTTCAAGACATAACAGAAAGGGTGTGTTCTCAACTAGATTAGTACAAATTAAATATGTGAATGTTGTGGACTAGCAATTCAAATCTTTGACGTATGGATTGTTTTCACCTAAATTTTAATATTATTTTTGGCATTAGTATATCATCATGCCAAACACAACAAATAGAACAAGAGATCTAAATATTTTCTTGTGACACATAAAATCAGCACATGGTAGAAATAAAAAGTTAACCTTATTTTCTCCTGAAAGATAGCTCTCTCCCCATCCACCTGAAGGTAGTTGCTTTGACAATAAAAAGTTACATGCTTTCCGAAGACAAGAACAATCATCGTATGCCTTTCCTGCAGCCTTTAGTCCTTTAACTGCAAAGAATGTGCCATAGGTGAAACATACACCCCATGTTCCATACCTATTGGAAAATAGGAATGTTAGTTTACAATAAGAAATCCGAGCATGCGTGCATAATAAAAAACAGTTGCTTGATACATATATTATTTTCTTAATGAAATAATTATTTCATACATACCATGATCCATCAGGCATTTGACTGTTCTCAATAAAACTAGCAGCATTTCCAATGCATTTCTCCATCTCTTTTTTGCGATATTCTGGGTATTGTTCTTTAAACAGTGTAAAAGCATGAATACCTGAGGCGGTGCATTCAACAGACCTGCCAAATAAATTTAAATTATAAACAACTCATTTGATTAATAACGAATAAAAGCTAACATGATTTAATTTAGGATGGGCATGTCTCTTACGGATAATCAACAATAATGTTTAGGAATGTCTCAGAAGGGTTCAAAACCTAACCATCCATTAAAAATAGAGTCAGAAAACACACTCATATATATATTTCACAAAACACGCTAATATTTCAAGATACAACTCACCTCCAGCCATGGATAAGTTCTTTTGGTTTCGTAGGATGAAAATGTACCATCTTTGTTCTATAACACACAATAAATCCATCAACAAATGGATATTTATATGTAATAAAGTATTTGATATACAGTTAACTAAATATATATTTTTATGTTATAATATTGTGAATATAATGTTTTAAGTGTCCCCACATATGTCATGTTAAAGATGCGTGTTTGTTAAATGGTTTTCTTGTAGGGTATCATCGACATGCATGGACATATTGTAATACTGGCAAACCCAGCCAGCCCATCTCTCACCATATATATATATATATATATATATATATATATATATATATATATATATATATATATATATATATATATATATAGAGAGAGAGAGAGCGAGAGGGTAAGCCAAACCTGATTTCTTCTCTTCCCGTGCCTATCCATTGCTTGCCGCTCCCTCGTATTCTTTGTCGTCGCAGCGCCGCCGCCGCCAATAGCGCGCTCATCGACTCGGCAGCCGCCGCCCCCCCGCGCGCCACCACCGCCGCCGCTTGCTTGCTCTCTCTGGCCGCCGCTTGCCGCCGTTCCCAATGTCGCTGCCGCCGACCCGCCACCGGTGCCGCTGCTCCTGCTGCCGCTCGGGGCGCCGCCCTCGTTCGCGCCCCGCCTCCCTGCTCGCGCCGCCGTCGCCGCTCCCCTGCTCTGCCGGCTGCTCGCCGCGCAAGGGGGCAAGGGGGAGGGCCGGGCTCCGGCGAGGAAGAGGAGGAGAGGGGGGCCGTGTCGGCTGACCGGGAGCGAGGAGCCGGCGGGCGTGAGGAAAAAGAAGAGAAGGAGGGAGGCGTCGGCGAAGAAAAAGAAGGAGGAAGCCAGAGCGCCGGGTCGGGAGCGAATAAAAAGAAGAAAGAAGGCCAGCGCAGCCGCCGCCAGGAAAGAAAAAAGAAAGAGAGAAGGAAAAGAGAAAAGAGAAAAGAAAGGAAAAGGAAGAGAGAAGGAAAAGAGAAAAGAAAGGAAAAAGAAGGGGAAAAAAAGGAAAATCTGATCCGTCGCCAGATCTGCCCGATCCGGCCAAGGAAAAGGAAGTAGTGCCTCGATCCGGTCATTCGGGGCCAGGGTAACGACTCGAAAACCCTTCTCCCTGTTTATTTGCCGAGTCATGCATAAGTTAATATACCGATAATTAGAATGGATGCATGTGATCAGTTAGTTATCGTATATTAATATGAATGCCTGAACAACGAAATCGGTACTGCCACTATTGATTTGGTCGATCCGTGGCAGGAGAGAGGGGAGGGGAATAAATTGAGGTTCAATAGTGCGATCGATTAAAATGAGAGTAAGCGTGTAGATTTTCATCGGCGAGTACAAATAATGAGATCGCTAATTTTACAGACTGGTTAAGTATCGGGACAATCAGATGTCGCCCGGTGGGACATGATTTGATTATGTCGGGTTGGACGTTAGAGTGATGTCGATTACTCGTATATGATTGTATTGCATTAGCGATGAATTGAAATGGTTAATGCTTGTTCAGGTGGCGGTTCGAGTCTGGTGCCGTCCACGCACCGTCCGCTAGGTTAACAGGCAAGTGTATGGTAGAACAGTAAATTGTGGGAATGGTTATTATTCATGTTTTCATGCCATGAATTACAGTGTTTATGAGATGATGTATATGAATTGTGCTAATCATACCTTGATGGTATCGTTTCTGATTAGACATTCATATTTAAAGCATATTGCATCATGCAAAATGCATAAGAGCCAGGTCGGTGAGAAAGTCATGACTAGTCCGGAGTGCTCTTGAATAAGAGCAAGGTCGGTGAGAAAGTCAAATGACTAGTCCGGAGTGCTCGGAATAAGACCTCTGAGGTAGGCAAATGAGTGGTCCATCGACGGGTGGACACTCCGCTATCCGAGTATAAGCTACGATTCTGAGCATACAGATGCATTGCATTCATTGCATTGCATGAAAGTGACAGAGAGTGACACGATTCTGAGCAGTTGTGATTCTGATTCTGAGCATACAGATGCATTGCATGATATTGCATTGCATGGAAGTGACAGAAAAGTGATCTGATCTGAGCGGTTGTGATTTACTGATTTACTGACTCTGATTGATTTGACTTACAGTTCTGAGACATAGAATTGAATTACATTTTACAGACATAGGATAGATTCTGATATCGATTCTGAGACTTAATTTACTTCTGATTCGTGATATTGATTGAATTGTTAAAGTGGTGTTACTGTTTTATCATGTGCTTGCTGAGTCTCCGGACTCACCCTTGCTTTGTCGTTGTTTTTAGGTGAAGGATGACGACATGCATGGGATGGGATAGAACTTTTGGCACTGCACATGTAAATAACAGTTTAGCCGTACGCCGAGGCTTTATGTTTAATCTAGTGTTTAGTCTTGATGGCTCGTTGTTTGGTTTAACTTGCTTGCGAGCCAGGGTTCTGTTTATGTTATAGTTTGTGAAATATGAAGTTAGTTGTTTTTGCAATTATCCCATTGATATTTGGGGTTTGCTTCCTGTGGGTATTCATATAAAAAGAACAGGAGAGGTGTTGCTAAAAGTTGGATTAGCAATACTTCTAAATTGGTAAGGGTGTGGTGGTAGCATCTTGGACCCTGTGGAGGGTCGGGGTGTTGCATATATAGTCGCACTATGTATGTATGTACACCCACACATACACACACATGTATATATATGCATACATATATATTTATACATATATACACATATACATATAGTATAATTAACTAGGACAACATGGTACCCTGACACCATGATTTAAAATAAGTATTTTTTTTCTATGTATTGCGTGCGAAAATTTTTGAGATTGTTTAGGTGTCAAGTTTAACAAGTTTAGTAACTAGCTTAAACAAGTTTGAACCAAAATTCAAACCAGAGTTGCCTTTTTTATGATAGTTTGTTTGTAGGTATGTGCTGATATATATAAAAAAACAGCAAAGCATGTGATAAACAATGTTGAAAATCTTTGGATTTGAGTATTTTTTTCAAAGGTATGCATTTCATTTGAATTATTATAGATGAGTATACACCCTAAAACTGAAATTTTCAAAAAATATACCCGAATTTAGGTTGAATTCGCATATTTAAAACCATGGTGCCTTGACACCATAGTGTGCCACGTACGTCTGTATATATGTACATGCATGCATGCATACATACATACATGAAACCTTTGCTATATACTCTTTTCTATATGTAAAAACAGTATATACATAAATTATACTATAAAAGTGAACTTTGATGAAATTTTTCGTGGATCTCACTTTGAAGTATCTTATAATCATTATTAGAGTATGTTCAAAAGGATAAAGATGTATAACTTATTCGTTTAAGTGGCATATGAGAAGTGAAAGTATATATACGTATGTATACGTATATACATATATGTATGTATACATATGTATATGTACATACATACATACATTATGTATGCATGTATATATGTACATACATACATATACATACATGCATACATAGATATATGTGTATACATACATACATGTATGTATGTATATATATGTGTGTATATATATGTATGTGGGTGTATACACACATATATAATTGTTCTGTTCCAAAGTATGCTCCAAAATTGACTACTTCCAACTTTTGTTTTTCATTTCTTTTTCGAGAACCAATTCTTCCTATCTTCTATGAAAAGGAGGGAGTATCTACAATTATACCATAGTTATAACTAAGAGTTGATATTGATGTTTAGTATAGATTAAAAGTATGCAAACCCATCTTGAGGAATACATATAATTATTGTGCCTTTAAAACATATAACTTTTGTTAAAAAGAAAAGCAATACAACATAAGTTCAATATAGGCTGCATACCATATAGTTGAAAAGACAATCAACAGCATCGAATAATCTTTGTCGTTCTACTGGTTGTGTAATAATGCTGGGAGATGCCTTTTCCAATAGTAACAAAGCCTGGAGAAAACATTTCTAGTGAGATTTTATATAAGAAATCAGTATATTAATGCATGACTCACCGCTAGTCCTTCAGCGGTGCAATCGGATACAGCCCATCCATTGTCTGCAGTCGAGAGAGTCCAAGAACCTTTTGAAGGTTGGCGATGCCAATATCTTTGATCTCCTGGATGATCTTTAAGAACCTTTTATCAACCAAACAAAAAACTTCATGTTTTTTTGGAGGTTGGAACTTAATAATCTAAGAAAGGTAGTGTTGGATTTGAACCTGGGAATTCTTAATGCATTCATAGGCACGGTTAAGAGTTGGTCCATATTCTTGAGCAAGATTAGTTGAACAAATAGCTCGAACCATAAATGTTGTTTCCCAAAGGTTAGCACCGTCAGAAACCTGTGAGGATGTGACAACCAATTAGAAATCCTTAGTATGGAAATGTATTGTTTCTACGCGAAAGACTATCTAAAGAAAACTCCAATTTCAGTTCAAATATGAATAACTCCAGTTTCAATATTCATAAAAAATCTAACCAGGTTTTTTTGTCAAATTGGTCATTCATGAAGTTGAATGATTCGGTGATAACAAGCTAAGTAATCATAGTGGGTAGTTTGAAAATTAAGCATGTGTACTTCAATAGTGAAGAAAAAGCTATAAATAACTTTACAATGTGTAATGACCTTGACTGTAACTTAAATGAACATTTTTATCTCCTTTTATAATAGGAATGTTTCTTTCGATGAAACACTGTCATAAGAGAAGAAACTGCAAATATGTACTTGTAAAAAACTTCAAATATGTACTTGTGCCCTGTGTCACGTGCGTGCGCGCAGGCACTCATATGTTTTTGCAATTTATTAGAATAAGCATCTTATTGGTCCGTTAAAGAAAATAAGAACACAAGTGCACCAAGTATAATTTGTTAGAACCTGTGACTTCATCCCATCTTCCGCAACCCACAAGTAATCAAAAATCCTTGGAAGATGTCTTTTGAATGCCTCTGAGTTTGGATCTTCTATCCAACAACAGATCATATTTAGTCCCTAAACACAAAATAAGTTTCTTCAATAATCAATTAGATATCATAATAAGTTCAGATGTTGCTCTAACTCACTGATTGATCATTTGAGAACATTCTAAGGAGTTAATAATTAATCACCTTGTTAATAGGACAAATGCAAATATATTGACTGTTTTCGTCCTCATAATGAATATGCTCCATAAGATTTCTCAAAGCTTTCTCTCGTAACTTTGTCAGAGGCCAACGGTTTAATAGTGGTTCTGCAAACTTGTGAAGAGTTGTCCACATAACTTCCTGTACAAATGTACGTGGGTAGCGAAGATCTTCCTGCAAGAGTGACTAAGACGATAAATAGCAAGTTGACCATTTTGATAGTACACACGTTGACCATTTTGAGTTTTTAAGACATCTCTTTTGCACTATAAAATATTTCAACCAAAAGAATATTCAAAGGGGTAAAGGGAAACTACACACCTGGCAACATGTGTTGCGAGCCTTGTTCCAGTCAATTTTGTCATACGGCTCACAGTAGAGCTCTTTCCTCAAGTCCAATATAGTTTGTGTGATTGGCCCAACAAACCTTTTCCCATAAATATAAGCCATAGGCAAGTACACCATTCGGCAAAAGCACCAGAATTTTCCTATGCAAAAGGGTTTAAAATAGTATTTTATCATGAATGCTTTGGTCATGTGTATCTAAAGATCAACAAGAGAACTAGATATTTTTTTATGGATAGCAAAATACTCCCTCCATTTCACAATATCAGTCCAAACCCACTGTGAGTATAGACCAATAAGGTACTAAATCTTTGAAATGATTAATGATATTGGACCATACATGTCCCTATTGAATGACAAGCTATAACTACTACACCTCATTTACAGCATTTAAACAAGGGTATAGAGTGGAAATACTATAATAATTACGCTCTTGATTTCCTCGATGGTTCCAGAGAAAATGTTGTGACATGACACTTCCCGAGAAAATGGACTAATTTTGTGATACAGAGGGAGTATAATAATAATAGTAGTAATCGATGATCGACAACAACCTAATGAACAACTGGTAAGCATAGCAAAAAATTTGTACGCTACCAGGATGAATTGGAAGGAAACGTGGGACCAGCCACAGTTCAGGAATCACTGGATTGTTTCCGGACCAATCGTACAAGCCAAGCAGCTACAATTAAATTCAATTAGGAAAAATCCATGGTAAGTATTGCCTTCCAAAGAAAATAGTGTGTGGTAAGGAATAATGCACTATTGATACCGAAATCCAAATCTTTCCCCACTGAGGTATAGAAGCAGCGCTGCCATGGGCCAGTATCCAAGCTCGGCCTTTCTCCATTGCACCGTCACCGGCCTTGGGCCCCTCACCTAGAAGCCTAAGGCTGACATAGTTCAGGACAGACCCGAACATCGTGCTGGGGCCCAAAATATGCAACCCCCATCCACCATCCTCGCGCTACACATGAATTTCGTTTTTTCACGTAATAAACACAGGGTGTTGAGTGTCCCAGTGACGTATATCGACGTATCTCCACCATCGTACTAGTAATGAATGTATCCTTAATTACCTGATGGTTGTAGATATATCGACGTATCTCCTTCTGATGCTCCGATGATAAGACGGTGTTGAGTGTCCCAGTGACGTACAAAGCGAACAGCTAGTAGAGATGGGTGTGCATTATTACATATGTGTACATGCATATATCCATTTATGCAATGAGAAATAGGCACCTACATACATACCATGATAGGCATGATGAACATAACCCCAGAATAATCACCAGGCCAGTGCCCATCATGCGCTTGTAATGTGGAGATACGGTTGAGTGCCCGTCTTAGTGTGGTTATCACTGCTTCCCCTGTGACAGGGTCATCTTCTCCCAGTTTGACACTGGGAAGGTTTGTTTCGGGCGGGTTCATCTTGGCATACTGTGATGCATGATAACAATATGTAAGTTAAGCATTTAACTAGATTTACTTGTTCACGAGTACGGCCTTCCACGTTCGTAAAAAAAGGCATTTGAGGATTTATCCCACCTCACATAGATGTAATTAGATATTTGCCTTCGATGTGTCAGTGACAGACGGATTCAGCGCCACATGTCAACAACACATGAAGAGGCAAATGCTCGATTGTATCTATTTGCAGTGGCAAATCCTTAATTTTCCCTTCTTAAAATACCATGGTGAAGGCATATATAAATGTCCCAATCCCCAGCCTCTCATTGGTAGCCATTAATCATGATGTAATTGACTTTTGGATTAGAATCTGTTTGGAGGTTGGGTTTGGTTTTTGAGGTTTTTGCAGAGGTTTGCTTTTTGGCTGTCGTCCTCATGGTCTACGACTTCTGGTGTCGTCTTGCTCTTATGACCTGGTGGTCAGCAAGTACTCTTACGACTTGGTGGTCAGTAGGACCGATCAGCAGAACAACCTTGGAGTGATCGATAACTTCAGTGCCTGAATGATCTTGTGTGATCGATAGCCGTAGCCTACAATCGATGGTCGTAGGCTGCGATCGATGGTTGTAGCTCTGCCTGGTCGTGATTGATGATCATAGCTCTACCTGGTCGTGATCGATGGTCGTAGCTCTGTCTGGTCGCGATCGATGGTCATAGCTCTGTCTGGTCGTGATCGATGGTCGTATCTCTGCCTGGTCGTGATCGATGGTCATAGCCTACGATCGATGGTCGTAGTTCTACCTGGTCGTGATCGATGGTCATAGGCTGTGGTGTTCGGTAGTTGTAAAGTCTGGTGATCGATGGTTTTAGCTTACTACCTGGTCGTGATCGGCAGTCGTAAGCTGTGTTGTTGGTAGTCGTAAGACATAGCAATTGATAGTAATAGTCGATGTAAGCGGTGGTCGTAGCAATCGTTGTGGTAGTCGTAGCTATCTGTGCGGTAGTCGTAACTTGTGTCCTCGATGGTCGTAGCGATCTATGTATTCGATGGTCACAGCGATCAGTCGTAGCTTCTGCTGAATGTGAGCGATAGTCGTAGCATTCTGTATGCATGTGCATTTGATGATCGTAGCAGATTGCAGTGTGGTCGTAAGCTGCTAGAAGGATCTCGTGGGCTACAAGTACCTCATTTCTTGTGCATCCGAGTAGTCGTAAGTCGTATTAGACCAGTTGGTTTGCTGAGATTGTTCACTGGAATACATTTTTATTATGCAAATAAATGATCTTTGTGTATCATGCGGTGCTACATGATGGTTTGCTTATTGGTGTTGGTTGCAGGACTTCAGAGCTAGGTCATGGTGAGGCGTAGGAAGACCAGGACTAGGCATAGGGAGGTGTTGAGATCCAGAATGGTCAGAAAGACGCTGAAGATGACTGAGGCTTGCGAGGTGGTTGCAAGCCGGGACGACGAGGAACCGGAGTGAAAGCTACTGGTGGTGGACATGACGGGTAACGGTGAGGTGGACTAGGACTAGGCTCAGGGAGGAGTAGAGGTCCAGATGGTCAAAAATGTCGGGTGCCATCATGCGTGAGGAGAAGCATATGGTGTGCAAGTGACTTGGGTCGTTTGCAAGCGAGGACGGTTCGGTGGGATTCGGACGCGTGAGAGGATTGACGACAAGTCATTGGGTCCACATGTAAGCCACTTTGAGAAGCGTGCATGAGTAAAACTCGGTGTTAGGTGGGGTTAACGGGTTATCCCCGGTTTGGACTAATGGTAGGATCCATTAGGTCTAGGGTTCATTTGTGAGCCTATAAAAAGGGGGAGACAAGATCTAGGGTTTGAGAAGGTTGACTAAGCCTTGGTGGCTGGCGCCTCTCCCTCCCATGGGAGTTAGGTTAGAGAGTGAGTGTTGGCTCTAGGCTTAGAGTCTCGTCCTCCCGATGGGAGTGGCTGTGAAACCAATATCTCAAGTGAGAAATCCAGTAATGTTTGGTCTACCCTTTTGTGTATCTTTCTATTTGAGTTTGCTCTGTTCTAAGTTTTCGGTTTGGTTCTTCCTCTGTGTTCTTCGTTCTGTTCCTCTCTCTTCTTGATCTGGATGTGTTCTTGTCTTGATCTCGTTGATGCTCTGAATCACGGTGATAGATGGGAATATAACCAAAGCCATCCTGGCTCGCTTTGACCCACGAGAGGTTCTGATCAATGACTTCGGTTCTTGAACTCAGTTCATGTGCGCCCTTGATCAAATCGCAAAAAGGTCTCAACTTGGTTAATAAGTTTTCAATTCAAGATTGGAGTAGCCTCTTGAGATCTTAAGCAATTTGCGTATAAAGTTTCACGGTCATTTGATTCTTTTAATCAAAAGATATGTGGATTTTAGATCTTGCGGTGAAGTGGTCGTGTGTTGCTCTGTTCTTTTGAATCATTTTCGACCGCTTCCAGTTTCGATCACGGTCAAGACTCAGATCGCATCTCGTCTGATTTCGACCGCACTTGTTTCCGATTGCTCGATGGTCGTAGATCTCGTGGTCGTGCGCCCTCACTGCTTTTCGAGTTGTTTACGACCGTAGTTGGTTTACGAGTACTCGACGGACTTCGACCACGTCTCATGACTGCTCTGTTTTGAGATCGTTCTCTTCTCTCTCGATCTTTTCTTGATCCAAGAGTTTTAATTTGATTTCTTCGATGTAGCTACTTGCTGTGACATATGGGCTTGGACTCAAAGCCATCTTAGCTATTATCTTCCCATGAGCATGGTCGGTTCATCTGTTCGATCTCAAGTCTCTGTTCTTGTGCGCCTTTAATCAAATCTCAAAAATGTCTCAACGTGCTTACTAAGTTTTCAATCTAAGATTGGATTAACTTCTTGAGATCTTAAGTTATTTGCGTACAAATTTTCGAGGTCATTTGATCTCTAAATCAAAAGATCTGATGTTTTTATATCTGGTGGTCATGCGCCTTTTTTGTTACTTCTAGTCGTTTACGACCACAACTTATCTCCTCAATGGACTTAAGTAGGGTGGTTGGGCACCTCTAGTACTTCTAGTCGTTTACGACCACATCTGCTTTCTATCGCCCAATGGTCCTAAGTCATGTGGTCGCGCGTCTTCTCTGCAACCTCTAGTCGTTTACGACCGCACCTGGTTTCGATCGCTCAATGGTCGTAGATCACTCGGTCACTTTTTGAACTGTTACAACCACACACTGGTTTTTGGCTACACGTATTTTCTGTTTACACTTTGGTCATCGACTATGGTGGTGTCGACCATTCATTGGCCTTCGATCATGTTGTTTACGATCGCGTCGGTCTTTGACAGCGCTGGTTTCTGACCTCTCGTTGGCCCTAAACTACGCTACCTTTCGACGCACATTGGACATTGACAACGTTGGTATCAACCACGTCGGTCTTTGACAACGTTGGTGTTCGACCACGTTGGGTTTGACCACGCTGGTTTCGACCACGTTGGTTACGACCACGTTGGTTTCGATCACGCTGGTTATGATCACGATGGTTACAATCACATTGGTTACGACCACGTTGGTTACGACCACATTGGTTTCGACTATGTTGGTTTCAACCACAGTGGCTTCGACCACGTTGTCTGCCTTTCGACCACATTGCTTTTCTCTGCTGACCAGTTGCTTTTAGTTTAGCTGTCCTGTGCTTTCCGACCGGTAGTCGTAATCGACCATGTTGTGTTTCCGTTGAGTGGTCGTATCTCGATCACATTGTTCTTCGATCTGGTCGTACTGAGTTCTGTGTTCCTCTGTTTTCAAGTAGATCTCATATCTTAATCTTCATAGCTTTATAGCTATTAGAGTAAAGGAATATATGAATATTTGGAGAAAATTTTTTTAGGCACCATTCACCCCTTTTTGCGTGTCCAATCCTACGATTATTCATTGACACGGGACGACAGAACAATGGTACATTCCTCGTTCAATTTTTATCTTGACCGCAGCATATATAGCATTTTACTGTACCCGCTTGGCTGCAGGCCACTGCTTACGAACGTACTTATGCCAAGCTGTATGTACCTGCATGCGCATGAAGAGGTCGTCGCACTGCCTCCTCTGGAACCTGTTCTTCCGGTACTCCTCGCGCGCTCTCTCGACCTCCGCGAGCTCCTCCGGCGTGCCGAGGTCCGGGTCGAACTCCCAGACATGCCGACCCACGAAGTTGTTGGTCGACCGCATCCACGGCCCGCCACCCTCACCGATCTTGAGCTTCCACATGGCGATGGTGATGTCGCCGGCGAAGGCGGTAAATTGCCGGAGCACTGCAAGTGGTGAACTCCTCGAGGGCCAGAGAGAGGAAGACGAGGCAGGAGGCTAGAACGATGCTTCGAACGAAGGCGAGGGAGTGTATGTGCGATGCCAGGAAGACCTCGAGCCAGTGCATCTTCTGGTTCGACGGCTCGCGCAGGCACCTATTTATACCCGGCCCGGTCGGCGCACGGCCGTCCTCTGCGCGCGGGGCCTGCGCTGCATGACCTCACGTACGTGCATTCAGGGGAAGTAGCTAGGTGGTGCTACCAAGTGTCGCTGATCGTCGTGCATTTGACGGACATTTAACTCTCTTCAACATTGACGCAAGGTTCACATCAAGATAAGTACGATGTTCCTATTGAGCAATTAAAAGTTAATAACATGTTCTCTTCAAAAAAAAAACAAGTTTAAAACATGTTAGTGCTAGTACTTCCTTTGTCGGTGTCTGGCTGTCGGCGTCATACTACTATGGCTAATGTAGTAACATGGGTTCTTTTCTCACGAGTGAGAAAATCGTTAACTTTGGAGTAATTAACTGTGACAAACCGCATCTCGTAATTAGCGCTAGTAATTGGATTAAGCATAAACGCCATTAATTCAGCAAATCCACGCATTAGTCAAGCTATAATAAAAAATCTTTTTCAATCAAATAAAAATATAACAGTCCATATTACACCAGTCCATCCATTTACAGCTCGATTACATCAATTTATATTTTTCGATCTCAATCAAGACGATCGTCTTCAGAATATAAATAAATACATCATAATTTAAATTACATCAATATTTCCTAAGTCGAAGTTCCAATCCACCTTTCTGTAGAAAAAATACCTACATATCGAAAAGAGAAAACCCAACAAAGGAAAGAAGAAAGGATTACTGTCAAAATCCGTAGTCCATATCATCCTATAGGGTTTCCTCATTGAGATACCAGGACAGTTCAGGGCCAGTCGACAACTTTCGCTAAATCGGGTATCATCATTTGGCGTAAAAATAAACTTAAAATTAATTTGGAGCACATTTTTACTGCGAGTCAATCCTAGTAAAAACCAGTTTACCAGAGTGCACAATAGCCCACCGACAGCTGTGAGTTCATAGCCCAACCCCTATGGCAACAAGCAGAGGAAAGGACCAGTAAGGCACCGAGAGGGAGAGAGAAAGCATTCGCTATCCCACAGCCTCAACACCACCCAAAGCAAGCAAACCACCACCAAATCCAACCCCATTCCCCCCAAATCCTCAACCCACTGCCACAAAGGAGAAGAAGGAATGAGTGAACCACGTTAGTCGAACTAGAGAAAGGCAGCCAACCTAGGAGGAAGAGAGCAGCAGGACCACCAGCATGCCAGGAGGGAAGACCAGAATCCCATTCCACCCGAATCGAGTCGACAGCCTCAACGCAAGGCACCCCACATTCCATTCCAACCCTTCCCATCACCATCACAAGACCACGTGCACATGCACTCTCACATACACACGCACCACACTAGAGCAGTAGCATCCACAGATGGAGTAGAGGGGCGAGTCCTAGGGGAAGTAGATTATATCATAGGAGGGAAGCTCATAGTAGTGCAACCCATGCTCATAGCTGGTCAGCTGTGCTAACCCGGTGACCACCCGCATGCTCCCACGTGCATGGGAGGTCCCAAGCCCCATCACGGTGCATCCACCTCAAGCACAAACCTTCCCCAAAATACAAGTAAATCAAAAGCAAAATCCCCATAAATCAAAGTAGAAATCAAGTAGAAGAAGACATAGAAGAGTAGATCGAGGGTAAAAGGGGTGTAGAGGCCCGACGGTTCAGATCTCGGTGGTCGACGGCGAACACCATCACCGCCATGGCGAATTCGGCTAGGGGTAAGTGAGGTGGATAGGGATTTGTGGGCGGCGGCAATGCTGATGGCGGATCTGAGTGGCACAGAGCCAGGCGGGGCGAGGCCTAGTGGAGATGGCACAGGTGAGGCTGGGTAGAGTGAGGCTAAAGGGACAGCAGTGTTCCGTCGGGAGGCCAGCCACCTATCGCCTAGGAGCCAGAAATCATACGCTGGATGTTAATGATGATGATTATAGCAGGGTAGGCAGTTGGAGAAGCCACTATCCTATGGATAAATAATATGTGGGAAGAGGGTGCCCGGGAAAGGAAAGATAGTGACAGAGGTGGGGCCCTCTACATGTGGTTATAATAAAAGGATGAACCAACTCTCACTTGTGTAACGAGTCGTATTATCGTATCGGCCATGGTCTTGTTTAGGATGGGCTGAATATGTTACTCTATTAAGTTGCTATACACTCCACAATGGGTACGTAGATTTATCTATGGATGATCACAAGCAAGGTCTCAATTGGACTTAGGATCATAAAAGATAAGCCTGACACATATATTTAGCATAGTGAAGTATTGGTTGAAGGCAAATTCGACCCGACCAATGACTAGACTAGTTCGTAGTTGAGGAGGTGTCGGGTGAGGGTAAGAAACCGCCCTGAACCAACGACTATGACTAGTTGTGTGTTGTTATAATATACTGAAGTAGAGAAAACGTTCTGAACTCCGAGTTAAGCATCATATCTAAAGAAATGTGAATGAACCTGTTGCAGTCAAAGTTGAGGCTGCTATGGGTAAAGCGATACAAGCCATGCAGAGCTAAATAAACCATGAATTCACGCATGTCTACTAGACTGGAGGCTATGTAAGCCTATAGGGGTTTTTTTATCTGAGTACGAGTGAGTAGTAGCTTTATAAACTAAAAACCTGAAATTTCATAACTTAAAAACTTATTTTTAAGAATGATGATGAGAAGATATATGATTTTTTAAGCAATGGATGTTGTTCATAGAATTTCATATTTGATATTAATGCTTACTATTAATCATTCTTGTTTAGAAATAAGTCAGACTGAGGATTTACTCGGTTATGATGAGGTCTACATAGAGGACAACTATCATGTTGAATAGAATGCAGTGGACCCAGGGTACGACGTGTACGAGACGGATGACCTATATAGAGGTTGGGATGATTTACCCGTTTACGTGATCTCGAGTATTTTAGTGTGTCGTTATATATTAGTTTCTGTATTTGTATAATTATTAGTCTGTACCACTTCTATTTCCAAGTGTTGTAATAATTGGGCAGAATTGTGTAGCCCTATGATAACTGTAGCCCTGTATGACAATGGTATTGTACTGTCTCTAGCTATTGTTCTGTTGCAACACTCTGATATGGCTTATTATTCGACAAAACATGAATTTATTTTATTTTGTCTGGTAATACCATAAATTGGTGTCATTGCCTAAGACAATGATGGCACGGGTCATCACGTTAACAGTTTCCTTATTTGAACATCCAGTTTCGCCACCGAGTTTTATTTTTTTAAAACAAAATAGAGGAATGACTACCATTGAGTTTAATTTCAACTTATTAACTAGCGTGCATCGATCGTATTTCGTTTGAAATGAACACGAGTTTGATTAATTCGATCATGATATATATAGGGCCGACACGTGGCAATCGTACGATCGGAAACCGCACGACCACTATTCATTCGAGTCATGCGGTCCCCGACCGCACAACTTGCATCAGTTAAGAAAAAACATTGTAGCATAAATAGTGGTCGTGCGGTCCCGATCGCATGATCAAACCATGAACAGTAGTCGTGCGGTTGGGGCCGCACGATTGCCATGTGTTGGCGTCAGAAAATCGTGCGGTGGGGAAGAGGGCTAGAAACGGAATTGCTCTAATTTGAAGATTATATCTGATATTTTTATAAACAACAGTGCTATTTTTGTCCAAACCTCGTAACTATAAAGTGAAACAGGTACAATAAAAAAGACAAAAGCCGGCTAGCTGCCTGGAGAAGCAGCTGCCGCCCGCCGCTCAATATAAATAACATAGCGGTCAGTTATCAACTATGAACACCTGCGAGGCTGCCAACAACAAACACGGGGTCGTTGTTGCCGTCTACTTCCTTGTCTGAGTTTTTTTTTTCTTGCATGATGAGGTAAATCCTTTTCCAAGCTGGGCTAGATAGCTTCTGATTCACCACTATTGTATACAACATCTAGCTAACCCTAAATATATCACGTACATTGTAAATCTACGACTGGTTTGCCCAGTATATACATGGTATATATATTTGTACCATTTTGAGTTTTTAAAACATCGGGGCACCACCTTATGTTGAGGCTGTACATGTACCATTCCACTCACCGTAGATATGTGATTTGGTCTTAGCAATTTCCTGTTTATTCGTTTATTAATTGATTAAGCCCGTACGGCAACAAATAATTTCTACTTAACGTGCCAAATCCGCCATCTTGTTGCAGTGGATAATAGATTAAAATCCCCGCAAGCCAGCTAGCTAAGTTATATCGTGCATCCGATTGCGTCGAGCGTCATGTGTGGTGGAGTTACATGACTGTAACTTAATAATGCGACACAACTCATTATTAGCTATTGAATTGGTAGCTATAAAGTGAAACAGGTACAATAAAAAAGACAAAAGCCGGCTAGCTGCCCGGAGAAGCAGCTGCCGGCCGCCGCTCAATATAAATAACATAGCCATGTGAGTCTGCGAACAACAGACACGGGGTGTTGTTGCCGTCTGAACGTTGTCCTTCCTTATCTGAGTTTTTTTTTTCTTGCATGATCGTGTCTGACGGTGTCTGACTAGCAACAAAGTATCGGACGGTGTCTAACTAGTATTGGCGCATCGAACGGCTTTTGAGAGCCATCGGAACATCAGACGGCACTCGATTGGCATCGAAGGATCGCACGGCTGGCTTCGACCTCAAAGAGTGATGGTCCAGCTGATGTTTTCGACTACTCAGAGTCATTTACGACCACATCCAACTTCGACGATGATGGACTTCAACCACTACGGCTTTCGACCATGGCAGTACGAGCACCCCAGCACGACTACAGAAGAACAACCATGTCTATTTTCGACTACGCATGGCTTTGACCACGGCAACTCAACTATGACATTTTGAACACGACTGACTTCGACCACGTCCGACTTCCGACCATGTTTGACTTCAACCACGTTCGACTTTGACCAAGACAGAACGACCACTAAAGGTAATCGTAGCTATAGTACTTTTTCATGGTCGTACTCGATAGTCGTAGACTTTGTACTCGATAGTCGTAAACTTTGTGATCGATAGTCATAGACTTTGTAGACTTGGCATACTGCTATCAAACTCGTAGACTTCGTGGTTTTCGGTCATTGTCTTTGGTTTTCTGGTCGGTTGTCATAGACCACGCGATAGGTAGTCAAAGGTTTTGCGATCGGTTGTCGTAGGCTTCACGGTCAATACTCGTAGACTTCTTTGTCGATACAAGTGCTTCACTTCTTGTGATCTTCGAGTACTTCAAGTACTCGTGTTAGACCAATGGGATGACTGGCTGGTGCTTGATGGTCAACTGGTCATGGTACTCAGTAGTCGGAAGGACTCAGTACTCGATGATCGAAGATCGGTTGTCATAGGTGTTGCGATAGGTTGTCGGAGACTTGTGGTATGTGATCGGTACTCGATGTCTCTGGTCAGTAATAATGCTTGTTATTCCTAAGTGTTTTGAGTGGAGCAATGGTATTTCCCGAGTATTTGTGGTTTTTCGAGTACTGCATAAGCTAGCAGTCGTAATAAGTGAGCTGAGGCATATTTCTGGATAGCGATGGAGTTTGTGGTCATGGACGAATTTGTTGGTATTGATGATTGGTTAAGAGTGTGGTTTGCATATGTGTGCTGATGTTGGTCAAGTTGTGGAGAACTTGTGCCGGTGGAAAATATTTCTTTGGTCTTTGATGTGCAGGTGGGCGTGGAGGCGATCATGGTCGGTGATGAAGAGAATGGACTAGAATAGGGGAGTCTAAGGTCCAGGCGATCCAGGATGTCACGCAAGGTGGTCGGGCTCATGCTGGAGCACATGGAAATCAAATATGGTGATTTGTGGAGAAACTACAGGTGGTACGGTTTAGGAGGCTTTGACACAGAGATTGTTGATACGTAGCAAAGGTACATAAGGTGCATTCTGGAGGCTTCGATACATTGTAATGGTGTGTGGTGAAGTTACAGAAGGTATTGTTCTAGAGGGTTCATCATGTGATAAGATTGGAGGCTTACGGATAGAGTCCGTAGTTTGGAAGAGGAAGAGTTTGAATAAAACTTGTGTTCGGAAGGGTTTCGGGTCCCTTGTTTTCGGTAGAGATAAGGTTTTAGGTCCGTGTTTGAGGTAGACACGGTTTGTAGCGTTAACCTATAAAAACAGGAGAGGTTATGTGTTAAAGTAGAGAGCTTTTTTGGATCGAGAAAAAAGCCTGTGTCGATTTGTGAGAGCTTTCATCGAGAAGGCTTTTTAGGAGTGCTTGTGGGGGCACTTTGTAAATCCGCAAAAATCTAGTAATAAAAATCATCTTGAGTCAATCTAGTTCGTGATTCATTGAAGATTGCCGGTGATTGCAATTGGGCTGAAGTGTACGACCGTGTGCAAGGGTGATCGAAGCAGTCAAACGGTGTGATTGTTCGAGCGATCAAAAATTATCATCGACAGTCAGGAGACTCCAAAAAGCGGCAAAAATTATTCATCCTCTTTGATTTCGGTGCACCACCCTACAAGTGGTATCAGAGAAAATTACGATGGAATCAGAGAGGTATATGAATCGTCCTTCCATGCTAGATGGTACTGATTTCGCTTTTTGGAAGTGTCGTATGCAAGCCTATATTGAAGCTCAAGGTAATGATGTCTGGAAAAAAGTTTCTCAACCTCATGTTGTTCATGCTGATGTTATGACCAAAAATGAAACTGATGTAGATTTGAATGATCGTGCTCGTAACTTGCTCTTTCAAGGAATTTCTCGCAAAGAATTTGATTATGTAGCTCATATTGCTTCTGCTCACCTAATTTAGAAAACTCTTTACGATTATCATGATGGAACGACTAAGATTAAAATAGTGCATAAGAATCTTTATCAAAAAGAGTACTCCGATTTTGGCATGAAATCTAATGAATCTATTGATAATTTTTTTGCTCATTTTGAGAAGGTTTTGAGTAACTTGCATGGAGTTAGCGTTATACCTACTGATGGAGGTAATGCAACAACAATTTTGAGCTCTTTAGGTCCAGAGCGGTTGATGGTCGTCGCGACTATTAATCAAACAGTCGATCTAGATACACTTACCATGGATGGTATGTACTCTAGATTGAAAACCTATAAGATGGAAGCTTGGCCATCTAAGACTGATAAATCATCATCATTAGCACTTGTGACTAACCTTATGCAGGCTTCTTCGTCGAGTACTTTGTCTTCTGTTTCTGTATCTACTTTGACTTCCTTTTCAAAGGAATAGTTCGAGCAGCTACCTGAAGAAGACCTATGCTGATCTCATGAGCATACAAGGCACTCAACAACAAGAGGATGAGAAAGCGAGGTGGTGCTCCAGGTTCAATCAGGTGCTTCGAGTGTGGCGAGTCAGGCCACATTAAGATGGACTGTCCCAAACTCAAAGAGAAAAAGGAGGACAAGAACTATCATCGTCAACCATCCAAAAATAACACTAAGGGTCGATCCTTTTATCGGAAAGTGGCTGAGAAGGTTCTATTAGCAATCGATCACGTTGACCTGAGTGATGGTGACTTTGAGAGCTGCGACGACGACGACCATGATGAAGATGATGGAGAAGGCAAGAAGAAAAGCACTAAAGACTTTATGGGCATGTGCTTCATGGCAAACGGCAACAACGACGACAACAGCTACAGCGATCCCGACGAGGTAAGACTATCATACGATGAGTTTGAAGGTCTAGTTAAACTTGCTATCTAACTAAAAAGACTAAAGAGTAACTGAAAGAAAATAATTTTGTAGTCGAAAAGTAACTGATAAATTTGATGAGTTAAGATTAGCACATGATTCTGGTAAAAGAACTGAGACTTGCTAACTCTTCTAAAGCTTGTTCTAATTGTGATTTGTTGCAAACTAGACTTACTTCTTCACGGGAGTCAATTCAACAAATACTTTATCATGAGACTTTTTCTTGCTCTAATTGTCCAAAGCTTAACACTGAAATAGAAGTTTTGACTAGACAACTTAATGATTTTGCTAAAAAGGATAAGTTGGCTCAGTCTACTGCCTCTAAGAATCTTGTGTATAAATTTGTTAAATGCTTATCGTGTTCTACTCTGGCTAAAGAAAATGAATATCTTAAGAACAACTTAGAAAGATTTTCTTTTGGCAAAAAGAATTTGAATATGATTCTAGATCAATCAAAAATAAGTGTGAAAATACATGGTCTGGGATTTAACTTTGTTGAGCATGCCAAGAATAACCCCCCTAAGGTTGTTAGCCTTTTTGAACCAGTTAAGATTGAAATAGAATCTGAATCAAAATAAACTATGTTTAAATCTACTGGTATAGCAAAGGATCCCTCTACCAAAGTGAGTGTTATTAAGTCATTAGATACGACTTCTCATCAAGTCAAGTATCAATGCACTCATTGTGGTAAAGATAATCATCTGGTTCAATTTTGTTTTAGAAAAGCAAAGAAAGAAAATAAAGACAGAATGAGGAAGTATTTTCGGCCAGCTACTCCTCGTGGTCGAACAAGTGAGGCTAATGTTCGACCAGTTATCTCTCGTCATCGAACCAACATGGTCAAACAGGATCTTCGACCAGTTGTCTTCCGTGGTCGGAACAGCATGGTCGGATCAATGTTTTGACTAGCATTTCAAAGGCTCTCATTTCAGTTTCGACCAGTGGCTCCTACTAGCTCAGACTGGTCGCTGGTCAGACTAGCTTTTCGACGATAGTATGATCGAAATATGTCAAATGCTTCACTTAAATCTTTACCAGTACATGTTTTTCTCCTATTCATCGAGTATCTTAGTACTAAATACCTAAATCTTTGTTGTCTAATCCCAGTACTAAGATACCGACAATTGATTGTGCTCTGTAGGCTCGTCGCAAGAGGAAGGATAACATATGGTTCATTCACTCCAGTTGCACTCGCCATATGACTAGAGACTCACAATGGTTCTCCTCCCTCACTCGTGCCCCCGGTGATGAGAAGATCACTTTTGGGGACAACTCTCAAGGACAAATTCTTGCTAAGAGCATCGTGCGCATCAACGACAAGCTCATCCTAAAAGACGTCGCACTCATCAGTAAGTTGAGCTATAACTTGCTTTCCATTTCACAATTGGTAGATGATAATCTTGAGGTGAACTTTAAAAGGCATTCATGCTGCATCTTGGATTTATCTGGTGATCTTGTATGCAAAATTAGTCGAGTCGGACGTTTGTTTAAGGGTGATTTCTCGTATTCAGCATCTTCTGATCTTAGGTGCCTTATTTCTTCATATTCTAAAGATTTGTTCTTCTGGCACCGTAGATTAGGTCATTTTGGCTTTGATCATCCTGCTAGGCTCAGTAATATAAATTTGGTTAGAGGAATTCCTAATCTTAAGATTGATAAGTCAATGGATATAATATGTTCATCATGTCGACGTGGTAAGATGGTCTCATCATCTCATCCCCCACTCACTCTTGTTATGACCGACTCCCCTAGTCAATTGTTGCATATGGACTCAGTAGATCCTTCTAGGGTTCAGCCGGTTGGAGGTGAATGGTATATTCTTGTTGTCATTAATGATTTCTCTAGATACTCTTGGGTCTACTTTATGGCATCTAAGGATGAAGCCTTCGGTCATTTTCAAGAACTAGCTCTTAGACTTGCAAATGAACATCCAGGAGCACTTAGAGCAATTAGGAGTGATAATGCAACTGAATTCAAGATCTCATCGTTTGTTTCCTTTTGTGCTGAAATGGGTTTAAATCATCAATTCTCATTGGCTCGAGTGCCTCAACAGAACGATGTAGTCGAACGCAAGAATAGAACCCTGGTCGAAATGGCTAGAACTATGTTAGATGAATATATGACTCCTAGGAAGTATTAGGCAAAAGCTATTTCAATTGTTTGTTATATTTCAAATAGAGTATTCTTACATGCTAAATTGCATAAGACCTCTTACGAACTTCGGTTTGGTCTGTCTCCTAGTGTTTCTCATCTGAGGATGTTTGGATGTCATTACTTCATACTTAAACATGGCAAACTTGATAAATTTGAATCTAGATCTATAGATGGCATCCTTCTTGGATATGCTATTCACACTCGGGGTTATCGTGTACTTAACTTAGAAACTAATAAAATTATTGAGACCTGCGAGGTCACTTTTGATGAGGCTAGTCCAGGAACTAGATCAGACAGTGCAGGTATACAAGTCTCTGATGTACTCGAGGATATCTTCTACGATTCCTACAATGACAATAGAGAGTTCCCGAGTCACACTACGACACTTATGACCAGTTCCACGAATATTCCTTCCGAGGTTACACCTACGACCACTCATGAGGTAGAGACCACTACATCCTCGTCAACTTCATCTACGACCACTCCAGCGACCACCTCATAGGCACCTCTACATATTCAATGAAGACATCCCCCTGAACAAGTGATCAGTGAGTTAAACGAGAGAGTTCTGCGTAACAGGTATAACTCCAATGCCTCATGTGCTCATTCTGCATTTGTCTCCTCTTTTGAACCTCAAGATGTAAGTCACGCTTTATCTGATGAGTCTTGGATTAATGCCACAAATGAGGAATTAGAAAACTTTGAGTATAATAAAGTCTGGAACAAAATGAGTCTTTAAGAATAAACAAAGTGGTGATGATGTTGTTGTTCGAAATAAAACTAGACTTGTGGCTCAAGGTTTCACCCAGGTAGAAGGTCTTGATTTTAGTGAAACTTTTGCTCCTATTGCTTGATTAGAAGCCATTCAAATTTTGTTAGCATTTGCTCCTTCAAAACGTTTTAGACTATATCAAATAGAAGTAAAAAAATGCTTTTCTTATGGCTATATTGAGGAGGAAGCTTATGTTAGACAACCACCTAGATCTAAGAATCCTAAGTATGGTTTGCATGTGTGTACTGATGTCGATCAAGTTGTGGAGAATTTATGCCGGTGAAAAATATTTCTTTGATCTTTGATGTGCAGATGGCCTTTTCTGAGTATTTTTTTTTTTACGACTCCACTCGTCGGACTTTAAACCCTCGTACTGATCTGTGGTTTGATCTTAGCAATTTCTTATTCGTTTATTAAATTGGTTAAGCCTGTACGGCACCAAAATAATTTCTACTTAACGTGCCAAATCCCCCATCTAGCAAGCCAGTCAGCTGAGTATATTGAGCATCTGATTGTGCCGTGCGTCATGTGTGGTGTAAACGATCCTTTTCTGTATTTGTTTTACGACTCGCTCATCGGACTTTAAACCTTGTACAGATCTATGATATGATCTTAGCAATTTCTTGTCTATTCACTTATTAATTGATTAAGCATGTACGGCACCAAATAATTTCTACTTAACGTGCCAAATCCCCCATCTTGTTGCAGTGGATAATTGTTTTCGAAATGGCAGTTTCAGCAAATTTTTAGAGATAATCCCAGCAGCAATAATCATCATTAAAGCATATTTTCAACAACATTTAAATAACAAATTTAGCATATAAACATGTAAATCTTTCATGTCGTTTAAACAGGATAATATACTGAAAACATAGAGCATGTGGACAATGAAAAGTAGCATAATGCTCAGGTTTTAATCTGTTTGTTTGCTCTCAGATGCCGTGTTGCTCAAGGTTGAATCTTGGCCCTTACGACACTTGTGTCAAATTTTAATCATAAATTGAATATGACAACTAAATGAGATAAATTGGGCCTTGAGCTAAAATTAACACTTTGCTTAGATCCGACTCATGCAAATCAGAAATTCAATGTCTACTAACATCAGGCGATTGACAAGTGAATATGACAGTGACAAAATCAGAACAGTACACTGATTAGAAGCTGAATGAATCACAGTGAACAAGATTAAATAACAAGTGAACATAGTGAATCACATAGGATAGCTATGAATCACGAAATAAATCATGTGTACAAATTAATCATGAATTGCATGATACAATACTAAAACAGTTGCAATATTCAATCTCAATTTGACGTCATCTCATCATAGAGCAATGAACCGAGCCCACAACATTACTAACCAAGTCCTCTAGTACTAGTTAAAATGATAAGAACAACTAGCGTAGCACACTTAGTAAAGTAATGCTCAAAACTAGAGATACTCACAATACGGATGGCACTCAAAGCCACCCGGAAGTAAACTAGGCAAGGCACACCGTATGGCGCTAACCCAGAAAACCAATCACCCCGCGTGCCATGAAGAACAGATAAGGTTGCTGGAGATACAATACCAATTTGCAATCTGGGACACATCAAATTGCAAAGTCGAGGTACAAGGAATGTTGCACAAAAATCAACCGACGTGCTTTGGCTTTGCATGGCTTCAGGGGTGGGTGGCATAACCTCCGCCTTGCGTTGCGTCCTCTTTTGCTCTGGCATATTCCTCCATCTTGTCGAAGAGTTTGGCCACTAGGCTTTCGCGAGTGGGCCCTTCTGGTGACCACGGATAGCCGTGTTGATGATGGTTGTATCATTGGCATCCCTTACTTGGCAGCAGACCTTTACGAAGCATTTGAAGTAGGCCCGTAGCTTCTCCCCTAGCGCTTGTCTCACCGCGAAGAGCTGGTCAGCGTCGACCCGCTCTACGTAGTTATCTTCAAAATTATTGTGTATGAAGTCCTGGATCTTCTCCCATGCATACACCGAGTCAGGGGAGATAGTGAAAACAACCCATTCGCCTTCATTGAGTCGTCTCCCTCCGCTACTTCGATGGTTGTCTCGTAAACGCACATGAACTTGCAGGGGTCCATGTCGCCTTAGTAGGGCTCCACCGTAGGCATCTTGAAGTCTTTCAGCCAAGCGCTCAGCTACAAACTTGTGCAAAGGTGAGACTCAAGGTCCACCTTCCGAGAGGCATTGCAGGCCCTGGCGTTGGCCTCGTGGCTTCCGTCCCTTCTCCGACCGCCTCAACCACTATCGAGGCAGGCGTCAGCTGACTCCAATTCTCCTACATCTTGTGCATGGTTTTGAGTAGGTCCGCCAATTCTCTCTGCAGCGTTTTGAGGATCACTTCAAGGGGGCTTCCGCCCGCTATCGGCGCTGAAGGGAGGACGACCCCTCTCCCTGCGTGGTGACAGTGCCGGTATCGATGCCGACGAAGACCACTGCTTAAGCGATGCGGACCTTGATGTTTCCATTACCTGCCGCGATCAGGTCCTCTGTTGGCGACACTTCTCGCTCCGTTGTTTGCACGGGTGCCGAGGAGCCACCCTCGTTACCTATCATGGGTTGAGCTGCCACCTCATCGATGTGCCGCTGCCAGGGGGCAGAGGACTTTTGCGGATCAGCTCCCTCGTCCTCGCTGTTGTGGTCTCAGTGGTAGTACTCCTCTTCTGCTTAGGAGTCAACGTAGTCATCTTTTTTCATGCCATTACGTCGAACACTCCTTTCTCGGCTTGTTTCTATACCGCCCCCCCACAGACGGCGTCAACTATTATGGTTACAGACCAAACAGTGGACAAGTAGGCTACAAGGAGGCCATAAAGAAGCTACCTGAAGCCTTACAAACCGTGCAAATAGGGTATAAAAACCTATGATACCTAAATTTGTCTGTAAAAAAGAACGCCTCTTCTGTAGCACCTTAAGGCACATATTTATAATCATAAGATATACTGCATTGTAAGTACAGGTAGGTAATAGGAGAGGAGGTAGCATCGCTGGCAGAAACACCCCGGGGGATCTGGTCCCGGATGTCTTCCATTCCCAACGCACTGCACTGCGTCCTCCAGCGCTCACGCCCTCGTTCGATTCCTCTCACGTTCGCGTGACTAAAATCCATATAAATTCCTGTTGGTTGGCTGGCTACGTGGCTAGCAAGTAGCCCAAGGGGCGCAACATAACATGTTGTCATTGACTCATTGTATTGGAGGCAGCATTACGAGTTTCGATTGGAGGCAGCATTAGCACGATAACGAGCTGGCTCGGCTCGCAAAAGCTCGGTGGACAATGACAGGCCCACAACTTCGATCGAACTCCTTACCACAATGACAGGTCTAAACGGGCCACAATGTAATGTCATCCTCACATAACATAACCCTGCACCAAAAGCATTTCGACATGACAAGATGACACGATGTGTGCCAACAGAGAGTTAAGAAACCTCACATAGTTTTACTTGCAAAAATGCTATTTCCTTGCATGGTGCATTGGTACCAAACATATCCAGATCTTGCGGAAACCTCACATAGTTTTACCACGGAAAAGGCGATACCTGCAATATAAAAGCCACCAGCTGGGAGTTAAGAGGCATGGCTGATGTTCGTTGGCATTGCAAATCATAACGCTCATAAAATCACAACTCTAGATTCTGCAGAGAGCAAGAGCGTACCTTTCGAACTCTAGCTTCTGGATGACAATACCATTCAGCAAAAGCTCCGAGTCAAATACTTCCAAACCTGCAACAATGGCACAGAATTACAAAATTGATCCGTAACTGCAAGAAATGAGGAAGCACCAGAAAAAGAACTTAAGGGTCAAATGGTGCGCGGTACTACCATTCTTAATGAATGGCAAGCAGATGCTGTAGTCTTGGTCACAAGAGATTACAAAGGCTCCTTCAAAATTCCTATTCTTCACCATAGACACTGTGATTCTCTCCAACGGCTGACAAACCAACAAAACTTAATTGGCATGATAGCAAGTTAAGCAATGAAAATGATGATGTATCCGAGCATGAAATTCTAACATGTACAGAAGTTGTGGAATTTTATTCGTGACCCGCTCACAAAAAACAGGACACTCACACTGCAGTAAAAAAAGAAACTACAGATTACTCAATAATTTTCATTATGCCTTGTAGCCCTATGGTTGACAACAAAGCACCAAATCTGGCAAAAGAAGTGCACATTAAAAAATGATTAAAAAAGAACGTAAGACAGGTCACTAGAAAATGTTCTAGTGAACAAGGCACCCTACTCATGTTAGAGCTGCACTTTTGCTCCTACTCCCTAGCATTTTCCTTTTGTATCTCACGAACTTCTGTTCAGTCAGTGCATCACAATCACAAGGTCTCCAAATTTTGGGTACACTTTAGATAAGAAATTGAAAATTGAAATCCTTTATTAGTGTTAACTATTAAACAATCCATAAAATTGCAGAAACAGGTACTCTACATTCAAAACATTAAACTCTTGTTCAAGATGCAGCTGAGAAGTCAACACAGAATAAATGAATCCAACAAATGGTAGACTACCAAGGACAAGGGGATCGCTGCCAAAAGAAAATGCACATTATATGGATAGAGGTAGATTACCAATTGCATACCTGGCCACGAGCTGCCACTACTAAACTTTTCAGAAGATCCTTGCTAGGCTTAGCGTGTGGCGTGATTAGTACTCTTCTACCCTAGAATGAATTTCAGAAAACTTAGTAAATATGAAGATAATGTAAAGATTAGCTTACAATAGATTGATGTAAAAATATACTATGAATGTTAAAGAATTCTTGACATCAAGATAATATATGTTTTTAAACCAACAAGATAATATAATTGTCCTCTGCCACTATTTATTTTCCCATTTTGATCCAATCTTTCACTGCTAAGAAATCAGAGACATTAACCTCCAACAATGGTTTTTTGCAGGCTCGGCTTAGTGAGACAGGCATGCTGAAGCCTAGCACCTTTTCCTTCTTTATATCCCTCATAATGTACTTTTTCTCATCAATGAAACACCTTGCTTCTCCACAGCATTCAAGCCATGCTGGTGTGACTACAGGTATGCCCATAGCTATTGCTTCTAGCATATTCTTTGTACGAGCAAAATTTTCAGCAACAAAGTGTGTAGCCTCTGAAATAGTTGTTGCCACTGGTAATCCAAAGTGTATCAATATCTGTCCAATAAAAATTAAAAAAGTGAAACAGAGAACCATCAAAAGACCTCCAATTACTGTGTTTAGTATGTGCAACTGATGAAATGAAAACTACCTTTGTTTGATCTTTGATGATTTCCTTGTCCATGTTTTGGCTGAATAGAACACGAACTGTGGACATATGTCTCTTTCTTCGCCTGCTTGATTGCAAAACCGGAGATGCTTCATTTCTAAAAAGACTGGCAAGTTCTCTGAAACCTGGTGATTTCGGAAGGCCTCTCTTCAGTGGCTCATTTGACGTCCGTGTCCCAGATTGGGGCCCTTTGCTGTTTAGCTCTCTCAATGGTACTCTGCTCGTCAAACTAGAGTCCTGATCTTTCCATTCAGATGTGGATTGTTTTTCCAGTCCGACACTCAAAGTTCCTTCAAGCTGATTGGAATGTGAAATTTCTTTCCGAATTACTCTGCCTTCACTAGGAGTTGCTGTAGCTACACAAAAGGCATCAGCAGAACTAGCAGCTGATGCTTCATGATCAGCTAAAGAAGTTTTTTGAGGTATTTTCATGCCGCCCATGGTATCAGGATCAGATATGCTTACTGTTTTTGCTGTTGACAACCGTTTTACTTCAGTAGTTTTGGCTCTAAGTGCAGTTGATCTGCTAGCTTCATTGAACTCAACTTTTGAGCTTCCTGAGGTATACATATTTGTCCTCTTCCTTTTAGGATGAATTGCAGCATCTTTACCTAGTAAATAAGGAATATTTGAGTCATCTGAACCAGATCCCATGTATCCTTCTGGCACCTCATGATTTATGGTTCCTTGTATAATCCCAGTGTCCATGCTTCTTTTTGCTTTCCCTGCCATATGTTTCAGATTCTTCCTGGTTTTTGACTTACTAGGACGCTTCGTCAAAGAGCTTGAAATTTTGCCATTTGGTCTTACCGTTTCATCTACCTTAATTTGCTTAGAATCTGCTGTCATTCCTCCCGAGCTCTTTCTTTTTGAAGACGTTCCTCCCAAGCTCTTAGGTAAGCATGTTAACTTTTGAATTGGTGAGTGAGCTGAACACGTCTTATCAACTTTGGTTTCTTTCCCCGAATCTATTCTGAGAATAGAATTTACATGATGTGCGTTCTCCCTGACATCATGACTGATAGTTGATGCAAACAATGATTCCATGGCTTCAGCTGCCATTTGAGTATTTGGCCCAATATCATATGCTTCATATACATCGTCAATAGCAGCAACAGGTTTGGGTTTCTTCAGATAATTTATGCATGAGTCCTCATCAATACATTCTAGTATGACCCCAGCCCTGGTACCTGATCCGTAGCCACCACATCTCTGGGAGTCCAAATATTTCATTTGATTATTAGCATGAACTCTTTGATTTTCTCTGGAAATGGTACTGGTGGTGCAATCATCAAGATTGGGAGTATCAATCCAATCGAAGACCCCTGCCTTTTCGAGCGGGCAAATGCACTCAACCCTTTTGGCCAGGCACTGAGCTACTTTTGAGCCTAAAGTAGAAGGTGACTTTTTCCCATTTATCTGGTCGATGCTTATTTTCTGAGAAGTTTCTATATCATCTTCTACTAGCAGCCTATCCACAATATCAATAGCATTGGCCTGTGATTCATCACCAGGCTCCTGCGAATTAAGGTAATCTAACCTTGCACGTCCTCTTGCAGTAGTCATTGTGCTCATGTTGTAATGGCTGACATTGATAAGCTAGCACCTATTATGAACTTACAAACTTGAAACTGTGAATGGTGACTGTTACCAATACTACATAGGTCATGACCTGACTGTTGTATTGTTAAAACAACATAAACTTGAAACTGAGTGCTGAAAACTTCTCAGATTGAATTAATTGAAGATGTGAATGCTACAGCTAAACTGCATAAATGAAAGGAACATATTTAGGATGCCAAAGTATTCAACTGCAGATACACATAACCAAATGTGCACACACAAAAATGTATGATCATAAGGAAGATACATGACCGCTGACCTGTCCAATGATAGGGAGAATTATGGCAATGCCGGCAACTGCAAGCAGTCTCACAACAAATAGATTTTGAGTTGCTAGCTGAAACTTTAGACGCAGGAAAGCTTTATGATACTTTTCAAGATAAGGTTGATCTGAGGTTGGTAGCCACTAGCCAGGGTTAAAACTGTGTTGGATTCAGATCAGGCAGTGCTCACAAAAAGACATGCATATCCATATTTTCTATAAAGAAAAAAAATGGATTTCAGATAGATTTGGTTATCACTCAGGTTCAAATGTGTCAGATGACTAAACGCTTATCTAGATTATGAAACGGCAATGTAACAATCAGTTTTTCTCAACAAACTAGATTACACATTAGAAGCATAAAGATTAAATCAAGCCAACATTTAGTCCTAGATCAACCTTTATCATCCTAGAAATCAGCGATGCGAAATTTCTCGACAACAGCAGCAAGGACATCACAATTACACAGCCCACTCCTAGTTAAACTACTGCATTTCACGATGGATCATGGAAGCATCACGAATGGCAACAGATAGAATGTGTTGTATAATTAACCGTTTGTACTCATTATCGTGCGCCCAGTGCACGACCTAAACGCAAACGAAGGCGCCGATCGGAGAATATTCGAATCAAAGGGAAGGATGCCCCCAATCGGATTGCGCCAACGGCAGACACTAGGATGGAGGACGCGATCGCGCCGAAACCCACCAAACTTGACACAAATCTCTCGAATGCAGCGAAAAACAAACGATTCCGATGTATCAAAAGTATTATCAGAAAAGTAGCAAAAAATAATCCGAGAAGAGATCGAAAACACGGGGAACATACCTTCGTTTCGAGTCGGGGGAGGGCCAAGAAACTTGGAGGGTTTCCCTTCGCTTCGGTGCTAATCCGCCATGAATCGAAGCAAGCAAGGGAGCATTCGATTTGGACGAGGGGTTCTGGGCTTCGGGGTGCGACTGCGATGGGGATAAAAATGAGGAAACGGAAGAGAGATGATGGGTGCGTGTTGTGCGCGAGTTCCGAGGCCGCGCTTGGGAGGGAAGTGTGCTGGAGAAGCCAAACTCCGCGCCTCTCCTGGAAATATCCGATCTCCCTCTCCCGCTCTTCTTTTCTGGAGGGAAAAAAATAAATTTGATCAACTCTTTTGGAGCGAAAATAAAAAGTTGGTGAAGTTGAAAAGTAGTACTTCAAATGTAGGGCATGTTCGACTGTGCATAACTTGAATGGCTTTTCGCAGCTGTTACAGTAGCTAGCTTTTAAATAGAGTATTTTCTCAAGATGGGGTCTACAAATTAAACGTAGTACACGTTAAAAGCTTAACATTTGTACCAGCCAAAATTGCAAATGAGTATCTGTTTTTCCGTAATCTGTACCGTAAACAGCCAAAATTCAAAAATTTCAGTCACAAGTCATAGGTGATCATTTTGGCTTATTTTTGGTGGTTTATGGCTGAAAAGCACTGTAGCTAACAGAGGCTTATTTAACATAATTAAATTTAAAAAAATAAAAATAAAATAAAAAATATGTTATCCCATCACAAACAACGCAAACGAATACGGCAAAAAAAGAACCGGCAAAAAAACTAAAAAAAGCCAAAAGTTCAGAAAAAGACGAAATTATAAATAGTAAAAAAATAAGCCAGAAGCTTAAACCGAAATGAGCGGGATCATAAGCCGCAGCCAAAAAGAACAGGCCCTTTCACCTCAGTAGTTTTCTCGGTTTCTCTCCCTGACATGACGAAATTTTCGTTTTGAGCGGATGATTCAAATGGGTGAACCAATGGTGGATCACGAAATATGTGGATCAGCTTGTGTAAATGCAACAACTTTGTGTTTAAAGAGTTTACAATTTACTAGATACAATTCTCCCGAGTAATTTGATATCTCGGATCATGGAGAAATTAGCAGTTAGTAACTAAATTACATTCGCGAAATGAAAATCTGCTGTTAGGAGAGAGCAAACTGAACAAAGAATTAATTTCAGTACACTCGAAGAAAAATGAAGGTAATGTTAGCACATAGATAATCACAATTAACGTGGAATAAACGGAAAAAAAATTAGTTTATGCATTGTAGTACAGCACTCCTGAAATTCCTTCAGAGCCTACCGTTTGGGACTATTTTTCGTATAGAACATCTTCTTTTCAGTTTTTAAAATATGTCTTTCAACTTTTCACCTTTTAAGAGTTATTTTTTTACTTTTCTATTATAGCTAACTTTTAAAATTAGTATCTTTTTAAGACGAAGTCTAGAATACACTGCAGCGATTTCATTTATATCAACTAAAACTACATATAAGTTTTTGTTACTTCATACTCTCTCACACAAACAATCTAAATATTATAAACCATACCTATAAACCGAAACAAAAAAAATAGATGCATAGCCCAAAAATGAAGTTAGCATTCACCGATCTCAAAAACACTCTTGTAAATCATAGATTACAGAGCCACGGAAGAATAATACATCCATACTCTCCCAAGCAAAGCTAACAAACTCAGCCAGACACTGGTACATAGACTTACAACGTAATTCTCTTGATAATCCACCATTCATCACTACCGAAAGATAAAGAACATCTAGTTCTCCTTACAGAGTAGACATCATCTAATTTTCCTAACAGAGTTACATACTTTCAACAACAGATCGCGTTACCATTGTAGTACAGCAACACAAGAGAAACACCAAAGAAATAGGCACCAAATAAATGTCAGAAAAAGAAAGCATTTCTTTTTGCTCTTATGGCAACCACGGTAATCTAGGACTAGGTCGCAATAACATCCTTCAACCGTGATTGCCTGTCCATGGGAGCCAATAGATGCGTCGATGAATCCAAATAGAGGTTAACAAAATGTTAAATGCTACTCTTTGTGTTTAGCCACAAACAGTTTGCCCATATCTTCAGTAACAACATTGCTCCTGTGAAGAATAACAAACAAAAGATTAGCATTTCTTAGGAACGGCAAACATACAATGTAAAAGAACTTTTCTCACAACAACATCAACAAAGCATTTTATCCCAAATAAGTTAAGATAGACTAGAAATCAAATAATCTCAAGATCAAAGAGATGAGAGTCTTAAAAACTTACAATACTAAAACCCTAAGCTGTACGTCCTGCTATCTGAGCCGAGATCCTAAAACACTGCCCCTAACTTCCTTATGGTTCCGGTACGTAGATCGCTAATTTTCATGCACTCCTATCCAAAGCTAATTCTTTAGATACATTCAAATCCCTCAAGTATCTTTTAATTGTTTCCTCCCATATAAGTCTTGGTCGACCTCTACCCCTTCTTACGTTTTCAGTACATCTTAAAATTCCACTACATACCGGTGCCTCAGAAGGCCTCCGTTGAAGTCCAAACCATCTCAAGCGATGTTGGACAAGCTTCTCTCCAATTGGTGCTACTCTCACTCTATCACGTATATCATCATTGCGGATACGATCCCACCTTGTGTGACCACAGATCCACCGCAACATCCTCATCTCCGCTACACTCATTTTTGTATATGTTATTTTTTTAATCGCCTAATATTCTACTTCATATAGATGGCGGGTCTTATCGCGGTTCTATAGGACTTACCCTTTAACTTTTGAGGGACTTTTTTGTCACACAGAACATCAGATGCTTGGTGCCATTTTACCCACCCAGCTCTTATCATGTGGCTCACGTCTTCATAAATCTCACCATCCCACTGTAGCATCGATCCCAAATAACGAAACGTATACTTCTTAGTCATTACTTATCCATCCAGTCTAACCTCTCCATCATCTACCCTAGCACCGCTGAAATCACACCTCATATACTCGAGCTTCCTATCAACACCTATCCTACTCTCATCAACTAGCACCACATCATCATCGAAGAGCATACACCAAGAGATATCTACTTGTATGTCTTATATGACCTCGTCCATCACTAAAGCAAAAATGTATAGGCTCAACGCTAACCTTTGGTGTAGTCCTATCTTAATAGGAAAGTTTAGTAATACTACCACATGTTCTGACATTAGTCACAATATTTTCATACATGTCCTTAATTAGGGTAATATATTTTATTGAGACTTTTTTTCCTTGGAGCACCTACCACATGACCTTTCTTGGCACTTTGTCATAGGATTTCTTCATGTCAATAAACATCATGTGAAGGTCCTTCTTTTGCTCCTTATACCTCTCCATCAACTGTCGTGGCAAGAAAATCACCTCCATGGTCGACCTCTCAGGCATAAAACCAAAGTAGTTTGTCATCATGCTAGTCACTTTTCTTAAATGGTGCTCAATCACCCGCTCCTAAAGCTTTATTGTGTGGCTCATGAGCTTAATTCCTCTATAATTAGTACAACTTTGAATGTCTCCTTTATTTTTAAAAATGGGTACTGATGTGCTCCTCTGCCACTCGTTTGGCATCTTGTTCAACCTAAAAATGTTATTGAACAAGTTAGTTACCCAAACAATCACCACTTCTCCTATAGGCATTTCCACACATCAATAGAGATGTTATTAGGCCCCAACATCTTACCCACTTTCATCCTTTTTAAGGCCTCTCTTACCTCCGACTCCTGGATTTTTTGAACAAACCGTATATCGGTATCGTCAAAGTATTATCTAGTTCAATCATACTATTATCATTGTCATAATTGAACAACTTGTCGAAGCAATCTCTTTACCTATCCTTGTTCTCCTCGTCTTTCACCAAAAATTTATTAGTGTCGTTTTTTATGCATCTAACTTAGTTGAAATCTCTCGTCTTCCTTTCTCGAAGTTTAGCTATCTTGTAGATATCCCACTCTCCCTCTTTTATACATAGTTTCTAGTAAATTTCCTCATATGACATGCCTCGTGCCTCACTCACTGTTTTCTTCGCATTCGTTTTTGCTGCTTTGTATTTTTGTATGTTGTCATCACTCCTATCATGATGCATGTACTTGTAGCATATCTTCTTCTCCTCGATAGCCTTTTGCACTTCTTCGTTCCACCACCACGTGTCTTTAAGTTCTCCTCTTGTCCCTCGGGTTACTCCAAGCACCTCCGTAGCCACCTTCCTAACACGAATTGCCATCTATGTCTACATACTATTCGCTTCATTATTCGGTTCTCCCACGTCCTATGTCCCTTCCGCGAACATCCTTTCCTTAAACACATGTGCGGTATTTCCTTTGAGTTTCCACCACTTCGTCCTCGTGACTCTAAAGACCGAAAGAACTTTTCTCACATAACATTCTGGACCTATCTGCCTTAGTTTGCTCAAAGAATTTGATTGGGAAAAAAAACGTCCGAGAAAAGCGCCTAAACTAGGATTGTAGGTCACATACCATAACATCTTCTGAAGTAACTGAAAAATAGTACTGACCTTCCGCTAAGCTGAGGTGGAACTAACGTGTTCCCAGGAGTACTCCTAGCACCCCGAGATTGTGCTGATTGAACCCTTGGAAATTTACTGTGTGGGTCTTGAAAAGCAGATCCATTTGATTCTCTTTTCCTTGATGAACCATCCACGATAGCAGCAGAACCTCTAGATGGGGTAGAAGGGGAAGAAAAAAGAGCTGCAACATCTGGGAGGTCTAATGATGGTGTGGGCAGGGAGACATTACTTGAACTTGCAGACGCTGCATTCCTGGAGCAAAAACCAAATAAAACAAGAAGGTGAGAACTCTCTGATACCACATCAAAACCTAGAAAGTTGCGGACAAAAAGGATTACTAGTACTGTACTTCATTTAGCATGTATGCATCCAGCATAACACTTCAGGCCATGCAAGTGCAACCGAAAACAAAATGATTTGGAAGAAAGTAAGAAACATGAAAATAGGCCAGGAACCAGGATGAAGAGAGGGCCAATGAAATATAAGAAAGGAAGTAAATATGACAAGGAGATGAAATGCAGCTCAGCTATCAAGTTCTAAGAATATGCAGCTCAGCTATCAAGTACTAAAACAAATACATGTGACCAGAACAGATTCACAATTTCACACAATCAAAACTCTACATTGACATGCTACAAATTGCCTAAAACTTTTTTCAGCTTCACCACATGTAATGGCTATGAAGTTGCTGATAGACTTTTTGGTGAATAAAGTACAAGTGCATAGGTGACATGGTACATCATTCAAGGAAAGTTACGACAAACAACCTGCCTAAATCAAGCCTGCCAGACTATAATAAGAAAACTGTACATGCACAGAAATGCTCCCACATATGATTTCCCACAAGGGACATTTTTGAACAAGCAACTACAACTTGTCAAACCACCATGACTATAACTTGTCAACCAAAGTTGATGCACTACCACAATAGACAATCCCAAAAGGCACTTGTTCAAATGAATCATTGCCTTACAAATTCAAGTCTCTTCAGTTGTGAGCGGAGCACACCCCAATTAAATTGATGAGTTGTACTTCACTTGTCAACACATTGCAAGGCTTCTCAATGCAAATATCTAAGAAACCTAACAAAACTTCCATTCCGGTTGATGGAATTTTAACAGAAGGAATTCTCTACATCAGATAATCATCAACATACCATGCAATCTTTTTCCCCAACAAACCAACACAGGACATCCAATACCAAGATTCCCAATTAGGGATTTTTTTTTCTTTCCAAAATGATGGGGAGATCAGGGACGAGGGGACCACATATTTTGGAATTGTGTTACGGGTTGGACTTCAGAGTTCAGAGAAACGTTAAGACACATGCAAAGTGAGCATAACAGGCAGGGACTGTAATGCCATATTGCCATCCTTCGTCTCCATTACTGGGATAAAGAGAGGCCTGGAAAAATCATCATAAGAGGAACCCAACACCTCACAGAAAACACCATCAATTTTTTGGTGTCCTGTCAATGCTGAAGTTACAAATGGCATGCTAAAGTAGAACAACAACGTAGAATGCTCATATGGGTTTCGAAGCTACAGAATCCCCACCAATAAGGAGAGAACAAATGAACGCAGCATGGGCATGCCAATTCTCATGTCGAACCTAACCACCAATGGCACGTGTTTTGCTCCTACAAACTACTGAGAAAGCCATGACTTGTATTGTTGCAGGATTTGCTAGTATGGTGGTTTGATTCCCAGACGGTTCAACTCTAGCATAACAGCACAATTTTCAATCCAGAGGTCACCGATCAAACAAATACCCCAAAAAATGAGTGAGGGTAACATCAACAGCAGTTCACTGGAACAACAAGCCGCCTAAATCTAGTTGGCACAAACAAAAATCTACATAAGTAACGCCCAAATTCACAGCTACTCCCAACGATCCCCATTCCTACAAGCGAAACCCTAGAGACAGCATGGGCTTACTGGCTGGGGGCAGGAGGCTGAGGAGCGGCGCCCACCGACGGCGAAGGTGAACGAGGCCTCGGTTGCGGTCCGATGGAGGAGGGGAAGGGGGGAGGTGAGGCCGGGGCAGCGGCGGCGGCGGGAGGCTCGCCGGCGTCTTCCTCGTCGGAGGAGGCGTCGTAGGCGACCAGCGACATCGGGCTCGGGTCGGTTGAGCCGGGCAATGGATGCGCTGCTTCGGGTTGGTTCCTCTTTTGGTTCACTTTACATGTGGGCCGTGGGCCTGGGAAAGCGAGCCCGACAACTCTGCTTAGGCCTTAGCCAAGTCAGAGCCATTACGCAGTGGGCCCCCATACTTTGTATCCAGCCCTTGTTGAAAAATCAATATTTAGCCATTCAATTCAGAAAAATGAGTTCCTCTAAACAAAATCAGAAAAATGGATGCCAAGCTGATTCATTCAACCCAAGCTTGCGAGATCCTAACTGGGCTTTTTAAAATAGCAAAGCATCTACGAAACCGGTACTCATACATTTTAAAAATAAACAATTGCAAATAATGCATAGAAAAAAGGAATAGGATATACGAATTTTTACATGAAAAACTCTTGCCAGAAAAAAACAACGGATGTACAAAGTCAAATCACTATATGAGGGTACATATATAGGACAAGAAAAATGAGTCCTAAACAAAGAAGAAAATTGAATCATACTCAGTTGCGATGGGTTGACACCACATCTGGTGCAGCCTGCACCTAGTCCCAGCTCCGGTTATACCACGTCTGACATGAAAGGATGCAGTGTCTTACATGGACACAGAACAAATTCAACAATCTGCACCTTAAACTGAATTCCCTCCCGTATTCAAAGAACTCAATAAACTCCTCCAACTAAATCAGGATAAACACATTGTGCGCCGAAAGTCCAAAGGACTAGTGAGCAATACCATACGTTCGGCCACACAATTTTATTGAGTATTATGGATGGTGTAATGTCTCACAACGCCCTCTGATTTGCATAAAGCTTTAATTCTCTAGAACATAACTCTAAGCCATTGTCAGTACATAACTTCTTGACATTCTTGACAGTGTCTTTCAATCATAATCTTTCATTCATTCAATGTCTTGAATACATCTGATTTATGTTTGACGAAATACACCCAAACTCTTCTCGAGTAATCATTAATGATGGTCAAGATGTAGCTTGCACCTCCAAGGGATGGAACATGAGACTCTCCCCATAAATCAGAATGAACATAAATTCAATATACCTTTTGTAGAGTGGGTTGAAGTGCTAAAGTTCACGCTATTTTGCTTGCGAAAGACACAATACTCACAAAACTTCAACTTGTCGATACTTTGACCATTAAGGAGTCATCTTTTGCATAACTCTATCATGCCAGCTTCACTCCTATTCCCCAGACGCATATGCTAAATATCAGCAGCATCATAATCAAATGATTTTTTAAGGCAACGACAGCATTACCTAAAATTGTAGTGCCTCATAGATGATATAGGTTAGAAGTCTTCAAATCACCCTTCATCACAATAAGAGACACATTTGGAGACCATCATAACTCCACATCCACCTGAGTCCTTATACCTTTTAGCATCAAGAGTACTCAATAAGATAATATTTCTCTTTAAATTCAGAATATGTCGAACATCTGATAAAGTTCTGATGGTGCCATCAAACATCTTGATCTGGACAGAACCAATACTATAATATTGCACAATGAATTATTACCCATCAACACGGAGTCATTTGGGGTAGCTTCATAGGTAATGAACCACTCGCAGTTCGGGCTCGTATAAAAAGTATAAGCTGAATCAAAAATCCACTTATCACTGGTTTTGGAATTACCGGCAAAGGCAATGAGAACATCTTCATCACAACCTTCTTTGGTAACAATGGCAGTTCTAGCTTCATCCTCTTGTTGATTATACTTAAAATTGTTATTCATCTTCTCCTTATTCTGCAACTTCCAGCACTCGGATATGTCATGACTGTTCTTCTTACAATACTTGCATGGCTTTTTGTTCCTGGATTTAGATGTCTCTATATCTACTTGAGCTTCTACCTCCGGAATTGTTGTTTGAACCCTTCTCCTGTTGCCTGTCGCGGATAAACAAATCTTCTGCATGCATACTTAAGCTTTCACTAGAAACCATAAATTTCATCTTTTTTCATACAGTGTTTCATAAACTTCACTAAGAGTAATAGTATCTCCGCTATATAGAATAATATATCTGAAAGTAGAGTACGAACCAAGCAGAGAACATAGCAGAATAAGACACAAATTTTTGTCATCATATTATACCCTATAGACTCGAGATCATCAATAACTTCCTTGAAAGCTATCAGGTGGTTCAACAATGAGGCTCCCTCTGCCATACTATAAGAATAAAGATTCTACTTCAGATGCATCATACTGACCAGCTCCTTGGTCATGCAAAGCTGCTCCAGCTTCAACCATAACAGGGCGACACATGTCTCCTTCAAAACATCATGCAGAATATTATTTGATAGATAAAGATGAATCTAAGATAAGGACTTACAATCTTTACGATGCTTCTCATTAATTGACAATATCGCTAGCATCCTGTTGATTCTTAAAACTACGACATCCAAATCAAGCTGTGATAGAACAACTCGCATCTTGATTTACCATAGAGAAAATCTCGTGTCTCGATCTAGCAATGGAAGATTGTACTTTAGAGTTGCTATACGGAGGAAACCTGAATCTGCTGGTACAATTTGGATGTACCTGGCAAGATAGTACAAACTCCTGGTAGCTTTCCTTGTGTAGATGTAGCAAAGCTTGTTCAAAGCTCCTGGTAGCTTGTTGTGTGCACGTAGCAAAATCCCAAGGAAAACAAAAAACCTTGCCGACAACCTCTGATTCTGATCTGATGTGACCAGTGCCTCTGGATTCTCTCCTTCAATTTCTTTTCTCACTGCTGGATGCATCCTCGGTTCACCTGAGGCATTCGGTTTCGACAACTTTTTTCTTCCGGGTCTTTGGCGACGAGCTGGCTCGGAACAGGAACGGAATCGGATGCTCGTCTCGGATTTGACAAGGAGAAACAACGGAGGCGATTTTTCGGACTGGATCTTGATACCGCTTATTGTAAAATAATGTACAAAAAAATAAAATGAGAGATATAATTTTTTACGTATAAAACTCTTGCAAAAAAAACATAAGCGCACAAAGGTAAATTATTATATAAGGAGATATTTATAATAGAGCGCTTATTCTTTCTATGGACTACATAGTATATATACAGAATAATACAGATAAGTCCCAAATAAAAAAGAAAACCGAATAAGAGTTGGTTGCAACGGGTTTACACTATATCAGGTGGATCCCACGCTTGACCCTAGCATCGGTCATACCATGTCTGCCATAAGATAACGCAGTACACGGAACAAATTCAGATTAGACTTCAACATAAACCACGACACTTTAAACCTCTTTTAAGTTCTTAGGCAATTTAGTTTTTAGCCCATCCATATATCTCTGTTCAGTCTTAGGACCACTCCCAGGACCGTACGATCACCTTGTAGTTGCTACGACCACTCCCTGCAGCCGTACGACTACGTTGAATAACCTACGACCGCCTCCTGTGCCGTTACAACCGCTCTGTTGGTTCTCCGACCACCCTGATAGTCGTTACGACCACGTTGTGGCCTCTCCGATCACTCCTCGCTGCTCCAACAACGTAGTCATATAACCACGTTCACCGCCTCTGCACTGCACTTCCTTTAACCATGGTCGATCACCATAGTCGTAACTCGATTACGACCACACAGTAATTGTATCAATCACGCTGAAGGCTTTGTTGACTACTATGGTCGTAACAAATTTGGCTATCAATTTTAGTTTTTAAAGAATGCATGATCCTAAATTGATCCAATGGCACAAGTATATGCTATCAAGCTACTAGCCATCATCCCTTTTAATGGTATGACATTTAGCCTATAATCCGGTCTTCCATCATTTCTCCTAAGACCAGTAAAAATAAAAGGATCCTAGTCTACATATACCTTTGCCTTGAGCCACTTTGATCTTCATGTTGATCCTTAGCATGTGTCTCATCATCATTTTAGGGACTAAGCTTTTAAACACTTAATAAACATGCCAGTCTCATATTCATATAAATTCAGTAATTACTAAAACCATTTTTAGGGGCCTAGATGCTTTCAATCTCTCCCTTTTTGGTAATTAATGACAATACAAATTTTATGTGAGGTGAATAAAGTTTTGAATATACCACTTGTTTGAAAAATAGTTGTATATTCTTTTGTGACTTTGAAAGTAAATAATTCTTGCAATGATCTTACATGAGTTTCAGAGAATTAGTTCCTTTTTAAAGTCAAAATAGGGAAAGCTCCCCCTAAACATGTGCATATAAATGATAATTTATTTCAAGCACAAGAAATAGCAATTTGAGCACAAGATGCATATACCTTCAAATTTATCATTAACAAGGCATAAACATAGCATAAAGATAAAGTGCACAAGTTCATTACACCATAAAGACATTACATAAATATATAGATAGATAAAAATAGGCTTCTTTTTTTCTTCATCCTTGTGATGCTTTCCCTTTCAAGCCTCTCCCCCTTTCAACTTTCTTTCACATCTTCTCCCCCCTTTGGCATCAAATGACCAAAAAAGGCTACTCCTGTGGTCCTTAAGGAGAAGGGTCACATCGACGACGGCGACCATACCAGACTGAAGAAGGAGGACGATCCAAAGCATGCTCGATAGATGTGACTCTTCCATCAAGAGAGTCCATCCGGGAGGAAAGGGAGGCGAACATCTCAGCCTGGGAGCCACGAAGCTGAAGGATGGCTAAGTAAATCTAAGAAAGGGAAACTTGTCCTTCTTCTTCTTGCTGAGCTGTTGTAGGTTCTTCCTGTTGTGGAACTTGAGGATGGGTAGCTGAAGGAATTGGAGGATCAGCTCTAGGCTTATAAGCCTTGTGGACACCGCCCAAACATCCACGGAATTCAATCTTCTTAAAGATCAAAGCCATGATATATGGAGCATAATTAATCCGCTTGATTCTATCATTCTTGGAGGAAGCAATTTCCCGGATGATGAGATCGACCACATCAAACTTGTGGCCTTGCATAACATATTTGATAAGATTCCATGCATGGCATCTGATCGCAGCATAATTTTCACTCTTTAGAAGAATGGTGTGGTTGATGAACCGGTTGACCAGGTTGGGATGGGAAGAAGTCCAATGAGCTTGCCTGGAATAAACCTCGAGTTATGATCATAATACTTAGAGAGGGCGGGGAGCTCAAGTGCTGGTATGTCATATACTTCCTCATATGCACTTGACTCCATCCTTAGAGCCATCTCAAACTCATATTTATTAGAGTCAAGAGGCTGGCAGCCTGTCATCCAAGAGATGTGCTGGAAATCAGGAGACATGTAGAGAGTAGCATAAAACTGCCTAATGATATCCTCATTGTAGTCTGATTTCAGAGCGACAAGATTCTGTATGCCAGCCCTTTGAATAGTCTATAGGTTCCATCATACTTATAAATCGAGTCCAAATGGTCCCAATCGACGTATTTGTGATCAGCAAATAGTCTTGATGGACCATACAACTGCTCATAAACTTGCTCTTGAAACTTTGTATGGAACCTTGGGTTGACAGAGTTGCAACGAAGTAGGAATTGATTTCTATTATGCATCCTAGCATACTCATTAGCTGTGATCTTTCTAAGGTCAATCTAAGGTTATTCGCGATCAGGCATTTCTTCATCAGACTGCTCCAAAGGTGAGCTCTCCTATTGTTCTGACTCTGTCTTAGACTCAGAAGCAACAACCTTTCCTCGGTTTTCTTGGGATTTTCTAGCAATCTCTGAGGAGGCTAGAGGCGTAGGAGGAAGGAGATTTGCTATAGAGTTTCTGATGATTGCCCCGAAGCCGCAGATGAAGAGTATACTCTGCAGCTAGGATTCCTTGTTCTAGACATCCAAGAACAAGGAGAAAATATATTAGAGAATATGGAGAGATTAGACAGGAAAGATTGAAAAGAAATGAAATAAGATTGATGTTTTATCAGAGAAAACGGAAGTTGCTGTTCAAGACACGGTAGTACCACGCTGCGGTAGTACCGTGCACGTTGAGCGGTAGTTTCGGCCTACCTGACCATTTCTAGGGCAAGCAAATTCATGAAAAAATTTGGTGTTTTCTTAGATTGAATCCATGGAATAGATGCGTAAACATCATTAGACACCAAAACTAGTAATTTGCCCGAAACAAACAGCCCTAAATCATTCACATTTCCAATCAACCTGAGACTTAAACCTAGGGTTCTAGAACAAAGTGAAAAAGAGGATTTGATCCCAATTACCTTGTGGATTAGAGGAGGTGAACCCTTAGGATACGAGAAATCACCAAAAACCAAAGAAATCCCCGTCGAATTATTAGATCTAAGGAGCGGTTTTGGAGTTTTTGGTGGAGAGGAGAGAGAGGGCACACGGTCATGGGTGGAAGTGCAGACGGAGCTTCCAGAGGAGAGGAGTGTCCCACAGGTTAAAACCCTTGGTTTTGATGGTTACTGCCCATATATGCATGCGAAAGTACTGCAATTTTTCCGTCGGTAGTTCCGGAATGCGGAAGTACCGTAAAGACAACAGCGGTAGTTCCAGAATGCGAAAGTACCACAAAAACAACAGCGGTAGTTTCGATAATTCTGGAACTCCAGAGGGCAGGGCTTGGATTAAGAAAATATGCAAACGATCCCTAGTTTTGCACTCAAATAAAATCATTCAGGATCATTATACATTAAATATAACCTTTGAAAATAGCAACATAGACATAGAGATTTTGGTAAGAAAATACGAGAAAAAAATTCTTTTCACAAAAGCCTCAAACAACTCCAAATGAGCATAAAATACATTAGCCGTGAGTCCAAATAGTGTTAGAGTAATCTATGATATTTAATTCATTTCTCAACATGCAAAAGCGGCCTTTATCTAGAGGCTTGGTGAAAATATCTGCTAATTAGTCTTCGGTCTGGATGTGGCTAATTGTGATATCTCCTTTGCTCACATGATCGCACAAGAAATGGTGGCGTATATCTATATGTTTGGTTCTTCAATGTTGGACTGGATTATTTGATATTTTAACTGCACTATCATTATCACACAAAATAGGTATTTTATCAAATTTAATTCCTTAATCCATCAAAGTTTGTCTCATCCATAGCAATTGAGCACAACAACTTCCGGTGGAAACATATTCGGCTTCGACGGTTAAAAATGCTACGAAATTTTGTTTCTTAGAAGACCATGATACTAATGACCTCCCTAGCAATTGACAACTTCGTAAGGTACTTTTTCTATCCACTTTACAACATGCATAATCGGAGTCCGAATATCAAATTAATTCAAATTTAGCACCTTTAGGATAACAAAGCCCTATGCTAGAGGAATACTTTAAATACCTTAGAATTATCTTTACAACCATTAAATGACTCTTTAGAATTCCCTTTACAGCCATTAAATGACATTCGTTTGGAGAAGCTTGAAAGCGTGCACACATACAAACACTAAACAAGATATCGAGTCAGTAAGATAAAGCAAAGTACCAATCAATGATCTATAAAGTTTTGTATCTACCAACTTACCTCCTTCGTTGAAGTCGAGATGCCCGTTTGTTGCCATATGTGTCTTGATGGGTTTTGCATCTTCCATACCAAACTTCTTGAATAAATCTTTCACATATTTTGTTTGGCTTATAAAAGTCATATATTTATGTTGCTTGATTTGAAATCCAAGAAAATAGCTCAATTCTCCTATCATGGACCTCTCAAATTTCCTAGACATCATTTCACTAACTTCTTTGCAAAACTCTTGGTTAGTAGAACCAAATATGATGTCATCAACATAAATTTGACGCACAAAGAAATCGTCACAAATAATTTTTGTGAAGAGAGTTGTATCGACTTTTCCAATTTTAAATCCTTTAGAAAGAAGAAAGTCTCGAAGGCGCTCATACCATACTCTAGGAGCTTGTTTTAAGCCATATACCGCATTTGAGAGTTTATAAAGATGGTTAGGATATTTAGAATCTTTGAACCCTGGAGGTTGTTCAACATAAACTAGTTCAGAGATTGTTCCATTTAAGAATGCACTTTTGACATCCATTTGAAATAGTTTTGTGTCAAAGCTAGATGCAAAGGCAAGTAGAATTCGAATTGACTCATGTCTAGCTATGGGTGTAAAAGTTTTATCATAATCTAAACCCTCCACTTGAGTATAACCTTGAGTGACTAACCTTGCCTTGTTTCTTACCACAACTCCATTCTCATCTTGCTTTTTGCGGAAGACCCATATTGTACCAATTACATTGTGCTCCTTGGACCTTTCCACTAATGTCCAAACATTATTTTGGGCAAAGTTATTTAGTTCTTCATGCATTGCATTTACCCAATCCAGATCATCTAGTAGTCCATCTACAAATTTTGGCTCAAGAGAAGATACAAACGAGTAATGTTCACAAAATGAAGCTACTCTATATCTAGTTTGAACATCCTTACTCATGTCACCCAATATTTGATCGATTGGATGATCTTTGGCGATTGCGTTGTGGATCTTTAGTGGTAGAGGTTGTTGATCCTTTACTTTATAATATATTTCTTGCATGTTGCTTCTTGTGGAGGAAGGTGGAGCTTCAACTTACTTTGATGAAAGAGATGTACTCCGATCATCTTTTGGCTTGATGCCTCTAATTTACATGTTCTCAATTGCTCGTCTTAGTCCTTCTTTATCTACATCATCCAAGTTCTCTTGCTCTTCTTGAGAGCCGTTAATTTCATCAAATTAAACATCACATGGTTCTTCAACAAAACCGGAGTTTTTGTTGAAGATTCTATAAGCTTTACTATTTGAAGAGTAACCAAGTAAAAATCCTTCATCGCACCGACCTTGAAATTTAGAAAGCCGAACACCCTTTCTCAAGATATAGCATTTGCAACAAAATATTCTAAAGTAGGATATGTTCGGTTTTCTTCCAATGAGAATCACATAGGAAGTCTTTTTCAAAAGACGATGTAAATAAAGGCGATTTATGGCATGACAAGCAGTGTTAATAGCTTCCGTCCAAAATTTATCGGAAGTATTATATTCATTAAGCATTGTCCTAGCTATTTCAATTAATGTTCGATTTTTTTCTTTCTATAACTCTATTTTGCTTGAGAGTGTAGGTGGTAGAAAACTCATGCTTTATTCCAAGTTCATCACAAAAATCTTCAATTTTAGTGTTTTCAACTCGGAACCATTGTCACTTCTAATTTTATTTATTTTGAAATGAAATTCATTTTGGTCCCTTTTTGAAAAGCTTTTGAAAGTGCCGGAGGCTCCGCCTTTGTCATTTAAGAAGAATACCCACATATATCTTGAGTAATCATCTAAAATGACTAAACAATAACTATTGTCCTCGATGCTCTTATAGGTTGTTGGCTCAAACAAATCCATATGTAAGAGCTCCAATGGCCTAGAAGTTGACATGATATTTTTGGAAGGATGAGAGTTTGTAACTTGCTTCCTAGCTTGATAAACGCTACATAATCTATTTTTCTCAAAATTCACATCTTTTAAGCCAACAACTAAGTCATGTTTGAAAAGTTTTTTAAGTTGAATCATACACATATGACCTAGCCTTCTATGCCATAACCAACTCAACGAAGTTTTTACCGTTAAACAAGTTTTTAAGCATGAATCACTAGAAGAGAAATCGACTAAATAAAGATTTCCAAATCTAAAACCTTTGAAAACAAGTTCATTTCTGTTTTCTTTTGAAATGGTTACTTCTTCTTTAGTAAAGGAGCAAATTAAGCCTAAATCACATAATTGAGCAACTGATAGCAAATTAAAATTTAATATTTCTACTAGAGGTACATTTGAAATAGAAAGGTCATTAGAGATAGCATTTTTACCCAATGCAAATACCTTTCCTTTGCTATTGTCCCCAAATGCGATTCTTTCATTGCTCCTACTTTCGAATGTGGTGAACATCTTCGGATCCTCGATCATATGTTGAGTGCACCTACTTTCAAGCACCTAATACCATCCACCGATCTTGTAGTTTACCTACAAAAAGAAATCAAGTTTTTTAGGTATCCAAATTTGTTTAGGTCCTTGGAGGTTAGTAACCAAGGCTTTGGACACCCAAATGGCATTCTTTTTAGCACATAAAATTGAAGTGCCAATAAATTTAGCAATAATATTACCATTTTTAGATTTTTTTTAAACATGTAACATGAATCAGATAAACCAATAGATTGAGTCTTACCCTTAGGACAATTTTGTTGTTCTTGTCCTAATTCCCGGTACTTTTCACAATACATATCATTTTGCCTCACAAATCTTGTGGGCTTGTTTGCCAGTTTTTTGTTTTTCTTGGGCATGTACCCAAGACCTTCCTTATTGAATGAGCACCTTTGCTCACTCAACAACTTGTCAAGGGTAGCCGTACCCCTGAAGCATCTTTCCAAACTTCTGTTTAACTTTGTCACTTGTTCCATTAGGTTTTTATACTCATTAATAAGCTTATCATCATACGACATAGCTATTGCATTTTTATAATCAATATTTGAAGAACATGGCATAGCAAGCATGTCATCGCAAGAAGTAGATATGCTAGCTTTAGAAATTTTTACACTAGGCATTTCATTTAGAATATCATAAGTAAGGCCAATACTAGTGCAAGATTTGCTTGAATTTTCTTGGACAAGCAAGTCATGAGCTTCCTTTAGCTCCTTATAAGATTCTTTTAGAGAGATATGCTCTCTCTTTAAAACCTTAAATTTTGACTTCTCTTTTTCAAGAAATTCATTTAGTTCAACTAGCATATCCATAAACTCATCAAAGGAGGGTCCATCATCATCAAGAGTTTTTACCTTCTCTCCTTTTGCCTTAAGGCATGTTGGAGATGAGAAGAGTGATGGAGCCTCCTTGATGGCAATACCGACAAGTCTCATTTTCTTAGGAGACTCATCCTCAGTTGAATTGGAGTCGGAGTACTCCTCATCGGAATCCCACTCTCCAATATGAGCTTCATTTTTACCATTCTTTTGAAGCTTTTTTTTGCTGTTGAAGTTCTTCTTCTTGGATGACTTGTCCTTGTCATCCTTCTTTGTAGGGCAATGAGAGGTAATATGCCCCTTCTCATCATACTCATACAAACGAATGTTGCTATAGCGTTTGTTGGTGGTGTAGGAGTGCCCCTTCTTTACTTTCTCATGACTGGCGCTTCGGTTTGAACGTCTTTTCATGAACTTGTTCATTCTCCTTACTAGGAGAGCCAACTCCTTCTCAGAGTCCTCCTTATCTTCGGACTCCACGCTTGACACCGTTTTAGCCTTGAAAGCGGTGATCTTCTTGCCCTTTGAGGGGGATTGCTCCAAGAGCTCCTCCTTGTCTTTCTTGTACAACTCATTTGTTATGAGGTTGCCTAAGAGTTGCGTTGGTGTCATTTTTGTCAAGTCGGGTGAGTTGAGAAAGAGAGTCACCAACGTTTCATATTTTTCTAGCAAGGCCCTAAGCATTTTCCTTACAACATCAATATCGATTAGATTAGTACTTAGGCCCTTGAGTTCATTTGCAATGTTATTGAGTCGTGAGTACATTTCATTTATATCCTCATGAGGCAACACTGTAAAAGTCTCATACTTAGTCCGAAGCCTATACAATTTGGCTTCTTTAACCATGGACATCCCTTCATGAATTTATGAGAGGGTTGTCCAAATAGCGTGAGCGGTTTCTAAATTACTCACCCTATTGAACTCATCCGTGTTTAAAGCTCCAAATAGAGCATTCATGGCTTGGATATCTAAATGAGAGTTACCTCATCTTGTTCTGTAGGGTGTAGTGGATCAAGAGGCATGACATAACCATCATTTACAATTTTTCAAACGTTCGAACTCATGGCATTAAGATATATGGACATACTAATTTTCCAATAAGAGTAATTTGAGCCATCAAAGAAAGGTGTCTTTCCTATAGCAATCCCCTTGCTAACCATCCTTTCTCTTTAGACAGTTAAGTCTAACAAATGAGAGACCAAACTCTGATAGCACTTGTAGGATGAAGGATAACCGACTAGATGGGGGTGAATAGGAGGTTTAAAAAAATTTCTTTGCCTTCTAAACAATGTCTACAATTTCAATATGACAAAAATTTAAAACAATTGAAACCCACACAATTCTAGTAAGTTTAGGGCACTACAAGTATAATCTTTATAAGAGGCTCTAGGACAAGTAAATAATCACAATATACTAAATGGACAAGAGCTGAAAAAGAGACAAAGTGATAACCAATGAACACACGATATTTTTACCATGGTGATTGGAAACTTACCGGTTTCCCCTAATCCACGTTGAGGAAAGCCCAAACGATTTGAACCGGCTTCACAAATTAAGCCTCAGCTTCTCAATCCACTAGTGGTTGTCTTTCCTTCACTTCGAAGATGGTGGACAACGAACCTTGTGACCATGATGACCACGGTTCTGCCCTCCATGCTGTGCTCTCTCCCGCCTCCTTGGGACCCATGCTCCAAGCCAATGACTACCTTCTATTGCACGCGTGAGAGCTCCTCCCGAGCTACTGCTTCGATCTCCCTCTACGTTAGTTGCGCGCACGCTTGCTACGACTACTGCATTCTGTGTTCGGGTCACGCCGCCTTGAGAGCCCAAGCCACCGCTTCCTGCGCCAGCGTGGGATTCACCACCCTCAAAGCTTTTGCTTGCCTTTGCGCCAACTGCGCGTTTGTGAATTTTACCATCTTCTAGCTCCTTTAGACCACTCTTCACATAAACCGATTTACAAGTTTTCAAATAAATCTTGTACAACCGATTTAGAGATCTCTTCACCTTCATCAACAAATCTCTGTTCTTGTCATACACTCGCAAGAACTCATCCTATAGCACCACTCTGCACCTTCTTTCTGTCATCTGTCCGAGACTAAGCATGTTGTTGCATAGAATTGGTATATAATAAATTCATGTCAACAACTTCTTATCTCCGTTCTTGTATTGGAACATCATTGTCCCTTTGCCCTTTATCTCCACCATGGAGCTGTCACCAAACTTGACCTTGCCCCAAACCTTCTCGTCGAGCTTATGAAACATGAAGCGATCTCCCGTCATATGATTGCTTGCTCCATTATCTAAGTACCATTGATCTGTAAGATCATGACTACCTTCCTTCGTGTGTAGTTTTGGAACTACATTCTCCTCATTCAGTATCACCATGGCCGGCTCTTTTTCAACATATGAGGAGAGAAGTACTAGCGCTTCGTCATCTTCTTCTTCGTTTTTGGCGAGGTTCACCTCCCCATCCTTCTTCTTGCTTTTGTAATCCGATGCATAGTGCACGTATTCATTGCAGTTGAAGCACTTTATATGGTTGCGATATCCTGACGCGTAATGCCCGTATTCGCCACATTCAAAGCACTTGACATGTGGCTTATCACAGGAACTCTCACCACCGCCTTGCCCAGCCTTGTCTCCTCGGCCACCCTTGCCACCTCGGCCACTCTAGCAGCCTCGACCGTGCCACCTCCCGTGGTTGTTTGATGATCCACGACCGTCTCTCGGATCACCCTTTACTAGCAATGCCTGCTCGTTCTGAGATCCCTGCTCGTTATGTGACTGAAACTCCTTCAGTAACTCCTCATGCGCCTTGAGAGAGCCGAAGATCTACTCTATCATCTTTTTGTCCAGATCGGAAGAGTATATAAGTGTTGTGACAACATGTATGTACTTTTTCGGAAGCACGCACAGGTACTTCTTCACCACCACAGATTCCAACATCTTATCACCAAGAGAGTTAATCTGATTGTACAACGAGCTCAGCTTGCCCGCGAACTCGTACACCGACTGGGTCTCTCCCATCTTCAGGTTCTTGAACTCGCTTCACAAATTCTGGAGCCGCACCTCCTTGACACGATCAATGCCCTCGTGCATCGTCTGAAGCGTCTCCCACGCTTCCCGTGCCGTCTCCTTGACGTTGAACTGATGGATCATCGTATCTGGCACCATCTAGTAGATGAGGGCCAAATCGACCTTGTCGTCCACCGCCTTGTCCTTCCCCTTTGGATCGACTGCACCCCAGGTTCTTTAGGCGCGCATGTTCGTCTTCATCTTCATTGCACACACTAGGTAATTGTCGATCGTCAGGAGAGGGTACTGGAGAGAGAATATCGCACCCTGAGCCTTTGCCTTGTCTCCCATGTTCTTCAAAACCGAAGTCAATTAGCTCTGATACAACTTGCTGTAGTCTTACAACCGCTCCTAGGACCGTACGACCATCTTGTAGTTGCTACGACCACTCCCTGCAGTCGTACGACTACGTTGAAGAAGCTACGACTGCCTCCTATGCCGTTATGACCGCTCTGTTGGTTCTTCAACCACCCTGACTGTCGTTACGACCATGTGTGATCTCTCCGATCACTCCTCGCTACTCCGACCATGTAGTCGTAACTTCAGCAAAAGTTACGACCACGTTCACCGCCTCTGCGCTGCACTTTCTTCGACCACTGTCGATCACCGTAGTCGTAATTCGATTGCGACCACGCAGTGATTGTATCGACCACGCTGAAGGCTCTGTCGACTACTATGGTCGTAACACTTTACGACCACGCCTTTCTGCTAGGGTCACTTACGACCACATATTTTCGCTGTGGTCGTAGCGCTTACGACCACGTCTTCTGCTCTGTGACCGTGGTCGTAACTCCTTTACGACCACGTCTTCACCACCTACGGACACCTCCGCTCGTCGCCGTGGTAATAACTCCGTTTACGATCACGTCTGCGATCCTCCGTTCATCGTGGTCGTAAGTCGTACGACCACGTCTGTGAACACACGATGAACTTGATACTCGATAATTTTCCAGAGCCAAACCGCACTTTCTTCTCTTCTTTATGTTTTTTCTCTCGATCACACCGATCGCTACGATCACCCTGATCGTTCTCTCCTTTTCCTTGCCTCTCGATCACCCGATCGCATTAGCTTCGGCTCGCTCTCTCTTGGTTACATGGCTCTGCTTTTTATACCCTACTTTACGACTTCGTGTCGGAGACAGCTATAACTAAGACGGACTCGAAATACAACCCGTACTCGTACACGACTTACGATCATAATAAACTGATTATGATCACGACTTAAACCGACTTACACACTACAAACTCGAATACGACTTTGACTTTTAAACTAAAAATATGATTACAAATTCTAACAATCTCAAAAAAGAATATCACGCTTCTTGCTAAGCACGGCACCAGCAGTATTACCTTGGAGATCAAGCAAACGGCTGCTCTGCTCCGCGTCAGATGCACTCGCTAAACAAGACGAAGTCTTACAGAAACAAAGATGTGACAGTATCGAGAATGAAACACAAATTAAAGTTCAGAACATGTTGGAAGTCATTGCTAGGTGGACCGAGGCATGTACCCCGTTCCACATTCCTTCTTGCTCAAACCTTGTTTTCTCACGATCCTCACTCAACTCGGCTAAAAAAAAAACTATCTCATTATATACTTAATTTGTATTAACATTATATTAAAATACACCGTTAGATCTTTATATTATTTGGTATTAACATTATATGAAAAAACACTGTTAGATCCTTATCATTACATAAGCCAAAGAAAAAGTCTTGGCATTATGATTAGTTAATTCTAGACACTCATTCTACAGTATCTTTTAAGCTTCGATTAAAACACCTTATAAAGAACCCTTATTTTGAGAAAGATTTTTTGAATATTGACATAAAAGTATAGGAAAATGCGTCAATGCAAAAGCATATTACAAAGCACATGATTTGAAAACACAAGAATAATTAAAAAGTTGACATTTAAATGAGAAATGGAAAAATCAATTCATATGCTTTCACCCCTCAAAACCATCATATTTCTTCATATAACATCCCTCATCATTCTTTTGCATCTCTCTTCCAATCTTTTCATCCATCTATTGAGTAGAGTGTTAGGCACACATGTGATCCATGATACTCCTTTCCGATCTAGTACATCAATTCAACTTATGAAGGCAAAGGCACGCGATGTTGCTACTTGACAACGGAGGCTCGCAATGGAGGTGGTAGCCACATCTTGTATTTTGATATCTTCATTTCCTGCTTCCACACTCTATTAGTCTCTCACATAAATTGATGGAACATAAATGAGAATTTTCTAAAAAATTTAGAACATGTAGGTGCTTGTATACTTGAAAACTCTCATTATTCAAACAAGCCCTTACTATTGTAGTCTACCAACCAATTTAACATACGGCTGATTAAATGTGCAAAACAACCACGCTCATCTACGGCCAATAATGTTAGGCCCTCTAAAAATCAAATAAAGAATAATGGAGAAATCAAACTCCTCCCAAAAAAACACCCTCCAAAAATGAAACAAAGAATAATGGAGAAACCAAACTCCTAAAAAAAATCGAACGAGTCCATTCACACGTTCGAAGAAAAAACGCATCCATCCACCCAAAACCACCGACCGATCCCAATCGTACGGCCCTGGGAATCTCGGGTAGGATTTGCGGGTGGTTCCAGGGGTGCTCGTAGCCGCAGAGTCCGGAGAGGCTTTGGAGTTTCGGTTCGGAGCCATCCAAATATATTCTCCTCCCTCGAGTCCACCGGCCTATAAAGCAGCCGAATTTCTCCTGCCTCTTCTCTGGACGAACCATCCGAGATTTTTTTCTTTTTCCTTGGGAAGCCAAACCCTAGCGCCCCTCCCCTTCCTCTCCTGCCGCCGGCGCGGCTCTCGCGAAGGTAATCCGCAATTCTCAACTTCCTCTCACGTTCTAGTTCGATGACGATGTGAAGGGCGCGGGGTGCGTTCGTGTCGCGTTCGTCCGGCGTGCCCCTGGGACCTTCCTGTACACCGGCGCCGCAGAAGAGAATCCCGGGGCGCGGCCCGCACCGTACTCTTCCTACCTCCGCCTGATTGAGTCACACCAGGTGACATGAGTACATGACCCCAGATCGTGTCCAGGGTAGCCTAGGCCGACGGTTAGCAGTGCGTGGTTTGGTGGTTGGGATTCTCCGGTAGGAATAGGTGGATGCTTGCTTTGATCGAGCTCGATTTTGTGGAAAGGATTACATTATTTATGTTTTTCCTGTAATGACATGGGAGATGTTAGGTATGGTGTGCAATTGTTACAAAATCTGTTCACTTCATGCTTAATTTTTGGGCGTAATATTTTCCAGCAGATATCACCCCTTGATGCACCCTGTGCAATTTTCTTAGGAACTTGCAAAGCACGTATTTTTCAGTTTCGTGTGCATAGATGTAAACTAGCTGAATGCCTGCGCGTTGCTACGAATTTTAAAAAAATTTCGAACATATTTGTATGCATGTTCTAAAAAATTTTACCACCCGTTAGTTTCAGAATATATAGTATGATAAAATTTTAAAATCCGTAGCAACGGACATTCAGCTAGTACAAGATTAAGCACTGGATGAAAAATACAGTATATACTCTACAATGCAGTCTAGATGAAATCCACCTTGATCACTAAATCATGGAAAGAAAGATATTTTGATGGGAAGGTGGAAAGATTCGACGCAAGTCTTTTAGGACCACATGTCAGCGTTGCCTTTTATGAGAAGGGGTGGGAGAGGCCGGACCAACTACCAACTCCTTCTTTTATAATAGTAAAGATATAAATTACGGTGTCTCAATGTGCATCTGTGGTATTTAGTAGTTACTACTAGTGTGTTTGATATGGGATGCAAGGATGTTAGGATCGTCAACTCTGCTACACTGTTTAACTGGTGCTGCAAATGTACATACGTATGTAGATTTAAGTGTACATGCTCTCTTTTATAGTCTTTTAGTTTGTTGTTCTTTATCTAAAAAGATATTAGGGTCTGGTTTTTCCTTTTAAAGTTCTGATCTTGAATAGTTCAATCATAAGCATCTGAATATTTCTGTTAATGTTCTTGGCCCCCGGTTTATATGGTATGGCGAATCAGTAATCTTAGAAACTCTGTTTGGCTGGTCTTATTTGTTGAAAAAGATTTCATGATCATTGCCTTTTTAAACTGTTGTCTTTGTATCAAAGATTCTTAACCTTTCAATCTTGTTATACATTTTTTAGTTGTGCATGTTCTGTATGTACCAACAGTGCTTTGACCTTTGAATACGAACTTTTATGCTGGTTTCTCTTTACAAGATCATTATGGTCATTTGTTTCCTTTTTTTTGCTATATTTTTTTAACGTTATATAGCGTTGGATTTTTTGGACCTTGTAGCAGTTCCTATCTGACATTATCTGGGTCATCCATCTTGTTTGATATTAATCAATTGCTTATGGAAATATGTTCTTAGAATTGATGGGTCTATGTAAATCATTTTAGAGTTAGATTTGATGCTTTCATCTTTCTGACTTCCTGTGATGATTTGTGTTGCAAGTATAACACAGGTGGTCATTAGACATCATATCACATCTTTTTACTCCCTTTTTATGGCCACAATATTTTGCGTTTACATTGCAGATACTCTCAAAATGTATTGTGCTATTTATATCAGTGATTGTTGCGCAATTTGAAGACCTTAATTGCTTCTGGTTGGATGAGTTGGTGCTTTAGAACTGTGCATATCTGAGAAACATATGCTAATTCAGCTTTAGTTATTACTTTTTTACTTGTCCTGACTAAATGTTTATATTCCTTTCGTTTTAAAGAATGAAAGTTGCATTGCTCATTTTCTCTGGCTAGCTAAAGTTAGTATGATTATCTTTTGATTTGTTTTCACTTCTAGTCCTGGTTATTCCTGGCTATATACTATATAGCCCTTTCAGACAGCTCCTACTAACATTTTATACCTACACTGGACGTTCTATCTTGTTGGTGAAGGTAGAGGTCGGAGCACAACCAAGATGGCTGACTGTCATGAAACTGACAAGAATATTGAGATCTGGAAAGTCAAGAAGCTGATTAAAGCCCTTGATGCTGCACGTGGAAATGGGACAAGCATGATATCTCTGATCATGCCGCCTCGTGATCAGGTCTCTCGGGTCACCAAGATGTTGGGTGATGAATATGGAACTGCCTCGAACATAAAGAGCAGGGTCAACAGGCAGTCTGTCTTGGCTGCTATTACCTCTGCTCAACAGAGGCTGAAGCTGTACAATCGAGTTCCCCCCAATGGATTGGTGCTTTACACTGGAACCATTGTCACTGATGAGGGCAAAGAAAAGAAGGTCACCTTTGACTTTGAGCCATTCAGGCCAATTAACGCTTCCTTGTATCTCTGTGACAACAAATTCCACACTGAGGCGTTGAATGAGCTGCTGGAGTCTGATGACAAGTTTGGCTTCATCGTCATGGATGGCAATGGGACACTTTTTGGTACACTGAGTGGCAACACAAGAGAGGTTCTTCACAAGTTCTCTGTTGATCTCCCAAAGAAGCATGGACGAGGAGGGCAGTCAGCACTTCGCTTTGCTCGCCTGCGCATGGAGAAACGCCACAACTATGTGCGCAAGACAGCTGAGCTCGCGACCCAATTCTTCATCAATCCTGCCACTAGCCAGCCAAATGTTTCTGGGCTAATTCTAGCTGGTTCTGCTGACTTCAAGAATGAATTAAGCCAGTCTGACATGTTTGATCAGCGCTTGCAAGCCAAGATACTCAAGGTGGTCGATGTCTCTTATGGTGGAGAGAATGGCTTCAACCAGGCCATTGAGATATCTGCTGAGGTCCTTTCAAATGTCAAGTTCATCCAAGAAAAGAAGTTGATTGGGAAGTACTTCGAGGAGATAAGCCAAGACACCGGGAAATATGTTTTTGGTGTGGATGACACCATGGCTGCCCTTGAAATGGGTGCAGTTGAGACGCTGATTGTGTGGGAAAATCTTGATATCAATCGGTATGTCCTAAAAAATTCTGCCACTGGAGAAACAATGGTGAAGCACTTCAACAAGACACAGGAGACAGACCAGAGCAACTTCCGAGATAAGGCAACATCTGCAGAGCTGGAGGTGGTGGAGAAGACCTTGTTACTCGAGTGGTTTGCAGAAAATTATCGGCAGTTTGGTTGCACACTTGAGTTTATCACAAACAAGTCACAGGAAGGATCTCAGTTCTGCAGGGGCTTTGGTGGGATAGGAGGAACCCTTCGCTACCAGGTTGAGATCAATGCTTATGAAGACCTGTCTGATGAGGAGTATGGTGAAGACTTTGAATAGCAATCAATTGAAACTTCACTGAATCTGGTCCTGGAGGAGCCTGTGCAAGCCCCAAACGCACCGGGACAGGAGGCCGAGACATCCACAAGATCATCGAGGAAAAGTTAAGGTTTGTACCAAATTGTGCCAGCTCCTCCCTTATAAACGTCTTGCGTTTCCCTTTCTCATGTCAGATCCAATTTTCTGTCTTTAGGTATGAGGAGATGACGTAATCATGTGATGAAGCATGCTGATGCTGCATAAGTGAAGTCTTCTCCGCGTGATTGGGAGAAAGGCTGCATTCTGATCTCCATCAGAAGACCATATTTAGTATCGTCATTATTAGTAATTCGAGCTGTCTATTAAGCGTGGCTTGTACGTGGGGCTTGTACGTGGGTCTGAACTTGTCCGTTATGTTTGTGGGTTAGTGCTGCTGCGGCTGCAGCTAATACTTATTTCTCTGAACCAAAGTTGTGATGCTATACTGCTACGTTTGAATGTGCTATTGGGTCGATGCAACTATGCCATCATATTTGAACTATTTTTTTACATCTGTGTTAAATTGTCATAGCAAGCTCATTGTCCATTATCTGTTTTCCCACAGTTTTAGTTTCAGTATATTCAGCGTACAGGCTAGCTACTTTTAAGAAGCAGTACATGGGGCAATATAGGTGCTACACGAATTTTTTTTGTGAATAATCTAATTTTTATTCGAAATAACAGAAATATCCTGCACTAATATTTTTTTACAGAAATAGACTTCAGTCGTCTAACCGTCGAGCGACTGGAGCCTATCACCCAACGGAAAAGCGATGACAAAGGTCTCTGCAAGCCGTTGGGCGATAGGTTCCAGTCGCCCGACGCTAAGCGGCGGTACATGTCGCCAGATGGTGGCGACAAAGAAATGCCTGTGTGAATTCTGTAGATTTTGTGAATTTTGTAAATTATGATTGGAAGATAATCTGGTGGATTTGTAATAAAAGTTTATGATCATTGTATGTTGTTGTAAACTATAAAGTTTGTTAAACTTTTTGTAAGAACGATTGAACATAAAACGATCGGTAAGTACGATGGTAAGTGATATTGTCATGTTACCGGGAATTCGTACACGGAGGAAAACTGGTATGTTAATATTGTTGGATGACTTGCTATGGGAATAATTGAATGCGAAAAGATGAGAAACTAAGCTTGTTTGAATTAAAATGGACTTCATAATACAATTGGGAGTAACATGCCGCGTAGAGTTTGATTAAGCATAACATAGAGCATCATGTGCGACTAACCAACCCAACTACTCGTACGACCTACTGCTTGGACCGGGGCCATTTCTCCTTCCTTGCGAGCTTGGCGTTGAACTGCTCGGCGGTCTCTTTTGCCTTGATCGCCATTTTTCTCTTTTTCTTGTGTTCCCTCTTGCGAGCCTCGCGCTCCTTACGCGTGCACGTCTTGAGATGAGCTTTCGTCTCCCGTTGTATACGTTCGGTTTGCTCGTCCTTGCGGTGCTCCTCCTCCTAGATCTCGGAGGACCTTGTGACATTTCACTCCTCAAAGTTGAGGGCTCACTGGTCCTTTGGGTGGATCTCAAGATCGATCCATTTGTGGTAGCCACATAGGGGTCCTGGGGACTGTGAATACACGGGAGAGCTTGTTAGTGCATAGTTTGAAGGAGAAACAGTAGGGGGAAAACGATGCATCTGGTTTGTACCGGCTGCCGATAGGTCGCGGTGTCTAGACAGCTATCGGGATAGTCACTGAGGTAGTTTGCGCAACCCTAGTAACGCATACCAACGCTGAGGCAGTTTAGACTTAAAGAACTTGTACGGGTCCCGGCACCAACAAAGGGGGGTCGTCTCCCCTATGGTGGGTGTTGCAGTGAACGCTCGGTAGGAACGTTCGAGATGGGGTTGTTGTTACGGGTCACGTCATTCCGGGGAGCTGACCTCGTAGCACGTCGGGCTTGTTCTGTCCTGGCCATAACATCCCTTACTTTCTCATCGCAGGCAACAGCTGACCTTACTATGTCGCGGGTCTACTCCCATTGCTTTATCATCTTGTCTTATTGCTTCTTCTGCCTTTTGTCCATCCCGGTGTGGTGAAAAAAGCGCTAGAGTAGTGTGGGGTTTGCTTGTGTAGTATTCTCTCAGAAATCTATTCGACCTCCTTTTACAAGGCCCTAGTGGCATTCTCGGTGCATGAAGATGCGTATGTGGTCGCGTCACTGCGCAAAGCTACCAAGTGTGGTATTGTGGGCACGCGAAACTACCCAGTCAGGTCTTCAGACTGCAGAAAGGTGCACCCTTTAGTCTTGTCGCTGTGCAAAGCTAGGCCATGTGGTCTCATCGCTGCGCTAAGGTGTCTCGTCTGGTCTACACACTAGGCAGAGCTGGCCTATGCGATCATGTCACTGCGCAAAGCTAACACGTGTAGACCTTTGACTACTCAAAGCTGGTGCGTGCGATCATGTCACTGCAAAAAGCTAGGCCGTCATGTCATGTCACTGAGCAAAGCTAGCCCATGCAGTCATGTCACTGTGCAAAGCTGGCGTGTGAAGTCTTGTCGCTGCTCAAAGCTGGCGCATCATGTCATGTCGCTGCGCAAAGTTGGCCCGTGTGGTTATATCACTACGCAAAGCTGGCACGTGCGGTCTTCTCAGTGCTCAAAGCTGGCGCGTCATGTCATGTCGCTGCGCAAAGTTGGTCCGTGTGGTCATATCACTGCGCAAAACTGGCACGTGCGATCTTCTCATTGCTCAAAACTGGTGCATGCGGTCATATCACTTCGAAAAGCTGGGCCGCCATGTCATGTCACTGAGCAAAGCTGGCCTGTGCGGCCATGTCACTGCGCAAAGCTGGCGTGCGTAGTCTTGTCGCTGCTCAAAGCTGGTCCGTCATGTCATATCACTGCGCAAAGTTGGCCCGTGTGGTGTTGTCGCTGCGCAAAGCTGCCCTGTGTCATAAATGGCGCCGCGACATCGTAATTATGCTATAAAATGGATGGCCCAGGCATTGATGGTAGGAACAACTATCTTCTCCGTCGTAGAATAAGCCACCATGACAGACGTCGAGGGTCCAGTCGAATATGGGTCACCAAAGGGGGACCTTCCGCTCGAATGGAAGGAGGACTTCGGCATTACGTATCGCTTGTTGCCAAACAGGTGCGCTCAGCCAGTGTGGCTACAATGCAAACACATGCAGGACGTGGTGGTGCAGGTGGAAGAAGGCCATACGGATGGCGGGCGACGTTTCTTCCTATGCCCATACTCTGGGACACAAGTAGGCACTCGTCGTCTATTCTGTAGTACTACTAATAGAGTTTCGATGTTAACGTTCTGTTGTAGTAGATGGATAAATGCAACTTCGTTATGGGAGGTATGTTGCGAGGTATGTAGATATGTTATGGGAGCGAATCGCTAATTTGGAGGCACGAATTGAAAGTCTCGAAGAACAGAACGATGACCTCCGTCAGCAGATGGAGCGTGAGAGGGGCAACGAGGAGGTCATCAACATAGAGAGTTCGTACGACCCAACATGCTGTTACGCGAACCCTAATTGTATATGTGCTTGCCACTACAACGATGGCCAGCCACGTTCGAGACGGCCCCCTAAAAAACACTCCATGTGGGTACCACGAGGCTCCTTCCACCTATATGCAACGATGTGTATGGTTGTACTGTTGTACTCTCTCCTGTTGTTCGAAATATTTTTTAATGTCTTTAAGCATGTAATCAAATGGTTCATACGTTAGTGCGGTTGCCATCAATGCATATCACTATTCGATTGGTGCGATCGTCTGTGTGATTGCCATCAATTCAGTGGTACAGGCGTGGACAACGTAAAGAGAAGTACAATTAAGCTCGTCACAGTATTGTAAACAACACTACGTAAACAAGAAACGTAAGCAGTATATGAATAACAAGTGTATAGTCAGCACTAACCACCCCCAACAGCATCCCCACCCCCCTCTGTCTCCGCGTCCGCATCCTCCCATACGGCCCTGCTTGGCCGTCTTCCTCATCGTCGGGTGATGGCGCCCTGACAAGGTAAGACGATTAGGAGACCGTCGCACACGCCCCTGAGCTGGTGAAGTGGACTGCACCGCCGCCTGTGTGGCCACCGGTGCACCGGTGAGGGCACTCCCGGAGAGAACCTCTGGGGTGTGGCCCGAGGTGCAGAGCCCATCGCCTGGCCGGGCCAGTCCAAAAAGTACTGGTCTATATCGTCCTAGCCCGAGGAGACCCCCATCCCTTGTCGGGGGAAGACAACGCCTGCAATAGAAATATCATTAGTTCGGCAGATAAAACAATGGGATAAAACCAACAAGAGGTAAAGCGTACCCTCCGCTGGCGCCATGGCGTCTGGAGGGATGTACGGCACAGAGTACGCCCCCTGCGTGGGGAAGCTGTAGATGTATGGATGATGCATAAACAACTGCCCTGGCGGTGTACGAGGCCATCCCCAGGCTGACTCCCGCCTCGTCAGGCTGAGGTGGTGTAGGACGTGCCCAAGTAGAACTCCCCGCGTGGTGCCATGCCAGCCGGGGTGGTCCTGGTGGACGGGTCGTGTGTGCACCGGGAGTGGGCGTGTGAACCTCTGGTAGCCTCAATAGGGCTACGACACATGCACCCTAGGCCTCCACACAACGCCAAGCGCTCACCGACTCCTCCTGTATCGCTTTTGCGCCACTAGCGATCCTATCTGCCATGGTGCCAGACTTCCTCCAAATCGCAGCACTGACGTCAGCCTGCAGGAAAAACATGAAATGGTCAATTATCTCAGTGCCATTGACATTAGGGAATATTTAAAAGTAGATGTAACATACCGTGATGTGAGCATCACGCACGAGGTGCGCAGGGTACGTGTCTATCGGTGCGACGATGTGTGCTGCGGGCTGGTCAACAACATGTACGAGCCTGGTACATGTCTGAGACTGGTACCAGCGTAGGTACTCCACGTACGCACTGCTGTCGTAGGGGTGATCCTCCTCCACACAGTCATGAAGCGCGCCCTCTCACTATGTAGTTCACCCATCCATCTTCGTCGTCCAGTCCATGCCGCGCTTCACTCTCTTCCTAGAGTGCCTGCTTTAGAGACATTTCGTTAGTAGTCATCAAACAAATAATAAGTACAAGGATACTTCAGAGAGGCTGTCACTCATGCGTGGACGCTCTACGGCACTAGTGCTCCGACTGGTACCGAAACAACCTGACGTAGGTCAAACTGGAGCATCACACGATGCGGCGCGTAGTTTTCAACGAAGATGTCATACATGAGCTTCCGGCGTGTCAGCCAGAAAGCCTGGTCTCACCAGTAGAGCAAGGATAGCCCGTCAGGAGTGCGACTCGTAGTGCCGTAGGTGAGTACGGCTCTCAATGCATGTTGTCAGCTGTGAGCTGGTCGAGCTACTCCACAAAGGGCAAATATGCCCGCATGATCTGGACGTGCGTGAACTGTACCTGCAAGGAACAACATCTGTTACATACAACCATCGTTAATATGAAGGAAAAAGTTGATTGTCGTACTATTTACCTGTCAACGACACCAGAGAGAACCCATCATAGGTCGGTCGACATCGCCCTCGGGGTACATCTCTGCCCCGTACGGACTCATGTCCTCGGGCATGGGTCGTCCGAAGCTAAAGCGCTTAAACGACCGTACCGTAACTGTAGTAGCAGCGGACACCCCACGAGGACAGAGTTCGCCTTGGTCCTGGCGCATGCGTCACACAAGCTGCGATAGATCACGGCAAGTGCGGTCGAACCCCAACTGATCTGGGGGGCCTCGCCGTCAGTGATCATCCTAGCGTGAGAGATGAGGCGCGTGTCGATGATGTTGCCGTGGCTGGTGGTGAAGAGCACCCAACCAAATAGCCACAACAAGTATGCCTCCAAGCGCCGCGAGACCTGCTACTCGTTCGCCTCCGGATCCATCCGCTTCACTTGAATGAAACCCAAGAAGTTATTAGTACGCAATGGCGGAAATGAGATCATACAAGTTCAAATAGAAAGGGCACGTACCCGGAACTGTGAGAGCCACCTCAGCGACGGCCCGTGTGTCCAAGCCGATGGGAAGATGTAGTACTCCTCCGCAGCACCAGGTGGAAGGGCCCTCTCGAATCTGGCAAGTAGGTCCGCACGCCACCCAGCCGGGGCCTCCGGTAGGAAGGCAGCAGCTCCTACGATCGGAAGGCCAAGCAGTAGGGACACGTCCTGTAGAGTAGGCGTCATCTCCCCGAATGGGAGGTGGAAAGTGTGCGTCTCCGGCCGCTACCGGTCCACCAAATCTGTCAGCACAGAATGGTTGAACGGGAAGCGTTGCGATCGCTCCGTGCCATCGTCGCCCCCCGCGGGCAAGGCCGGTCCGTCCTCGTCGATGGTCACACCATCCGGGCGAGAGGGAGTAGCCCTGCATCCCACAACCTGCGAAGCAAGTAAAGTTCAGCATGGAACCTACTTACAATAACAGTACAACGCTGGTGGAGTGCACACCTAGCTGTCCAGCGGGGGTCTAGTCTCCAGGCGACTCGAGGTGTGCGTGTTCAGACCACTCCCAACTCCGTTGGCTCCTCCACACACCCTATAGGCGGGACACGACGGGAAGCGCGATGCAGCCGGTAAATGTGATCGTCCAACAGGCCGTAAGGCCAGTCCGATCCGCGAAGATCACGAGCCATACCTGCAAAAAGAATTAAAGTAAGCATTTTTACAGAACTAGAAAACATCGCATGTAAAGCAACACTAAATAAACTTGTAAGTAAACAAACAAAATAATACTATGCCACCAACACAACACCAACTATATTACTGAAAACGGAAAAGTAACATAGCAATTATACAAACGATACATGCAATGTACGATACATTCAGTACGTCATTACGCACGTCAAAAGTGCCAACTAACAAAATACAGTTTATAATAAAAATTTATTTGTAGTCTTCAACAACTAGTAGCACAAACTGTGCTGCTCTGCCTACGATCAGTTGGCGCCTTGCATCGTCTAGCTGTGTGCCCCTCCTGACCGCATCGCCCGCAACGTGCACTAGATGCTCCGGCTTGCGCTTCGTCCATATCATTTCTAATACGCCGGCTCTATCGCCGACCCTTTCCACCCTTTAGCATGTCAACATCCGGAATCTAGGTCCTCCATACAATATCCAAGGTGGCGAAGTTCCCCACAACCCTGAACCCCATGAGCTCACCACACTACGCATGCATCACCCTCTCCTTGAAAAAGTACTCCGATATGAAGTTGAATGATCCATGCCCACGATCCTGCATGCAGCGAGGACATGAGAGCATAGCTTGTGTAATAGCTTCAGCTTGTTGCACGTGCAATTAAATTCATTTACACGATCTCCAAGGCATATCTCGTGGATAACAAGGGTACGAGCCATCCCAAATCCGGCTCTATCACGGAGTACCATGTCGAAACGATGCTCCATATTGCCCACGACGTGCACTATGTGCAATTAGCCCTTCTGTGACTTCGTCTCCATGTATGTCGTAATTTTCGACGAATACAATGCTCGTGGGTTGGCCACATAAAGTGCGGCATTTGCATGCGTCTCCCTGAAGTAGTCGATTGTGCTGTGCAGAACACCTTCCACGATGGAGACGAGGGGCTGAAAACGAAGGCCATCGAGAACTCAATTGTACACCTCTGTAATGTTAGTCGTCATTATGCCATACCTCTACCAGGCATTCCGGTTGTGCCGCCCCAGGTATGACTGTCCCCTTGTTTCTCTTGTCGACGTGCTTCCTACTGTGCTCATCCAACAACGCCCACAAAGCATCAAATTTTCTATGCTAGTTCTGCATAGCAAGCCTCTTGAATAGCTTCATCAATGGTTGTTTTAGGAACTGCTTGAAAAAGTTCGCCCCTAGATGATGAATGCACTATCTGTTTCTCATATCCGGCCAAGGGAAGGGCTCCTCGGGGTTTTTCTGAAGTTTTCTTATGACCTTCACAATGCCGGCGTAGCGATCATGGATTACGCACACACCAGGACGAGCGCCGACAACTCCAACCCTCACATGTCTAAGGAACCACAACTCCAACCCTCATTTTTACTGACGCCGTGATACGGCCAGCATACACCACGGCTAGGTGTGGCAATAAACTCTAACGACGTGTCCAGTAAATTCATCAGTATAATAAAAACGGTTTCATTTGACCGTAAATTGAAATATATCTGATCGTAAATATGATTTTCATTTTTACTATTGCCATCATATAGTGGTGGACTGGACCCATATTTCAGGTCTGAAACTCAAACCCTCTTCAGTTTCCTGAAGATTCTGAGCTTTGCCGCGCTTCAGTTCAGCAGTCCAAGTACGCTCTCAAGTACACTGGCTAGTACTGCATTAATTTCTGAACGCGAGGAAACGGCTTTATAATTATTGAAACCTATCCATCTCGGCTTGATCCGTGGACTTGTGATGATCGCACGGAGGATGGCTATGATCTGAATTCTGAGCTGGTGGTGGTTGCAACTGACAACCACGAATATGCGATCCATATCCCTGTCAATATGATTGTTCCTGACATGTCAGTGTTGCAGTGTAGTTTCAGTTCGTGTAGTTTCAGTTCACTTCTGCACTCTCTGCCTGCAGCCAGGTAGGTTTCAATTCTTGTTGTGCATGTATGCAATCCACATTCACGATGATCCACTAGAGGAACTAGAACTCTAGAAGTAGGTGTCAGGGGATGAACTTATGCATGATATGCAGAAGAAAACGATTATGAGGCTTCCTTGAGCTCTCTACCGGTTGAGGTTTACAAAGATACCGGTGATCTTGGTCAGGGTGACCAACTGACCACTGTTAGTTCCGGTACTGGCGTACTGCTACGATGCTGTACCTAATTTTTGATGGTTTTAGTTGTACATTAATCTCAAAAAAGTTTGACCATATAAATTTCGCACGAAACAGTTCATTTTCTGTAGAAATTAAGGAAAATTCTTATGCTTCAAGCGGGACGATCAGCCTCGCTCGTGTTCGCCATTACGTCCAGATGTTGTTGGGACAGTTAAACCCGAGATTTGTACTGATACCGTTGGTTTACCGCGGCAGCAAGCAAGACATCTCCCCGGAAAGACAAGAGCAAGCACGATCAGCTCGGGAAGCGGCAACCGGAGCAAAACCTTGTCCCCCTCCTCCACTCCACTCCACTCCTCGCTCATTAATGGCGGCCACTGCATGGTTGGCGCCACCCATCTCCATTAATGCCTCCACCCACCTCCCCCATTTACTTAACAAGCCGAGCACTAGCTTCTTGGCTCGATCAGGGCCGTTCCATCCACCTCCCACCCCACCTTATCAGTTATCCATCCCCCCTAACCGCAGTGCCGCCTGCCGGCCAGCTCCGCCTCTGGGATTCTTGAGCTGGAGGTGGGTGGAGACGTAAAGGCGTCCGCTTGCTCTACTTGCTTCGATCTGCTTACTTATTCTTTTGCGTCGGGGCGCGGTTCTTGGATTGTGTTTGATCTTGATTTGCTTTTGACGTTTTGTGGTTGTAGGTGGTGGTGGATGACCGGTTCTTGGAATTGTTTTGGGAATTGGAGTGTTAGGTTCGTGGTTGGTGAGCGGTTGAAGCGATTTCGCGCGTGTCGGGGTCGTTGGGTGATGCAGGAATCGGACCTTGGGCGGTGGGAAAACCTCGCGCTTAAGATGTTCGATTAATTGCCGCAAAGAGCACACGCCTTTGAGCCATTTTTGGTTTGCTGAATTTTCCTATTGGTTGCAAGAGAGATGGTTGGGAGCGTACACGTGAATGGATCGGTGCACGGTGCCAGTGGCACTGAGCAGCGGCTGGACGAGCTGCGCCGGCTGCTCGGCAAGTCCGAGGGCGACTTGCTGAAGATCGTTGGCATTGGCGCCGGCGCGTGGGGCAGTGTCTTTGCTGCCCTTTTGCAGGACGCCTATGGCCATTTCCGGGAGAAGGTGCAGATACGGATTTGGCGCCGGCCAGGGCGGTCGGTGGACCGGTCCACGGTGGAGCATCTGTTCGAGGTGATCAACTCGAGGGAGGACGTGCTGAGGCGCCTGATCCGCCGGTGCGCCTACTTGAAGTATGTTGAGGCGCGGCTCGGAGACCGAACATTGTATGCCGATGAGATACTGAGGGATGGGTTCTGTTTGAACATGATCGACACACCAATCTGCCCTTTGAAGGTGGTCACCAACCTGCAGGAAGCTGTCTGGGATGCTGACATTGTGGTGAATGGGCTGCCATCCACCGAGACAAGGGAGATCTTCGAGGAGATCAGCAAGTACTGGAAGGAGAGGATTAGTGTTCCGGTAATCATTTCGCTTGCAAAAGGGATAGAAGCCTCATTGGACCCAATTCCTCGTATCATTACGCCTACCCAAATGATTAGTTCTGCAAGTAAGCTTCTCTCTTGTCTATATGCTTTGTGCCCGCATATATGCCCACATGTATTGAAGTATGTAATCATTTGGTGTTCTCGAGGAAGAGAAATGGAATTGCTTAGAGAATGAGTTGAAACTTAGGACATGATTGGTTGTTTGGCCAATCAAATAATTGTTTGATGAACAACGTAATGTTTGATGTGAGAAAAAATCAAAGTACTTTTGAGTGAAAGCTTTCTAAACAAAAAATAGAACTTTGAAAAAAAAAAGAGTGAAAGGGCCGATAATGTACTGTGCAAAGTTGACATTTTTGTCTGCAGTTCATGCCAATCATTTCAGTACATGACCTTCCGTAGTAGAGTCTTTTGGTCTGGTTATTTTCAATTTACAGTTAGAGAAGACAAAAATATATTTAATACTTCTCTGTTGCCATGACCTAGAGAAGACAAAAATATATTTAATACTTCTCTGTTGCTATGACCTGCCTAATTATGGCAATTAGCATAGTGACTTGGTGGGTATGCACCAACCCTCGTTTTACTCAATCACATCACATAGCGTGTTCCATTTGAAGATTGCTTACATGGCAACACAAATACGCCATGCTTGTTAAATTTATGGCATGACAATGAAATGGTGCATATCTTCTGACTGGCTGGATAGATGTTTTGATCTTGACATGTACCGATCCGAATCATGTAATTAATTTTCGCTGACTGAGTTCAATCCTTGACTTGTGTGTTTAAATTATCTAATATTTAGAAATGAATTGCAGCTGGAGTTCCAACTGAGAATATACTCTATCTTGGAGGCCCAAACATTGCCTCAGAAATTTATAACAAAGAATATGCAAATGCTCGAATCTGTGGATCCAACAGGTGGAGGAAACCTCTTGCAAAGTTTTTGAGGCAACCGCATTTCATTGTCTGGGATAACAGTGACCTTGTCACTCATGAGGTGATGGGTGGCCTGAAGAATGTCTATGCTATTGGCGCTGGTAAGAGTCTCTTCTATTTTCTTTTTGTTTGAAATCTTAAATATTAACTGCCTTCAATACAGTAAATTTAGCTCACCGAGCTTAATTCATTAATTGAATTGGCATTGTATCCATTGATGTTGGCTCTTTACCACATATGGTATTCAAGCAAGCATAACAAACATGGATGCACCATATGCTCATGTTTTACTCTCTTTTTTTGGGAGGGGATATGCTCATGTTTTACTTGATCTATTTAACGCTCACCAGAATCTCTTGCCTCAATAGTCTCTGGGTGGGCTACATTGAAATCAGAGAGTGCAACCTCGTTCCTCAAACCTATATACTTATCTTTGGAATTCCATATACCTATCTTTGGAATTCCATACAACAAACCATCTAATCTGAGAAGCCACAGGACAATTCAAACACTTGCTTCTTTCCTTTCATTAATCGAAGCCACAGGACAATTTAAACACTTGCTTCTTTCCTTTCATTAATCTCCATTCTTTGTTTGTGCTTTGGCCCGTTTGCTATTGAGGGTTTTGGTTGGAATTGTACTGATTCATATTTGTCACAAATGGCTATGGACTCACACAGGATAGTAGATGCAAGTTTGGTTTACTGCATTTTCGTGAACTCTGCCATTATACACCGTTGATGTTTAGTTATTTACTTTCTCTGTATGCAAGGTATTTGCTATATGTTGTGTTTTCAACTTAATAATAACCTTTTATTTCTGTTTCAGGAATGGTGGCGGCTTTAACAAATGAGAGTGCAACAAGCAAATCAGTGTATTTTGCTCATTGCACGTCAGAGATGATATTCATTACTCATTTACTGACAGAACAACCTGAGAAACTTGCTGGCCCTCTGCTGGCTGACACTTACGTAACTCTCCTGAAAGGTCGCAATGCATGGTATGGTCAAATGCTAGCGAAGGGAGAACTCAGTCCTGACATGGGTGATTGTATCAAGGGGAAGGGAATGATTCAGGTTATCTCATAGCAATTTTCTTTCCTTTTTCTTTCCAAATGTCTTATGACTGCTGAGCATATTTTCGAACAATGCCAAAAGGTAAAACTTCCAAAAGATATCGAAACTTCCTGGATATTTTTACTAGTTATTTTGACAACCCTGTCATATATAATTGCTCCTTTTCCTTTTTTCGTTGTTGGGTTCACTTTTTTCTGCTGCATATGTTAATGCATAGACTGAGCATAGCCTCGTGGCGTTTCATTCAATAGGGTATCTCTGCTGTTGGTGCATTTTTTGAGCTACTCAGTCAACCCAGCTTAAGCGTGCAACACCCAGAGGAAAACAAGCAAGTTGCTCCTGCTGAACTGTGCCCAATTCTGAAGAGGCTTTATAGAATACTAATTAAAAGGTATCTGCTCTGTATTGCCATTATGGCTATGGCTCTGCATACTTTGACTATCCGCTTGGGTCGACCATCTGTCTATGTACAGTGTGCTTGAGGAACGCAGTTCAACTGAGATTCAACCCCTTCGCACTTGGCCAACACATCACTGCTTCTAGTTGCGAGCGTGAATAGATAATAATAATATCATATCTGCTTATAAAAGCAATCTACATGAACTCAATATAACTCCAGCAGTTTATGAGCATAGAACTCAGGATGCATTCTGGCAGGACGTGTGTACATCAGATGAAAGTTCTTGGTCCATGTCAGGCCATGCCGTTTCTTTTGCACAGGACCTAGCAAGACACGATCGACCATCAGCTTTTACCTGGGAACTTATGAGTATGAGCCACCTGCTTCAAATTACAATTTTGTTTTATTTGACTATTCTTTTCCGAATCTACAGGGAGCTCCCGTCAAGAGACATTCTCCAAGCCCTGAGAGATGAAACCATGAATGACCCTCGTGAAAGGATTGAGATGGCGCAGAGCCACGCATTCTACCGCCCGTCTCTCCTTGGAAAACCATAACCTTGTTAATCCTGTATATGATTAGAATATAAACAAAGGTTGGATGAGATCCAATCTGTCATGCTTCACATCATTCTTGATTTAGTTTGGAGGAGGCACCTCTGGGTTGCTGCTGGCCTGTGTGTTCGAATTCCAGGGGCCTTAGTTTGTGGAGTTGTTTGTGCTTCTTAGATTATCATGTGTACAACAGAGTACTGCATGGATAAAATGGTATAAGCGCCTATTATAGGGCCTGTTCTTTTTGGTCGACTTGTGGCTTTTGGTCATGGCTTGTGGTTTTAATTGTTTGTACGAGAGATTACAGAGTAACAGAAATTCACATGCGATTTTTGCCAATATAAATGAAGTCAATAAAATATGTACTACAATTAACTAATAGACCTTATCTTGAAAAAATATTCCGTTTAAAAGCTAGTTACTGTAGAAAAGCCGAAAAACAGCTTTTAGAAGCTGAAAAGAACAGGGCCATAAGATCACCCAGATGAAAGTACTGCTTGAGGAAGACATTGAATTTTTTGTATATTTGGTACTGTTGCAACTTGTATTTACATAAATGGCAGTATACTGGTGGTGTTTCCAAAAAAATATCATTTTTGCTGCCAGGTGGCGACGCCGTAGAGCTGATGTGTGTGAGCTTGCCGGGCGGCATACAACATGTCGCCCTGCCACCGGGCGGCCAAGGCTTGCCGCCAGGCCACCGGACACCAGGTGCCCTGCCGCCTCACCACCGAACGGCAGGTAGCCGGCTTAATTACCTGCCTTAATTATTTTTTATATACTGTTTGTTTGACTTTTTAAATATAGCAAATGAGCTCGAAAAAATACGAAATTTTATATGCAGCCTCCCGACACAATGTACTTGATTATGTAATTTTTTGACAATTTTATCAGCTGTGAATGTTGCTCAAAAATTCGTACAATTAGTAGGTGATTTCGAATTTGTAAGATTCATTAACTTCGATCATAGGGATCAATTTCTAGTCGCGTAGCTTCATAATAATTCTGCAAAGCTTCCGCATAATTTCCTTCGGATTGAGCCAACATCCGTTACGGTCGTTCATTCTATTCAAAAAATCTCCGTTCCAAAACCGTACATGAGGTTTTCATCTCATACGGCTCCTCCCTTCTGTACATAGTACTAAGCGAAATAATCTATAGAATAAAAATAGAATTAGTCCCATCTCATTATGGACCGAAAGGGGCTGGTATTTTTCCAAGAAATCTCTAGCCAACCTTCCCGCAAGAGGTTTTTCTTAACACCAATGAATTCTATTAATGCTAGAGGAAAACGATAACTCCAAGAATTTCTTTGTTCTCAACGCCTCCTATTTAGAGGAATTAGCCACTTCAACGATCTTTGATGGTTATAGGGGTATCCAAAGTACAAACCTGATGGTTGTTTGTTATCCCAACCATTCTTCCCAGCCCTGATACCGATCAGGAAAGGGCTAATTTCTAACAAAGTTTTTCTCTTGTTGATTCCTATTTCTAGGTGTAGTGCTTTTCTCCCCTATGCTGCCTATTGGTACTAGTGGAGTAGGATTGGCCTGTAATACAGAACCTATCCTGTAGGTGTAACCTTTCGCTCAATACTCAAATCTACAATTGAAGCATCTGAGGCCGCATCAATCGAGGATACACGACAGAAGGAATTGTTAGTTCACCTCACCTTCTCCAAGCGTGGGTTTCCTTTACTAATTTTGTTCTCTCTATGCGAACCCCCTCTCTTTCTCGTAAGACTGAGGTGTAGGTAGGGCTAAAAAAAAAAAAAAGAGTCAAATCGCACCATCTCTATAATAAGTAAATGCCCTTTTTTCCCCTGAGGTTGTCGGAATTATTCGCAATAAAATATTGGCTACAATTGAGGAGGTCTTATCAATGAAATTTCCATTTATACGGGATCTAGGCATAATTCCCAACCCATTCTATATAGAATTGTTTTCATTCCTTCACAAAATACCATAAAAACAAACACATTCTATTCTTATAAATCGATCGATCCATATATATGCTATAAATGGATAAGAGAGGTATGGATTTTCCGCTCAGCTCAAATTGTGTCCTTTTCCTTCTGTTTGGACAAGAAGAGATATGAAATATTTGACTAAGATTGGATTTCATTCCACTTTTCTATTTCTCAACAATAACTTCTCTCATAAGCTATTTCGCAAAGAAATGGATATACTTAAAAAAGCATATAAAAGGAGAGTAAAAGTAAAAATTGTAGGTCGTCTCACAGGGAAAGAAATTGCATGTGCTGAATGCATCAAAAAGGGTAGACTTGCCCTACAAACAATTCACGCTAAAATTGATTATTCTTCTATCCAATTCGGACTATCTATGGAGTATTAGGTGTAAAGATTTGGATATTCATAGACGAAAAATAACTAGCCTTGTCTTCCCATTATGTTCAGTGATAGAATAAAAATGATAACAGCCTTATTTTTCCTGAAATCCTTGAAAAAAGAAGAAATTCTACCTCTTTCTATAAGATTTAATGAAAATTGATAACTCTTTTAATATAATTGCTATGCTTAGTGTGTGACTCGTTAGTTTTTTCTTTAGAGTCAAAAATGAAGATTAAAAAAAATTGATTGAACCCTACTATAAATAGAAAAAGAAAAAAACTTAGTAATTATAGAAAATTAACTAATAACCAACCTATTGCTTCGTATTGTCGATATCCTAACTAAGAAACAATCAATATATGAATAAATACATCTATCATAAATGAGTAGATCTATCATATAGTTGTAGCAACTGCAATTTTTTCTCTAAAAAAAGAAAACTGATTCTAGGTTGTGATGCAAAACTAAAGGGATGTGGATAAAAGGAGGGATGATAGAAAGAAAGGAGGAATAAGAAAGATATAGGATTCCAATATGTATGGTCTATGAGTTAGATCATAAAATGTAATTTGATAAAGCATCAATATAATAAAAATAACAGAGAATTCGAAATCGTAACTTGAAACAAGAAATACAAGTTTAAAACAATAATAAAGAGCGGCCCGGGTTAATAAAAATGATAAAATTGACTCGGAAAGAATTGTTTTTGGAATCTCCATTGTGGGATTCAGACCTAACCATTAAAGGAGAAGTAGTGTGAACGACAGAACCTACGACTGCATAGGATTTTATTAAAAAGAATTCTAATACTTCATTGGGTGGGATGGCAGAACAAACCAAAAAAATGCCTTATTTGGTAAGGTTATAATATAAATTAACAAATAAGACAGGAAAGAGTAAATATTCGCCCGCGAAATCTTTATTGAATTAGAATACTTTACCGTGATTCAATAAGAGTAAAAATAGGGAGATTTTTTGTTAATAAAGATTACATTATATATAAATATAGAATATAGATAAGACACACATATCTAGATATATTCTAAATCTTCTTTCTTAACTATATATTTATCTATTTTAACAAATTCAATATTCAATATTAAAAAACCCTAACTTTTTCTATTATATATTAATGTGCATCTATCCGTAATATTTTGGAATATTATGGAATTAGAGAAATTTGCACGCTTTCTCATTTCATTCGCGAGGAGCTGGATGAGAAGAAACTATCATGTCCAGTTTTGAAGTAGAGATGGAACTAAGAAAGAACCATCAACTATAACCCCAAAAGAACTAGATTTCGTAAACAACATAGAGGAAGAATGAAGGGAAAATCCTGTCGAGGAAATTGTATTTGTTTTGGTAGATATGCTCTTCAAGCACTTGAACCCGCTTGGATCACGTCGAGACAGATAGAAGCAGGACGAAGAGCAATGACACGATATGCGCATTGTGGTGGAAAACTATGGGTACATATATTTTCCGACAAACCAGTTACACTAAGACCCACAGAAACATGTATGGGCTTAGGAAAGGGATCCATTGAATATTGGGTAGCCGTTGTTAAACCAGGTCGAATACTTTATAAAATGGGCGGAGTATCCAAAACTGTAGCTAGAGCAGCTATCTCCATAGCTACCAGTAAAATGCCCATACGAAGTCAATTTCTTTGATTAGAGATATAGAACCCCAAAAAAGGAGTATTGAAGATAAAAAGCCATGTTTTTCTTTCTGGAAAGACTATTTTTTCATCCTTTGGCATTGAAATAACAAATTGAAATCAAAATAATATGATTCAACCTCAAACCCTTTTAATTGTTGCAGATAATAGTGGAGCTCAAAAATTGATGTGTGTTCGAGTCATAGGAGCTGCTAGTAATTAGCGATATGCTTGTATTGGTGATGTTATTGTTGCTATAATCAAAGATGTAGTGCCCCAAATGCCTCTAGAAAGATCCGAAGTAATTCGAGCTGTAATTGTACGTACATGTAAAGAGTTCAAATGCGAAGACGATATAATAATATGCTATGATGACAATGCAGCGGTTATCATTGATCAAAAAGGAAATCCAAAAGGAACTCAAGTTTTTGGTGCGATCGTAAAGGAATTGAGATAATTGAATTTTACTAAAATATTTTCATTAGATCCTGAAGTATTCTAAATACTAGTAGGCAAGATATAGATCAAAGAAAAAAATTAGTAGATTGTGTTTCACGTATATGCTTTAAAATCCAAAATTAAAAGAAAAAAGAAAACATGTTGATTATAGAAAAATAGGAGGAACCTAGAATTAGAGTCTTATGGGCAAGGACACTATTGCTGATTTACTAACCTCTATAAGAAACATGGACATGAAGCACTATTAGGATTGCTTGTTAATGGTTTATCAAGCTTGATCGATACCCTTTCTGAAATGATTCCCCTTCTGAAACAAAGAAGTTCTGGCCTAGGAGGTATAATATCAATCACTTGTCGTCCATCCGATGTATCGACTATGGATATTTCATATCCCCCTTTTCTTTACGTAGTATTTTTCTTACTAGACCTGTTGACATAGCATTATATATTGTATTGTTACTCTTACTACCATCAGTATAGATTTGTCCCCTTCTTTGGTTTCGCCCTACATATATGGGATATTTTAAGAAATGAACGTCTTTCTTTGTAGTGAGATTGGGGGAAAGAATGGGAAAGACGATTTCACTATATTTCTGACCGGGAATAGGGCCCATCACAAGAATATTTTTTTCTCTCAGGATGATAACTCTGAAAAGAGAGATTTCCTATCTTTTCTTTCAACCCAGGAGAAATACGGTTAGGCAGCGTTAATTCGAATCCCTCAGGCAAAATAAGAGCAGCACCCACATCAAGGTTCTAAAACTTGGTAACCAGTACTCGCTTGGTTACCTTATCTTGTAGTGATTATTCGGTAATTGGTCTTGTACTCGGTCTTCTAACCGGTTTTTCTATTTTAATAACGGATTTATATATGTATATTCATATAAAATCAAAGCCTACAAAATAATGTTTAAATTACAACCTGGACAGCTCCAAACAAAAATATATATGATATATCAAATAAAGAGAAAGAGACCCCAGGGCAAAAGTACGATAAATACAAGGTATAGGAAAGAAGGCAATGCTTTCTTGTTTTTCATTTTTGATCTGTAAATTGAGTTTTGAAGGAAGAGAGAGTTGGTAGGAAACCCCGTCTGGATTCTTCTAGACTCTCCTCCTCTCCTCTCCCTTCCGGTTCCACCCGTCTCACCAGTCTCCACTCCCACCGCTCCGGCTAAGGCGAAGCGCAGATCACGCGATGGCGGCGACCCCTCCCCCTCATGCGGCGGCGCTGGAGCAGCTGAGCAGGACCAAGATGTTCGGCGGCCACAACTTCCGCTTCCGCCACCAGAGCGACACCCTCGGCTGCCCCATGACCTTCTCCCTCTTCCTCCCCGCGTCCCCGGTGTCCAACCTCCCTGTGCGTGCTCTCCGCTTGCCTTGGATCCTTCCCACTCGGAATCTGATGGGGGTTGTCGTGCTACCGTGTGGTTGTGCAGGTGCTGTACTGGCTCTCCGGCCTCACCTGCACCGACGAGAACTTCATCATCAAGTCCGGCGCCCAGCGCGCCGCCGCCGTCCACGGCATCGCCCTTATCGCGCCCGACACCTCCCCACGTACGTTAAAACTTTACACCTGTAGGACCTAAAGGCAACAGGGGTTGAATGGTGCCGTCCAAATTTGCCCAAAGTATTATTCCTCCTTTCCTGAAATAACTACAAAGTTACTGAGATTAGGGTCAACAGCTAAAAACCTAAATTAAATCGCTCAAAAAATCGAACTCCGGAAAAATGCCAATGCGGTTTGATAGCTTACATGGTGTCGTCTAACTGGCCTCCTGGCGGTTGGACTGTGAACAGCGGTCTAATTGCAATTTCAACTCGAGGCGATCCAAATTTTGGTGCAACTCCAAAAATACAAGTCCAAATGATATAAAATTTTGTACACACTTTGCTTAAGGTCTCAGGAACTTATTCAACTAAGGATCGCGGGAATCTATGTTAAAGTTCAGACCTTTTTTAAGATTAAACAAGATTGCACTAAAATCGGACCAAAATCGAAAATGGTGATTATAACTTGCTCGTGGGTAGAAGATGACTAAGATGGCTCTAGATGTATTTCCACATGTCACAACAAATAAGAACACTAAAGAAATCGAGGCAAAAAATATTCGAATCAAAAAATCACTCGTGAGGGTTAAATCTAAGCAAAACCTGGTTTCTTCAAGTGGCACAACAAGATTAAGAAGGGGAGAGAAGAGCAAAAACAACCAAATCAAGAGCAAATCAATCAACACAAGATGAATCCGTGGGAGATGAACAAAGATTGATGTAATTCTACTTGAGGATAAAGGTTTTACAGCAACACCACCTGAAGGACAAGAGAGCATACCATAGTACTCAATTTCTCTCAAACCCTAACCCTAGACACTTGTCTTCAATGCAAAAGAGAGTGGTTGGATGGTTAACTAGCAAGTCTCCATCCCAACCCGTTAAATAGATAGGTTAGCCAGCTCCATTTAACCTTAGTAGATGCTATCCACTTAGCACTTATGGGGAAACCCGATAACCCCCACAAACACAGGTTTTAACTCACACACTACATTTTATGCACGATTTGAATAAGTTCGAATCCGCTAAGTCCTTAACGTTTATCCAACTTGATATTCTTAGCTTTTTGTTGATCTAAACCGCTCTCCCAAGCATTACTCCCCCTAGGCGATAGGCCCCTCCTAGCTGCCCGCCTAGCGTATTCTTGAACATTGAGTAAATCACACAATGGATCTCTTGCACTTATGCACTTGTAAGTAGTTTTGGTCTATTCATTGCTGGGTTTGACATTCTGAAGCTCATGAGCTTTAACCTACTCACACAGTATGACTTTGGCCAAATAATTGTGAGTTACTTGGTATTTGTGGTTTGAGATTTTGTGCATGCATTTGCAAATGTTATTAATCAATATACGTTATGTGTGTGTTCCAACTCACACAGTATGTTATTTAGGCGGTAAGGCGACCATGGGCTGTAAGGCGTCGGCGTCGCCTTGCCAGGAGGGTGTATGGCGTCCGCATCAAACCCATGGCGTCGCTATGGCATCGGTTGGGCGAAGAAAAGCGAGAAAACAGCGAAGGTGGAATTACCTGGAACCCTAGGGCCAAATCCACCAGGACAGCCACTAGATTTGTAGGCCTCGCCGACGGCAGAGGAGGCGACGGTGACTCTTGGGGGAGCAGGGGTGGCGGCGGCATCTTTTGGGGAGCAGGGGAGGCGGCGGCGACATCTCTTGGGAGAGTAGGGGTGGCGACGACGGCGTCTTTTGGGGAGCAGGGGAGGCGGTGGCGGCGTCTCTTGGGAGGGAGAGCAAGGGAGGCGGCGGCGACAGTTGAGGAGCGAGGAGGGAGAGGCGGTGGCGGTGTCTCTTGGGAGGGAGAGGAGGGCGGCGGCAGCAATTGGGGAGGCGAGGGAGGAGGAGGAGAGGCGGCGGGCGGAAGGAGAGAGGAGGCGGTTGTGAGATAAGGAGAGAGGAGGAGAGAGCGTGCCGTGTGTGAGATAAGGAGAGGAGCGGTGTGAGATAAGGACAGAGCAGTGCCGGCTAGGGTTAGGGTTAAATGGTTTTGATATTTTACAATTTAGTCTCCGAGTTTTACTGAAATTACAATTAGGTCCTTTGCCCTCTTAGATTTCTTCTGATTTAGTCCTCAGAACTCCGTTTTCTTCGCCTTATGATGCGTGTAAGGCGTCGCCTCGCCTTACGCCTTACCGCTTAAAAGGTGTGAGGGGGGTGGGTCGCCTCACCTCGCCTTACCGCCTTAATAACCATGGTGTGTTCTATGCACAACTGTTTATCTGTTGCATGTGTTGGGACTCTTGTCTTTCTTAACCCAGTTTAATGTTTTGTTTCACCAATGATCCCCCCCAACACACAAGTGGCCCAGCTCCTAAAAATGCAATGCCAGGCTAGACCAATATTCCCTTATTGGGAATAGGTCAAGTTCCATGCCATATAGTAGTAGCTTTTGATATTCTATTCTATGATGATTAGTACACCTCTAGAAGTTCTACTTCTATTTACAAGGAAAAGATTTTCCATCAGCTATTCCGGAAGTCAATAAACTGAGCCTTCATGTAGCTAACAAATGATCATAGTAGGTTTAACAAGCCTCTGTTATCAGCAGCCTTTGCCCAATGAATATCATTTGCCCTTGCTAGATCCTTATTTGTCAGGATTTGTATTTCTAAAGATCGATTTCATCGAACCAAAACAATGCTGCTGGTCTTGGGAGCTTAAGGAACAAGAGTTAGCACTAAAATGTTGATATCTGACTGACGTGTAATCACATACACACTAGCTATTTTGTCTGGGCTTGTGATGGGCTAGGGGATGTTACTAGCAAAAGAGGCCAAAGCAAGATCCCCTTCTTGTCTAAGGCATTTATCAACTGTACCTTTGTTTTCTTGTCTATGTCAGCAAAAAGATGTCTCTTCAGCTTACGTATGGTGTAGAGTTGAGTCTGAATAAATTTAAGATCATTCTTGCTTGATTATCATATTCCTGACATCCTGTTAATCACCAAAGTATTTGTTTTCTTTTACAAGCAACTAATTTGTGAAATGTTCAATTTGATGTCACCTCTGTTTTTCTTTTTCATCTTTTTTCATTGAGAATACACTTTATATGGATCTTAGTCCTTGGTTTTATTTTGTTATTTCAAACCAGTTCTTTTTTCTGATCACTCTTTTCCTTTGTTTTCTTGCAGGTGGGCTAAATATAGAAGGAGAGGCGGACAGTTGGGATTTTGGTATTGGTAAGGCTTGTAATTAAGACAATCTTGTACCATTTTGCATTTTATACCATATACTGACTCAACAACTTATATTGGAGTCTAGAACGTACCGCATGCTCTCCCTCTGCGATAAATAAATGGAATCTTAATTTATTCTCTCATAACTGTCAGGTATTTCCTTGAAAGCTTTTCAATAGCTGTACAATATTGTAAGATCTGCTCTGCAAACTCCGCTTAGTTATTATTGTGTTTGTTGTAGAAACACTAGTACTTTTTGTTAATTGTTGTTTAAAATTTACGCACATAATCAATATTTTTCTACAACTTTGTTTTACAGAATGTCTTGTACATTTCTGATAGCCTGTCTGTCCAAAGGATGAACTGAAAATTCTAGGATCAAAATACAGCTTCCACAACTATGCTAGAAAAGAAAATTGAAGTTACAAAATGTCTGCCAATAGCTATTAGACTAGTTTTGGTGCCAGGCTTGCTTGTTAGAACCAAGGTTACCAGAAGACAAACTGGGGCCAGTTCCAGGATCCACCTACTCTGAACTATTTGGATTTCAAAATAAGACTACTTTACCAACACTGAAACTACCACATGCGCACATATTCGTGTTATTTTAGTCCATGAGAGATCTTTACACTCTATTGATAAATCATAAATCCCTCCCTCCTCTTCCCACCCCTCCCACACTGTTCTCCCTTACTGGATCTGGCATTCCCCTCCACCCCGTGCCTAGATTTACCCAGTACGGTTCCTCCACCTCCCAGATGGCCAAAAGACCCAAAACCACCAGTGACTTAGCACCACTCCTGTCATCTTGCATATCCCTTCCTTGCCTGTCTTTGTACTGCTTCACCAAATCAGCATATAAGCATATTCTAGTCAAATTGGTTAGAACATAATGTGTAACATAGATAACATGCTATGCTGACCTGTTGCATTGCACAATACATGCACTAATAGATGGAATCTCTTGTTGAGCCACTGATAAAGTAATGGCTTAATCAAAATACAGAACACTAGGACTAGTCATTTCCATTTCCGTATTGATTGGGCGCAGCTCATCCAGAAAGCAGCCTTACTGTCATAGCAAAGATGCGCTTTATATCAACCTCCAATGGCTCCACCAGCAATATTGTATATTCCTAACCATGCAAAACACGATACATATATATCTAGTGGTTTAGACCCTTATGTTTCCCATTTATCAATTAGTATGATCTGACAACATGGTCACCCTTTGTTAGCCTGTTAATTCAAACACCACCTACCTACTATTTACCTATGTGGATTTGACAGTTTGACAAAAAGAAATATTATATCATTATGTGGGCATTTTTTTGTCTTGATGACTTGACCTATGTATGATCGTGAATTCGTGATGATGCAATAACTGAAGACATATTACTGTTATGTCATGGTATTATTTCTATTATCAAATTTGTGAAGTTCATCTATGCTTTCCCAATAAGAAAACTTCACTAGTTTTAAAGCAATTAGGTGACAATGGAGGCGCTGATTTTCTCCAGTAGAAAGTGCAGCTGATTTACATTCTATCTCAACATTCTTTCTGGAAGAGTATAGAAGCACCATTTGAACTTTGTATTGTAGCCTGTTGAATGGACCTCTGTGTGTCTGTGGTTAAATGTGCTTAACATTTCTATTTTCATTATTTTGTGAGTAGGTGCTGGGTTTTATCTAAATGCCACAAATGAAAAGTGGAAAAATTGGTTCATGTATGACTATGTTGTGAAGGAGCTGCCAAAAGTTTTAAGTGGAAACTTTGAACAGCTTAACACTTCACGGGCATCAATTTTTGGACACTCAATGGGAGGGCACGGTGCACTGACAATCTTCTTGAAAAACACTGACAAATACAAGGTACTATTTGAACCCATTTGTTCAAAGCCTCAATATGGAAAGTTCTTTCTGTGAACCCTTTTCAAATTAAGAAGGCATGTTCCTAGGTTGTATACTTTGTAGGAACCTTTGTAGTTGTTGCCATCCATAACAGTTTGCATCAAAATCTCACTCGGCATTGTGAATTCATCTTGCCGTTTCAGTCGGTGTCTGCATTTGCTCCAATTGCCAACCCAATAAACTGCCCCTGGGGTCAGAAAGCATTCTCAAACTATTTGGGCACAACTAAATCAGAGTGGGAGGTAAGCCCCCTCCCCTTGTGCTCTCTCTCTCGCTCTCTCTCTGCGTGTGCGTGTGTGTGAACCAGATACATTAAGTACTTAATAGTGCCTGCTTACTGCAGGAATACGATGCAACCTGCTTGATTAAAAATTGTAACGGGGTTTCAACTCCTATCCTAATTGACCAGGTATGATGTGACCATGGATTGAATAGTGCCCCATTCCTTCTTTTATGCTATTACTTTCCTAGCATGTTATTTTTCATTCTATATTGTTGGAAAATGGGAGAAACCATTGGTTGTATTACATAAAACATTTCTTGCATGCCATGATTCAAGTGTGGTGATATAGGCACATGTGAACGACTTCACCCATTGCCATGCAAGTATTTTTAGGGGACAAGTAGGCAACTAGTCAATCTCCTTGGCCATGCACGATAGCTGGAACAATTCCTTGAAAATACTAGCCACAAGGACCTTAAGTGATACGGCCCGACTAGTAAACTAGCGGACACGCGAACGATGGCCTGATCTTTCATTACAAGGACAATCAGCGGTATATGAGATAAACTGGTGAACATGTCCTGATACCCCCTGGTGGCACAGAAGGAAACAGCAGCCATGACTTTCTTCCCTTGATTGGTGGTGATCACTAGAAAATAGGATTCAAGACTTGACCCCAACTCTGTACTCGCAATCAACACAGCAGCAGTACGTGATGACCTCCACTTGATTCACAAACAGCAGCAGCAGCAGTAAAAAGAACAGGGATAATTTGGTTGGAGATGTTAAAGCAGATGGAACCGAACCAAGAGCTCTAGCAATCTCCGGCCCATGGCAACAAGCTGCACGATCCAGAGAGGAGATCACAGATGATCAGCTCGCGAATATTGATTCAAGGAACAATTCCATGACGCATATAATGAAAACCTAGGAAGGGATTCACAGGAACAAGGCACACGATATGGCCAGCATGCTTGGCGATTTTTTGGTATTTTTTTCTCAATTGACAATAAAACGTCCGATGATACAAGGGGGCCTTCATACCTCGCCTCTATGGACTCAAACCTCCTAACCGACTAGATATCAAAGCCCTATTAACTCTAATCACACCCATAACATGTATAAGGAAATAAGGATCAGTATTGATCCAATCTGGATTGATGTTGTAGACGCGTGTGCTTCTGTTCCCTTTTCTAGCTCGTCTCCGACACGAGTTCTCCTCTCGGACTTCTTTCTTGGTCACCTTTCCTGGCTTGGCACAGTTCCTGGCTTCTCATCTCACGCACGCTGCATGGGCCGCCGCATTTACTCCAGCCGCACGTGCTGTGCTATCCTTGCACTGCACTCCACACACGTACACAACATGCATTGCAACAGCGCCATGCTTTTCTATTTTATCTCTATGGCCAGACACATCTTTCTTCTTTTCCTGTTTGTGCAAAACAGCACCCACTTGAGAATTAGCACTACATTGCATGATAGGAACACTAACCAAAGCATTAGCAGCACTTAGGGCCGTGTCATTAAGCCATCTGTTTGTGACAACATGATAAGAGTCATCCTCCTAGATAATAGACAAGTGATGAGTTAATTATAATAAGGGGCCCTAGAACAATTTTGAATGAATTGGTATCTGGAAGACTGAAACCCATTTTCTTTGTTATGTCTGCAGTGCATGATGGTTACAGCCATTTTGATAGTCTTCTGCATTGTGGATATGGTTAGCTCCTTAAGTGATAAGCCTCAACTGGTTAACTTGGTTAGCATTTCTAGAAGTCCATTACATCTTCAGTAAGCAGAGTCTATCAAGGTCATGGCACAGTATCACTGTATCAGAGATACTTGTAGATGATCTATCGTTGTAGCGTCTTTTTTTCAGGTTGGCAAAAGATTACTGTGGATTGTCAACTCAACCGACTGTAGGGATTGATTATAAAAGATGATAGGTTTTGATTGAACAAGGTGAGAGTAGAGGGACCTAAAGAGTAGGCGTTGGCTTATTGCACACGAACTGTTTCTGATAGATTTCAGAGCTTATCACTATCAATCATCACCACACAGTGTGCTGCTATTTGCAAAATCGTCTAGTTTGTCTTAACTCTTTAAGACTGCTACATATGCTGTTCTTAATTTGTGCTCTCATAAATAAAGGAAAAAAAAGAAGTCAATTCTGCAAAATCACCTATCTGCTACATTGTTTTGGTGAATTTGGGTAGGGAGAGGATGACAAGTTCCTGGCTGAGCAGCTCCTACCTCGCAACTTTGAGGAGGCGTGCAAGGCTGTGGGAGCTCCCCTGATCCTCCGCATGCAACCTGGATACGACCATTCCTACTTTTTCATTGCCACATTCGTCGATGATCACATTGCCCACCATGCTCAGTTTCTCAAGAGCGCCTGACTGCCAAGTCACCTGTAGTGAAGCAATCGAGAGAAATGGGGAGACAGCGGTGTCGATTCAATGTGCCTGCTTTCGATCTGTATTATTATCTATCTATGCTGACATCTTTGCGGTCCTTTGTTTGTTAGCCTGAGGTGAACAATGTATCCAGCTGCAAATAAGATGAAAGATTTGGTTGTGCAGGCTATTCCAGTAGAAGGGGTTCTTGATATTGCATTTTTAAGTGTGCCTTCGCTGTCCTTTACTCTCTCGAATTATTGGCCTGATGCAACGGTTTCTGGAGGTAGAATGTTTGGATATGCACTATTGACCCTTCAATACTTGTACAAGGGAGCAAATCATATGATGGTAGTGCAGACGAAGGCCTGTTTATTAGCAACCAGTAGTTTATATCAACGGTCTGTTCTTTCGAGCTGTGGCTGACGGTTTTTGTTTGTGTTTTTCGAGATGGCAGCGGACGATGGAGACATTGATATGGATGGTGTACACGATTTTAGACTCGAAAAACTGTTTGAAGAATTCGCTTTATAAAACCGTCTCGTTTATTTTGATTTTTGGATAAGCCAAAATAACAGGGCGAATGTCATCCCTCGTTGGTATCTTATTATGCTTCCCCTTCGTGCTGTCCTTACTTGTTCCGGTGTGTGTGGTTTGCAATCTGCAGCTGTCGCAACTTGCAACATGCATTTGTTTTTCAGCTATACTGTACGTTAATTGTCTGCATTCGTCAAGCTTCAGTTTCTCGGCTGCAGGCGTAAAGACGATGCCAACCGGGTCGATTTCAGCTGCTGTTTCGACAAATCTAATTGAAGCTGAAAGCCTAAAAGGCCAAAACCTAGCCCAGTACAAAAATCAGACAATCCTTACGTCAATGAGTGAGAGGTGATGTGTTTCACATTGACGCATTCCGATGGATCATTTATCTCTCCACTCTTTGACTCTTCCTCGCTTCTGAATACGAAGGCAAAAACTGCTCCCGAGCTCCTACTACAATCCGCTTTTGTTTTAATCGAGTTCCTAATCCCTTCGTCGAAATGCTGCCTTCTTAGATACTCTTGCCCACTCGAATCGAAATCTGTCGTCAGAGAGATTTCTGACATGCATCATCACGTATTCCCAGATGTGGTCAAGCCTCTGCTGCAGTGCTGCAGCCTGGCCTTCGCGCTCGATCAGCGTGGATTGACAGTTTGGAACTACTTCGGGTAGGTAGCGTAGCCCCTTCGTTGTCCTGGGCCTGAGACGCAGTTGGACGCCGCATCGATTACAGTTCTTGAGCAAGAGATATCTTGAGCCAGGTACGGCCGGATTGCGTTCGACGATCCTCGGGACCGAGCTAATTAAGCTGCTCTCTCCTCTCCTCCCGCCGCGGCCATTATCCATGCTCCTCCTGGACCCCGGTCCTTAGCCGCGCATGCGTCGAGTTTTTTTCAGAGAGAGAACAGTTGGTAATGGACCGACGTAGGCATCAGCGAGATCACGCAGGATCAGTTCAGGAGAAAGAGCGTAAAAAACATCTTTAATTTCCTCTCCCTGTCGACGGATCGCATCGACGTCAAGATGATTTTTTTTTCCACACATCGAGCTCAGACGATGCTCTTTTCTGTGCTTTTTTCCCCTGCGCAGCTGTGAATGCACGCCCCTTCCTTCTGTCTTGACTCTGCAGGAGCCCCATCTTTGGCCGTCGATCCGCCGTCGCTTTCGGGTCGAGATGGCGTCGAGATCCGGGGATGTGATCGATCCAGGCGCGCGAGCCCCGGCAGCTCGCGTTCTCTCGCGTCTGGGCCACGACCTACGTGCAAGAATGAGCACAGCTACGAGCGTGATCGATCGTGAAGGGTCCTCCCTTCGATGGCAGCTGCTTGCCGTGATCGAGGTGTGTGGTCGAGCACCTGCGTGCACTCCGGCAGCACTGGCACACCGCACACAGTGTGTCATTGATCACGGCACGCTTCGGCAGCGCTTACTAGTTACCACTGGGAAATCTTGGGCCGATTCCCCGCGTCCAAACAGGCTCTTAGGGTTCTCGGCGATAGGCCTGTTTCTTTTGGAATTTTGATTTTTTTGTCTTTTTCGAAAGTTAAAATAAATGAGACAGTTTTTTCAAACGATTTTTTGGGTCTAAAATTGTGTACGTTGTTCGTTGTCTGTTTCGAGAAGCGCAAACAAAAACTATCAGTCATAGTAAAAAAATGTGTGGATACTTGGTTAATTCTAGCGGATTTTGTGGCAAATGCTAGTTCTTTTCTAGGGAAAAAGGGAAGAGATCAACTGCATTTTGGGCCTGTTTGGCTGCGGCTGTGACTTATGTTTTTTGGCTGAAATTTTTGAATTTTAGCTGTTTACAGTACAGATTACGGAGAGACAGATATTCACTTGCGATTTTGGCTGGTACAGATATTGGGTTTTTAATATGTAGATCGTTTAACTTATAAACCCCGTCTTGAAAAAATACTCCGTTTGAAAATTAGATACTATAGCAAAAACTAAAAGTCAGCAGCTTCGAAGAAAAAGAATCTGTCCTTGTTCTACGAGCACGGGGTTTGATCTCGTGATCTCTTGACTGTGTGTGCAACTTTTATGTACGTACATGCATGCATGTTCTAATTCCTACTCTTTCTGGTTAAAAAGTAGAAAGTTATGGCCCCATCCTTTTATGTTTTTCAGCCGCCATTTGATTTCAATATTTTTTCAAAAATAATTATTTATTAAACTAATAAATTACAATAAAAAATAATAAACCACGGTCTAAAAAAACAGCCCATATATGTGCCAAGATAACACGACATCAATGATCTAATAGATATGATGTATCATCGACTGAATTAAAGCGTCCCCGCATTCATCACCCATGATATCACAGCTCAGATCATGCGATTTACAAAACAAAAAAAAAAGGTAAATCAGATCTCTGTAGCAAAACAGCATATGATTTTTCTTCTTAGGTCGCGCGAATCCCCTGGTGCTGAATGCTTCCAATTATCCGAGACACGATGTGAACCAGATCACCTCTCAAAAGAGAGACTGCTCCGCAATCAAACCCTACAGTGCTGCTGTTAATTGGTCGAGCCGTCAGCCATCCATTCATTCACTCAAAGTAAAGGGGAAAAAAAAGAGGAATTAACAGTGGGGAGAATAAACAGCACTACCGTTGTGTGCGTGTAAATGATGGTGACGATCTTTAGGCAGGTTGGTGGCAGCCCCTGCTGTTCCTCTGTGACAGGGGCTGGCAGCAAGACAGGGGGGCAGGATTGGGGGTGGAATGTAGTGAGATGGAGAGACATGACTAGAGATGGGCCTGGCCTAGCCCCTTCGTTCATCTTTTAGTTTCTTCCTTTGTTTTTCACCGCCTCTCCCTGGCTAAGCTTATCTCTGTTCTTTTCGATTTATAGTTTTCTTTAAGGACAAATAAACGAGTTAATTTTTACGTTGTTTTTCTGAAACAGTTTATCGGAGCAGCCTTTTTAAAGTGTGTTAACTTTTTTTAGAAGAAAACACACACATCGCAAATAAACTAAGAGAACACAGGAGAGTTTCTGGATTACTCTATTCTTTTGTTTGCTCCCCCTTTTCTTTTATTTCTATTCTTGCAAAACTGGCTACAAGGCTCCTTAATATATAGGCTAATAATCTCCTACTAGTATACATATTCGGATTTCAAGTTGGACACAACTTCAACTTGAGTTACACACGGATACGGACTCTACTACGTCTTGAACTCTAAGTCAAGATTATTTCTAACAATCTTCTCCTTAATCTTGACTTGACACACTATAGTTTTAGTCTCAATGCATTATGAACTACCAGTCATGCCTCCACATGAAGTGTTCTACATGCAAGCTACATGTAAAGACTCAATTCAACTGGTATGGGTCCATCCAGATGCAAAGATTGTAAAACATTGAGGCAGTCGGTCTCAACTACGACTTACAAAACTCATACTTGATATAGAACGGTGACACATCACCTCAACGTTCTGATTTCTTTTCACCTTACTTGAGTTTGGACGGCGACACATCTTCTCAACGTCCCTAACTCAACTCATCATCAGAGCACTATTGATTCATCATCGCTGAGCGCTTTAGCAAGAAACGTTTTCTTCATCCTCGGCTTGGGGTTCTCTCTTAACACAGGAATTATGCTTTGCCTCAGGAGCACTGCTGCCTGTCTCGTGCGCTGACCGAGACTCGAAAGGAAGTTTGGTGCTGCTGCTTGACTTTCTCTGGACCGAGAAAATAGAAGGATGTGCCGCACGCATCTTTTTCCCAGGAGAGCTGTGCAAAGACGAGCGACGTGCGCCTCAGGAGCGCCGCACGAGACACGCTGAAACGGAATCACCGAAACGATTTTTCCAGCAACTCGATTCTCGCCTAGGCTCTGATACCACTTGTTAACTTTGTTCTAGGAGAAATGCACACATTGCAAATAAACTGATAGAACACAGGAGAATTTCTCTATTCTCCTCCCTCTTTTCTTTTACTTCTATTCTTGCAAAACTGGCTACAAACCTCCTCAATATATAGGCTAATAATCTTCTACTAGTATACGTATTCGGACTTCAAGTTGAACATAACTTTAACTTAAGTTACACACGGAGACGGACTCTACTACGTCTTGAACTCTAAGTTAAGATTATTTCTAACAAAGTGTTTTATTGGCTTATCGATATTCGGTTCATTTACATAACGCTCATGTTAAAAACAAATATCATCAGTCATAGCCAAAAGCTATAAATCGTAGTAGAAATGAACGCACCCTATCGTTAGCTCCTACCTAGCTCTTGCACTTGTCCACCGCTAACACCAACATGGGGGGTTTTTGGTCTCAAATGACATCATGCCTTTGTCTCATGGCAACCCGTGGTGATAAGAGTGGTGATGTGAACTGATCACTGCTCACTAGTGAGGTTCACCAGGGATATTAATTTAGGGCTTTGATTCTTGATCCATTATTATAGTGTGACTCATATATAAGTATATGATGCATTTGTAGTATGTTGGAGTAATTTCCATTATGTTTGACTTTTGTGATCAATGGTCTTAATTTTGATATATGAAATTCTTAGTGTTTTCTGGGTAAAAACCGACATGAATTGAGATATGGTCCACTCTAGACTACCTGAATCTCAGTACAAAACCTCTCAAATATTACAAATGTCCTTTTCTCATAAAAAATCAGACAAGATTTGAAACAAGGAGCCTAAATTCTTACTAATATGCTAAGGTGAAGGTAAGCATTTCAGGATATATACTTCAACAATATTCAGATAGGTACTTACATAGCCGCGCACGACCTTTCACGAATACATTGGTGCATGCTAAGACGAAGGTGAGTATTTCATGTTATACTTCAACAATATTCAAATAGTTACACGGATAGCGGCACATAATCTTTCAAGAATTCGTTGGTGCGCTGACAAGCTTGCGCATTTGGTTATCTAGCCAAACAATGGAGTTCATGACCCACACCGAGAGCATGCCAGGGTGTTTTAATTATTCATATCATTAGTCTCTGATCCCATAAGAACATCCGAAGTGTATAAAAATAGAAGATCATAAGTCATCTTAAGGTACACCTTATACATTACAGGGTTAACTTTAAACATGTCATAAGCAAAAAAAACTTAAGACCGGTCCTCAAACTGAAGACCTGGCCATAAGCATTAAAATACAATTTTCTTTTAGTCCTGCTGTTCTCTCTCCCTCACCAACCAACTATCAACAACCACATTCAACAGCAGCATTAAAATACAATTTTTTTACTGCCGAGTGGGACCCTTGTTACAGCCGAGCGGTGGCCTCAAACATAACAGCGATGGCCTTAACAATTAGATAAGACCCACCTTAAGACCCATTACGATATATACATTCCCGATGCCATAAGGCCATAGCCTCTACTGTACAGCCTGGGCATCTATGATTCAAGTAAAAGACAGCACAAGAGATCATACCTTTAGTGGTACAGTGCATGCTCCTTTTGGTGTGAGTAGCAGTACAGCCATTTGGACTAGGATGGAGTACATTATTGTCCGAGAGCAGAAAGGCTGAGGCATTTGCTACCCCTTTCCACCCCTCCGGCAATGATATGTCTCCGGAGATGCTCCCTTCCCACCCTCAGAGCTGGCCCTGTCACCCTTTCACCCAACTTGCTCTCGGCCTCTACTTTTCTTAACCTGTGTAGGCTTGGACTTCACTTGCAATCTTGAGATAGATACGACTGGATGCTGTACTAGAGAGGTGTACCACATTTGGACAACACTTGTCATCACACTGCTCGGGTAAATATCATTAAGCCTACTGAAAAGGGTAAGTAGCGTAAAAAAAATAGCGTAAAAATTGTAAAAGCACGCACGTCACCGATATTTTTTTGCTAAATATTTCTTTTTAATAATATTTAATAATAAACTTCTCACCGTATATATTTCTGAGACGAGAACCCTTCTCGCAACGCCATCATATTCGTGATGTTGCAAGGTTATTTTTTAAGGTAAATTTGGGGTACTTGTGGCGAGCATCCATGATACAGTCAAGGTGGATTTTTCTGAAAAAAAAGTAAGGTGTACAAATGTTTATTTAATAAAAAAAAATTCCATCACCAATCACTCAGTGAGGAATAATTTGTCATACCTATGAACCTAGGCCAAATTGTATGCCATTACATGCATGTACGAGCGCATTGGCAATCTCAGATATTGTGCTGCTCCCTAAATCTTGTGATGGCCTTGCCTATTGTAGTTGTTTATGTTCGTCATTTTTGGCTTTTCTTTCTTCTGGGCTAATTTGTTCATGATCACAACTTGCTGGAAGAAGATTCTTCTAGTGGGATTATTTAAACGGAAGCATATGTTAATGTTCGTGCGTTGGATTTTGTTTTGCTGTTGCATTGTCATCCAAGATTTGCAATCTTTTCGTATAAATGACTCACCTTTCTATTTGAATAAAGTTTTTTTCATATCGTATTGGATCGCAAAGATATATAAGGCCGGGTGGCATTCTCTAAGACCCTAAAATCAGATTATGCTTACATCATACGACTGTGGACATGATTAAAGAGAATAGCTTGAACATGACACTAAGCAACCTGGAATTGATAAAAGAATAATACCTTTCCTTGTAAAGTACATCATTTCATACATGTCCGAACAAACAAGGCAAGCATACTCCAAGATCGAACATGATACTCTATCAACGTATATTCAATTAACACGACTTAAAAACAATGAATAAATAAAAATATGGAAAACATCCAATGCACACCTATGTTCATGTCTAATCATATAAACTTTCCACGTGGAGCGTTGGATCAGGATGGATGGTTCAGATTTGGGAGGCTTTATAAACCACGCCGCCCTCAGATTTCAATTTTTTTTTTTACAAATACCCTCTCAACTTTGGAAACTTATTTACAAGGGATCTCACTACATGTATGAGGGATGAAAACATGATGATCAGTGGTGGAGAGAGGGGGGGCTGAGGGGGGCCTGGCACCCCCATGCAGCCTGAGCATCTTACAAGATATGGTTGTTTCAAAATTTTGTTGCCCACTTTTGTTACATCTTACAAGATTTGCACCACAAAACATTCGAGAGAGCAGTTTTTTTGTTGCATCACAAAATTCTGAAGGAAACGGATTGAACATTTAGTTATCTTATGGTGTATTTTCTACAAGGTTTTTAATATGCTCTCGTGTAGCACACTGAGCACAACATCACATTACCAAATTAGGTCTTGGTCTGCCCAAATTTTCTTATATTCTCTCCAGAAGTATTGTTCTGGTTTCTTATTGGATGGGGAACAATAGTATTAATATTATTATTACTCCTTTTCTTATATTCTCTCCAGAAGTATTGTTCTGGTTTCTTATTGGATGGGGAACAATAGTATTGGATGGGGAAGTGATTTGAAAAATCCTATGAATCTTGTCCTTGTTGATACAGCTACCCTTAATTTATTCTACTTTTGTTCATCCGTAAGAAAGAACATGAACTTTGATAGTCTGATATATGATTATTGGATCGGTAAATCCGGCATGTTTCATTAGTTCTACTCTACTTGTTGTCCATATTGCCCCCCTATATCCAATTCCTGGCTCCGTCCCTGATGATGATGAATGTACTATTTGGTACATTTTTGCTACCAATAATTCATCTCCAAGCTTCCTAAAAAGATCATTTTAGCTATATATGTGCTAGCTCCTAACAGCAGTAATAGGAGGTGAAACATGATTGCAGGGAATAACTTTGCGCTAAAAACGATCGGATAGAATAATTCGAAAACGACACCAAACGAACACGTTTCATCCAAAGGGAAACTAAGATGATAGGCGCATGCGCCCTGAAAGATGTACACTACACATTTTTATAATTGTTCTTTCGGGGATGTTCGATGGAGGCGTTTATTTAAGCATTTATTATCGCATCGACAGGCGACAAGTCATGGAGCATGGTCCAGCATGTTTGTTTCGAGAGCGTAATCCAACGTGTCTAAACAAGGGTAAGGGTAACTGAAGGACTGTCTGAGAAGTTTTAGAATATTGTTATGATAAATTATTGTAAGTTTTGTGTAGTAGTTAAGTGATTTTTGTAAAGATTACATTTTAGTTAGATTGTTTTCTGAAAGTGTCAGAAAAATCGAAAGTACCATAGGTAGTTATGCGGTAGTACCGTAGAGCGGCAATACCAACGTTGTGAGCGCGGTCATACCGTACAAACGGTAGTTCCGGTCTGAGTTGCGTACATTATTTCCAGAGAGTCTAGTTCGGGTGCGGTAGTACCGGTATGTTGCGTGTGGTACTACCGATCTTTGTAGAAAAATAGGATTAGGGGAATTGATTCATGGATTGAGTTGGGTCGATCTAAGTCTTTGCATTAAGCTTGCATGATGTATATTTTGGCTAACGTGGGTCAAGTTGTGAAGAACTTGTATCCGGAAACAATTTATTTGTCTTTATATGTGCAAGGTCACTTGGAGTCAACCGTGATCAACGGCAAGGATCGGGGCTAGGCTCATAGAGGAACTGAGGCCTAGAACGATTAAGGTTGCCAGGTGAGATGGTAAACTCAAGCACGACACGCCACTTAGAGTGAGATTTCTCGACACTTGTGGTGGATATGAAGTTTTTGTGTAAAACTGTCATTTTTAATAGCTTCTATCTATCTCTATTTAAATGGTAATGTTTAGCTCTTTGCAATCTTCTTTTGACCATTTAGAGATCTTTTTACAAAATTCTTCTTTCCTTCTCTAAAACCCCTCCAATTTGCATTTTTTGAAGAATTGCCAATGGGTCATCAAGGGAGAGATTGAAGAATCATGTGAGAAGGTACATAATATTGTTATGATGAACCATTACAAGTTTTGTAAAGTGATTAAAATCTGTGTGTGTGAGGTTAACGGGTTTCGTCCACTGTGATAGTAGATAGGATCCACTAAGAGGTATCAGTTCTGGTTGCCCACCTATAAAACGGGGTTTGGATAGAGACATGTGGTAATCCATCCAACATAGCTCTCTTGTGTTCTTATGTCTAAGGTTAGGGTTTGAAAATGAGTGTCTTGTGTGCTTTTTGTTCTCCAAAATAAAATAGCTCAATAATACAAAATCTAAGCGACGTAAACCTTCCTATAGAGAATATAGAAGAACTCATGAAATGTAACCTTTTCTAAGGGAGGTATTAATTACTAATTGTTCCCTTTAGTTTCACTCAGCAGATCACATACATGCATGAACATGAACTAGATCTGTCAATTAGCTAGATCAATTTATATCAAGGAGAAATACAGACATGACATATTAACTCTATCTTTGTCGACTGATCTACCGTTTTGAGTGGAATGGGGCCAACAAAAATTGCTCCCCACCAACAATGGAGAATAACATGTTTGTTTTCAGACATATACCATGCATGCAACTGATCAAGAGGAATCAGAATAAACTATGGAGAGTGATCACGTAACAGTACACAGGAGAAATATTGGGCTTCCTGCAGAAAAGATGCATGGTTGAAGCAACAGAATTGAGAGGAGTACATTGTATCAGTAGATGAAAGGGACTAATTGATCTCTATGAGACAAGATCCACTGAAGGTGCTGGGAAGAATGATGTCTTGGACTCTTGGTATGGATTGCAAGCAACAAACACGTTTTTCACAATATTCAAATAATTAGACTAATAATTAATGATTTTTAAGTAGGAGAATTGGCTCCGCTCATTTCGGTTTCAGCTTCTGGTTTATTTTTTTACTATTCATAAATTTCGTCTTTTTCTGAACTTTTGGTTTTTTTTGAGTTTTTTTGCCGGTTCTTTTTTCTCGTATTTGTTTGTGTTGTCCGTGATGAGCTAGCATATTTTTTCTATTTTTAATTTTTTTTTAAATTTAATTACACTAAATAAGTTATCTTCAGCTACAGTGAAATTTTAACCGCTATAGTATAATTTCAGCTATAAGTCACAGCTTTTCAGTCCAACCAAGCGAGGCCAACAAGATTGTGTGATACTCTAGAACATTAGATGTAGCTAGATTTATGTATTGGCTAGCTAGAGGAGCTATATATGTAGTCCGGTGAGTTCAAACCCACGCACGTGTGCGCGCGCGCGTGAAGGATGATAATTAACAATATTTAATGGATACAAAATTTTCATGGATATTTAACAATATTTGGAGGAATGAAATTAATCCACAAAACAGTTCAAAACCAAAGTAATATCCCGCCCAATGGCATAAGGCCACGCACAGCGTCGAGGGAATAGCAGCGCTACGAAGTTTCTGGAACCGATGCTCCTGTGCTAGCCAGGAAGAAAAATGCTGGCCTAGGTGCACCTACTTGCTTGGAGTCTAAAGCTAATAAACAAATTATTGATCCACTGGTAAGTGAAACAGTAAGGGAGGGAGAGAGTGTGACGAAAGAAAAAAAATATGATATTTTATTTTATAATAGGTCTCTTTTTGGAGAGAGATGTTGATAAAACAGGAAAAATGAAAAGAAAATCTATTATCGATGTGACGTAACAGTGATGTGATAATTGTAGCACCGGACACATTGTATATGGTCTCGGTTCTGTTCTTACATTGTATATGGTCTCGGTTCTGTTCTTAAACGGTTTTTAGCTTCAGTTTTTAATTTTTATAGTAACTAGTTTTTAAATAGAGTGTCTTAAAATAAAATATTTTTTAAGATAAAGTCTAATAGTTAATTATAGTACATATTGTACCGATTTTATTTATATCGGCAAAAATTATATGTAAATTTTAATTACTTTATAATCTCTCAAATAATCAATAAAAAAATCATAAATCACAGCAAAAAAACCAAGACACAGCGACAAAAGAACAGCCCAAAGATTCCGAAGCAAACCATGACCATGCACGCCGGGAGCACATTCCGAGGCAAAGAATTTTTTCCCAAAAAATAATTAAAAAAAGCTCCACACAGTGGGGCTCTCGCGGCTCGGCCTTTAGGCGACATGATGCCGGGCTAAACACGGCCAGAATTTATGTGGTTCTAAAATATATCTGGCACCCGGCCGGCACGGCACGTACCAAACCAACCAAACCTCTCACAAACAATGGTCGCAACACTGCAGCATTGCACTAATTTGACTTTGAAAATGGGAAACCGGCCGCGTGAGTGTACTTTTAACTGTAGACAAAAGATTGCCCTGTTCATCAAAGATCTCAATAGAGTAGAAGATTGTATGCATGATGTTGCAAGCTTGCACCTGATTGGCTAGCTAGCAATCGATCTCTTCTAGTGTTGTTTCTTGACCTCTGATGTCGCACTCGTCGCTGGTTGTTGTTGGTGTAGTGCTTTTGATTTATAAGTTGATAATTGGATCTAACTAGTTGATTAGCACCTAGTAATCCAAACAAACTAACAAAGCCTACATGTATTATATGCTTACTAAGATGCGGTGTTTGTTGTCAAAGATTTACTAGTTCATACTTACAGCTCGCTCAGTTGGGATGAAAAAAGTAGTTTATGTCTGAAATTGTACTTTAGTTGGCTGAAATTACACTGTAACTGATAGTGACTTGTTTGATATAATTAAATTTAAAAAAAATAAAAATAGAAAAAACAGGTTAGCCAATCACGGACAATACAAACGAATACGGGAAAAAAGAACCGGCAAAAAAGCTAAAAAGCCAGAAAAGGACAAAATTTAGGAATATTGAAAAATAAACCAGAAGTCAGAAACTCAAATCGAAATAAACAAGATCTTAATCAGCAAAAGTTGAGACTACATGGAGGCTAGCTAGTAATATGGTATAGTTAGACTTACAACTCGACATAAACTTATGGCTTATGGTTACATAGTTAGGTTTGACAGGCCAATTTAGTTAGCAAGACATTACAAGCTACAAATCGATCAAGTGTTCATTTAGTGAGATCAAATGAGGTGTGACACCAAGTAAGATAGTCTCCTGCATTATTGTTGGTGGCATATATACCTGGTGATGTCAATTGCCAAAGCTAAATGTCTCTAGAAGCGGCTCCGCTCCAATTAGCTTATAAATTGTGGTTTCTAGTTTTTTATTGTAATGTCTGGGTAATTAAGTTTATAAAGAAGTTATATCATCACGAACAAAAGAATAAGAGAAAAAAAGTAAAAAGCTAAAATAATAATAAAAAGGTAAAAAAGTTGAGCCTTTTTTATACTTGTTTGATCGGCACGATCGAGTTGAACATTACATGGGAAATGCGGCCTTATGCATGCATCAAAGCAAGGGTTGGCGGCTCTTGATTTCGCAAAGTTGGCAGAATGGACGGTGCAAACATCGTCACCGAATCAGACTAATCGCCCTAGCTAGAGCTTATTAGCTACTCCTAGTTACGGTAACTAATTTCGTCAAACTGGCTATGCACATGTGAGTAGCTTTTGTGCCATGGACACAGAGCTTAAGGTGGCTTCTCTGAGGAGCCAATGGAGATGGATTCAGCTTCTTAATATAAAGAGATTATACCGTTTCAAAGAGAGAGAGAGAGAGAGAGAGAGAGTTTAAACCTTCCTAAGTGATTGGCCGGATAAGCCACATCTCGTTTCGGTCCCATTTCAGCAGCGGTGGTTCCTGTCTTCTGACTTTCAAAAGTTAAAAATCGTTTAAAACGAGTTGCCTTCTTAATAGATTTTTTTTTCTCTCTTTTTTTATTTTTTATATTATCTATGAAAATATAATGGTGCTTTTTATTTTCTATTTTTTCTTTATTTTACTTTAATTGAACACCTCAGAAAAAGTTAACTATCGCCCTATTCGTATTAGTTTTTATTTTTGGCTTCTGCTTAGGAAAAATTAAAAGACAATATGAACACTCGGTTTATTGAAGCAGCTTCTCCACTCCTCTCACTACTGTCTTGTTCTGGGGATAAGGTAAAGGGTCACGGGTGCATCACGCACCCCACTTCACTCACTCCATCATGCACACATATCCCTCCCTCACTTTTTGCATTGCTCACGTTTTTCTTCTTAAAAACACTTCTTCTGGCCGTTACTATTTATTTTTAACCAAAAGCTATAGGCTAGGTTCGGTTTCACTTAAAGTTAGCTTATGTTCGTACTATCTACAGTAAGTATCTTCTAAACGGTACATTTTTTCAATACGAGGTCAATAGGAAGATTGTAGTAAAAAGTGTACTGAGTTCAGTAGTACCAGCCAAAATCATATGCGACTATTTTCTTATGCAAACTAGCTCTCATGAACAATCAAAATTCAAATAGTTAAACCATAAACCATAAGCTATTAAACCAAAAAAATCCACTCATACATAAGTCACAACTAAAAACCCTCACCACAAGATTAATATATTATGGAGAGCTCTAAAACGTAGGCTTTCCTAGTGGCACAAGGCTAATATGTCAGGCTGTGCACAGTCTCCTCGCACGGCGGTAGTACTAGGAGCGTCTATAGTGCCATAGTGGTGCATCGGACAGAGCCAACGCTCTAGGCCTCTAGCCCCGCATCTCTCGTGGATCCGTCCCTGATATAAAGGATCTCAATTACTTTCAGTTGGAGTTCCCTCTAAAGTCTAAACAGTGCGAAATATATTATTTTTAAAGGGAAATTACAATATGAAGACATTTAGGTCCTGCTCGATTGGGCTGAAAAGCTATGACTTATGGCTAAAATTATACTGTAGTGGCTAAAATTTTACTGTAGCTGAAGGTGACTTATTTGGTATAATTAAATTTAAAAATAGAAAAAAAATATGATAGCTCATTACGGACAACGCAAACAAATACTAGAAAAAAAGAACCGGTAAAAAAGCTAAAAAAAAGCCAAAAATTCAAAAAAAAGATGAAATTTATGAATAGTAAAAAATTAGTCAGAAGTTAAAACCGAAATAAGCGGATATATACTGGTGATGACTATGAGTCATAACACGCTAAGCCACTTAATGTCCAGCCTAACATGGGACAGATGCATATCGCTTACACTTTTATCATAGCTTTGTGTAAATAAAGAGTTAATATGAAGATGCTACGTTTTAACTCGACAAATACTATATAATGGAACAATTTCCACTAGGTTTCGAATGTGTGGGACTTAAACCTACCATCACAATTTCACATGGACCACATAGGCCACTACCAATTACATGACTCACGACGATGTATGTTACGTAAGAAAGGTTCAATCACAACGTACCACTTCACATGCATGCGCATGCAGAGAAGATAACGTTTACCCACATCACAATTCACAAATAATAGGAATAGAGAGTACTTCGATAAACTTTCGGAGTTTATTGTGTGCAGAGATCAATCACCAGCTGCTCCAACGCGATCGATAGCTGGGTTTGCTCTTTTCCTCTGAAGCTGACGATTTTTTTGTTTTTACTATAATACATAACTTTCAAACGGAGTATTTTCTTAAGACAGGATCTACAAGTTAAACGATGTACATGTTAAAAATCTAACATCTGTACTATCCAAAATCGTAAGTGAGTATCTTTCTCCGTAATCTATACCGTAAACAGCCAAAATTCAAAAATTTTAATCAAAAGCTATAAATCCTAGCCGTTACCAAACAGATCCTGTCAAATAGCTGCCTCATGATCATGCACGATTATTCAAAGGCATCGTCACTAAAGCAAACTAGGCACATGAATTGTCAAACGACTAACCTGTACCCCGTGTGTTTTTGCATGTCTTGTCAACGAAAGGCAAACTAGTTAAGTACGTGAAAACGTAATATAATTTACTTTCATATGTCATACCGCGCGAGGCAGCAGAATTTATATAGCTACTTTAGTTTGCTTAGCGTTAAATTTTGAGTGAGTTCTTCTGAATTATGGCTTATAGTTTTTAATCTATGATTTTTGAATTTTAACTGTTTGCGAGAAAAATACGAAGAGAGAGGCAATCGCATATTATTTTAGTCATAATGACTGAAGTTGATGCATTGTCTACTATAATCAACTTTATAGATTTTATCTTAAAAATATATCATTTAAAAACTAGTTACTATAATAAAAACTAAAAATCAAAAGTAGCAAGCCTAGTAGCTATTACGTACGTGTACACGATTCAATGTTCAAACTTGCTGACCCGGTTGCATACGTAGATCGTGGGAGCGCCTGATTATACAGACTTTGACTGACCTACCTAGTAGTACCTTTTTATGGATGTGTTTGCAACCTAGCTATCTAAGCTACAATACTTTGCTTGATACACCGGGCACCAGGTGCCCTGCCGCCCTACCACCGGACGTCAAGTAATTAAGCTAGTTTAATTACCTATCTTAATTATTTTTTATATAATATTTGTTTGAATTTTTAATATAGCAAATAAGCTCAAAAAATTACGAAATTCTATGTGCAACCTCCTGACACAACGTACTTACTTGTGTAATTGTTTGATAATTTTATCAACTGTGAATGTTGCTGAAAAATTTATACGATTATGATATTTGTAGGAGTTGTTAGATGTAGCAAACGAGCTTCATAAAATTACAAAATTTTACGTGCAGCCTCTTGACACAGTTGTAGTAATTATCTATTTTTTTGATAATTTTATGCATTATGAATATTTGTAGAACTACATATAATAGTACAAAAAATTCATCACACAGGATGTGATATGGCTCACTCATCTGAGCCATTGCTATCTTCTCGTTGGGCGCGTGCGTGGCCTTGTCTTACGTTGACCATGTCTCTGGGGTACGTCAACCGGTCCGAAACTTGCATGTCGGTTTGGAGGAGGTATAGAGACCGTTCCGTTTGTTGAGTGTCCAGTGGTGGTCCAGTAGGCTGAGGTATAACAGGCTGGGTTCGGTAAATGTCGATGTCCTCCTGCTAAGACATGCTGAACTGCAGGCCACCAGCAATCAAGTCCTGAACAAAGGACTCTAGAAATCTCTTGATATGTGATGCATAGGACGACTAGTCCACAGTTGTACTGAGGCATTGCCCCAGCCTACGCGTTAGCCAAAGACTCGGCGAGGCGGACGAACTCGGTATTGCAAATATCGTCGTGTGTAATTAGAAACATGCTCCAACCAAAGAATTGAATAAGGTATGCGATGAGGTGTGTCCTGACGACCTCAACCAGTTCATCCTGCAGGCACACGCCGAAATTCTTTAGCCAATTGCAGGATAGCCAGGCTGAACCATTACATCAGCCTCTCCTTCTAGTCCGCCGGTGTAGGGGCTAGAACAAATGCGTCACCTCAGAGAGGGAGACCGGTCAAGAACAAGATGTTCTAAAGAGTGACCTCTATCTCACCGCACCGAAAGTGAAATGTGTGTGTCACGGGCCTCCACCTGTCTACTAGTGTCGTGAGCAGGCTGCCATCGAGGGCAAACTAGCATCCGATAGAGACCAGCCTCGCAAAGAGCAACAAGCCCATGGCCTGCAGGATTGGAACAAAGCAAATAAAACCAAGTGACCCACCCTGCCACTCGGTGGCCGGGCGGTAGGCCATTACAATGTGCCTAAATGGGTATTAATCACCTGCTAATTATATGAATTTTTGAGCAATATTCACAGTGGATAAAATTATCAAAATATTACACAATCAAGTACATTGTTTCGGGAGGTTGCACATAAAATTTTTTAATTTTTTAAGCTCATTTGCTATATTACAAATTCGAAATCACCTGCTAATCGTACGAATATTTTAGCAACATTCACATCAGATAAAATTGTTTAAAAATTACATAATCAAGTACGTTGTGTTGGAAGGCTACACATAAAATTTCGTAATTTTTTTAACTTATTTTCTATATTTCAAAATTCGAACAAACAGTTTACAAAAAAACAATTAAAGCAGGTAATTAAGCCGACTAATTAGCCGACTTAATTACCTACCATCCAGTGGTGGGGCGGCAGGGCACCTGGTGCCCGGTGGCCGGGCGGCAGGTTGCCTGCCGCCCAGCAGTCGAGCTCCAGCTCACACGCGTCAACTCTGCGGCGTCGCCGCCCGACCACCAGGTGACAAAATTGTCATTTCTATAAATATGGGTTGTAACAGTGCCAAATATACCATTCTTTCCCGACACAGCTACTACCAGTTAGTATGTAGCACTAGTATATGTTAGGTCTACGGTTGGGCTTTTTTTTGGTAGATACAGCAGTACTACATCAGGTTCACAAAATCAGTTATTTGAGACATCGGCACGGCCTTTAAAATATAATTTTAACTATTAATTACTATTACAATATATTTGTAAAATTTAACAAAATTATAATATTATAAAAGTATCTTTTAAAACAAATATATACATATAATTTTTTATATATCTAATCTAAATATTTAAAAAGATATCGATAACCAAAATTTGTAAAGTTTAACCGCACTTATTCTAAGATAACTTGAGTGTATAAGCATAGGAGTAACTTTAATTTGCTACGCTGCCCCTTTCCATCGCAATAATTAAGGGAGTAGTCTAGCCCTAGCCCCTTGCTAAAATGTAGGATGTGCCTCTTTTGGTTACATAATTAGGGTGACAATAAGAGATTCCTAAATGTGGTCCCCACATAGATTGCCAGGGCCCACAGAGATATGCATCACATGCCGAGTCGAGCCAGCTGTTCAGGCAGGACTTTTCTAGCCTCTAGAACACGGCGATTCGATCATGCCCACGGTAATTAAACTTGATGGAAAATTAGTGTAATCCATAAACCCTAGTAGCAAATTAGTGTAAGGCACAGGAGTAATGGGCCGCTAGTTGTTATTGTACACACTTTGTTGCGCAGGTAGGTTTTGTTTGCCTCTTTGATTCGTCACTAATTAAATCACGCAAGGATTCACGCTGGTCATTTGACATGCGTTGTCCATTCAATATATATCGCTATGTATCTGGCTGGTTATTAGCATTCTGTGTCTTGTGGAAAAGAGACAGATTTTGAGTTGATTTGATCCTCCGATATATTGGTCTATTCTCGCTATAGTGATTTCATTTGCAGTTGATGTGAAAAGTTAGCATCATAATGTTCAAAGATGCCGGCAATGGAAGATCGAAGTGCACAATGAACAGTTGACTGTCTACCCAAACACTGGGCAATTATCGGGTGGTTTAGTTGTTGGCCAAAGTAAAAGCAAGTTAAGAACACACAGTACACAGGCAGCTGGCTTAGACCCTACTACTTTTAGGGTTTGTTCTGATGGCATCTAGCTTTTGACTATAGCACACTATAGGTTACATTTGTAGTAAGGATGGAGACGGATCGAATACGAATATATATTTTAAAAATGAGTACGAATAAGAATCCATATGGTTAAAACGAATATGAATACAAATTCAAACATTCTCGAATACGAATACGAATTCAAACATTCTCGAATACGAATACGAATCAAATGTTGTAAAAAATACAAATTCAAATCGAATATGTACTTAATTTGGTCGAATGTGAATATCCTAAAACTTTTGTAACAAATCTCGGTAGAATAAATTTATGTAACATGACTACACGTCTACATGAGAAAGCAGTGTAGCACACAGAGTTGGAAATTATACAAAGTAATTTTTATTTCTTGCTTGTGAATCTTGATTCATTAGAAAATTGCTTCCTACAATCATCCCCAAGGAAGTCGCCAGGGACGGAAACAGATAAAATACGAATCGAATAGTCTCGAATACGAATATGAACATTCTTGAATACAGATTTTGCTTATCACATTCGTGTTTTCTTGGATACGAATATCAGATAAAACGGATTGTCCTTTATCGTTTTCCATCCCTATACATTGGTAGTTTATGAGGCTGCTCCAGGTGGCTTCGGCTTCTAGCTTTGGCTTTCAGAAGTCAAAAGCCACCTGGAACATGTTAACTTCTGAATTTCGGCTTTTTTGGGGTTTTTCGGCTTTTTTGCCTATTCTTTTTTACCCTCATTCCTTTGCATTGTCCGTGGGGATAAAATGACTGTTTTCTTTTTCTATTTTTCCTTATTTTTTAATGAAATGAGTCGAAAAAAACTAACCGCCGATACAGTACAATTTTAGTCAACAGCCAAAAGCTGCAAACACTTGGAGCAGGGTAATATACCTCATTGTGAATTTTAGTACATGGATCCTTAGGGGTGAAAATGGATCGAATAGTGCTCAAACCATATTCATATCTATATTGTTTTATCGGATTCGAATACAAATCGGACAAACGTCGGATGCAAATATGGACTAGACAAATGTCGGATACGAATTTGTATCAGATTCGACTATTTTTCAGATCCAATAGTTATTCATGGCCTCTCCTATTTAAAACATGGCACCGAATTATTTTAATATTTTAATTGATAAATAACTGACTCTAATATGCAACTGCACATTAAATATTGACAGCAATAAATGAATCATTAATCTCACGTATTTGTATAATGCAGCTTTTAAGGATAGCTTCATATCCTAAGGTACAATGAAGTTTAGCAAATTGATACTGGTTTTATAGTAATATTTATGCCCCTTTTCCTCAGGTATATCACATAATCATTGATCATTGGTGCCATTTTATCACTGATTCTAATTAATTCTAGATATATATTACAAATAAATCGGTTATAAACATATCAAATTTGACTAAAAAGAGCATACAAAAAGCTTTATTGGGGAACGTGCCAAAATAAAAACATAAAATACCAAATTAGAGTCCGCCATGACGAAGGGCTCATCGAGATAATCGAAATGCATACATAATATGACCAATTTGAAGATTAAATGCAAAAGATGTGTATTAGCTAGTTGCTACTATTATATCTGCCAAATTCGGATGTTATTCAGATATCCGAATCCAGATCTTATGCAGATATCCTGCTCTGAATATGCATCAGGCCATACTGAATTCGCATCCGACATCTAGGACTTCGCCAGTTCAACATTCGAATTCAGATCTGTTTTCTATTCGGATATTAAGTATCCGGATTCAACAAGTCTAGATTTAGTAGCCAGATAATCCGACCGAATCTGGATCCGTTTTACCCCTAGGGATGGTTCGGTGTTTTGATTATCCCTAACTTATTGACCGCACGAATGAAATAGAGTCAGCGAATGAAGCGGATTCATTAACAACTCAATTTACAGATCAAAAATGAAAAAAAAGAAAGCATTGCCTTCTTTCCTATATCTTGTATTTATCGTACTTTTGCCCTGGGGGGTCTCTTTCTCTTTTAACAAATGTCTGGAACTTTGGATTAAGAATTGGTGGAATACCAGGCAATCCGAAACTCTCTTAACTGATATTCAAGAGAAAAAGGTTCTAGAAAGATTCATAGAATTAGAAGAACTTTTTCTCTTGGACGAAATGATAAAAGAGAAACCGAAGACACATGTACAAAAACCTCCTATAGGAATACACAAGGAAATAATACAATTGGCCAAAATAGATAATGAGGATCATCTCCATATCATTTTGCATTTCTCACTGTTAGACCATGTGGTGGTCATGATTAAAAGTGATGATGAATAATTGACATTTAGATTGCTTTGAAATTTGCGTTTGCGAAAGTTTCAATCGATCACAATCAAATTTTTTGAATCCGAGTGATCTCGTTCAGTTCTGAGTTGCTCCGAGTGGTTCTTATTGCCTCCTCATAGTTGTGGCTGCTCCGAGTAGTTTTGGCCTGCTTCAAGTGGTTTTTGTTGCTCCGAGTGGTTTTGGTCTGCTCTGAGTTGTTTCAGTTGGCTCCGAGTGGTTTCAGTCGGTTTCGAGTGGTTTTGATTTGCTCCGACCGGTTTTGGTCTGCTTCGAGTAGTTTCAGACCAGTCCGATCAGGTCCGAGTAGCATCATACGGTTTTCGAGTAAGCAATGGAGGATAGAACGGTGTTCGAGTGTCACCATAGGATCGGATGGTGTTCGAGTGACCAACGTTTCGACCAGTACTTTCTACTCGATCAGAACGGTCAATGGTCATACCAGTCAGACCAGCTCAACTGAAGAGGTCAAACCGCCCCGTGGTCGAACAAGCTTCTCAACAACCATCTGGTAGAAATTTTTCAGATGCTAACGCTTCACTTAAATCTTTATCAATGTCTGTTGTTGCTCCTCTTCATCGTGTGTCACAATACTGGATTTCTAAAGCTTATCTCACTAACCTCAGTACTGTGAGACCGACGTTTTCTATGATATAAGACCAGATAACACGGGATGGAGAACATGCACTTGATTGGGTTTCATTCTTTTGCTTGGTTGGAACATTTGATGGTTCTTCATCTTCTTTGATGGCTCCCGAGAGATTTCACCTTCTGGTTAGATCATGTGAAAAAGGTAATATTGTCCTACAAGTGGACTCTTCTCATACCGCTCGTTCTCATTCTTTATTGCCTAATTCTTTTCTTTGGACTCGGTTGAGTTGTGAATTAGATTGTTGGCTTCTTTTGGGATTATTCTGAGGGGGGCTTGTTATTTGAAGTGGTGTCAGAAGATTTGTTTATTATACTTGTTAAATAATTCATCAAGTCTAAGCCTTGAAATTAAATGAGTAGAAGGGCTTTCTTTATCATATTTACTCATATGGTGTGTGGTCTTGATCATGATTGGTTATAATTAATTTGTTACGATTGAACTAAAGCATGACATAATAGAACACTTTGACTGGATTGATTATAGATAGTACTTTGTGATGTCATCTAAGAGAACTAGCATAATTGTGAGTCTTATTTTAAATCTTGGCTATGAGTCTCATATGTTTCATATCACAATCTTTCTATGTTCACTCAATTGGCATGTTACATAAAAAAATGGCACAAAAAGTGCACAAATGAAAATATATATGCTTCAAGCATGCCATGGCCAAACAAAAGAAAATGCACAAAAATTGTGCAACTGAAAATAAGTATGCTTTAAGCATGCCACCATCAAAAAAAATACTTCAAGCATGTTATCATAAAAAAAAAGTATGCTTCAAGCATGCCACATGCCTAAGAATTGAGTATAAAGCAATAGGTTGCAATATGAGATTGCTAGCTCGTCTAGACTTAAAATTTGCTTCACTTTTAGGTTTTGACTTTTGATGTGATATCTCATTGTGCTCTTTTTAATCGATTTGGTCATTGTTGAAAAGCTCGTCATAGATATAATCACTTAATCATGCTAAAAGGCCTATTTTGACCTTGCTATATGATATATGGCTTTATATAATCTAGGAAGCTCTACTAAAAAAGATGGTTTGATTAAATTCTTAAATTAATGCATAGTGACTTGGATAATCTACAAAACTTTTATATGTTTACTCTCATTGGTCCTTCTTAGAATAGTTCTTTCTCTCTCAATTTCTTGATGATTACATTGTCAAAGGTGGAGAAATTAGAACAAAGGGGGAGACTTTTCAATTGCTTAAGAAAGGAGGAGTTTTCGAGTGGTTTGTTGCTGGAGTTTTCGAGTGGTTTGCTACTACAGTGGCTTGCTTTGAGAAACTTTCTTTTCACAAATTCTCTTAGACGTGTTTGCGGTGTTGTCAATGTATTCATCAAGGGGGAGATTGTTAGACCATTGGTGGTTGTGATTAAGAGTGATGATGAATAATTAACATTTGGATTACTTTGGAATTTATGTTGGTGAAAGTTTCGGCCGATCGTAGTCAAAGTTTTTGAATTTGAGTGACCTCGTTCAGTTCTAAATTACTCCGAGTGGTTTTTGTTGGCTCGTAGTGGTTGTGGTTGTTCCGAGTGGCTTTGTTCTGCTTCGAGTGGTTTTGGTTGGCTTCGAGTGGTTTTTGTTGCTTCAAGTGGTTTTAGTCGGCTCTAAGTGGTTTCATTCGGTTTTGAATAGTTTTAATTTGCTCCGAGTGGTTTTGCTCCGCTTCGAGCAGTTTCAGACCAGTCCGATTGGGTCCGAGTAGCATCGGACGGTTTTCAAGTAAGCAATAGAGGATCGAACTGTGTTCGAGTGCCACTAGAGGATCAGATGGTCTTCGAGTGGCCGAGGAGGATCGAACGGCGTTCAAGTATCATTCGAAGATCGAACAATCTTTGAGCGGTGTGATCAAAGATTAAGAGCACGGATCAGTCAAAGCTACAGGTTTTTTTGTATGGTCGAAGCTATAGTGATCTGATAAAAACTATACGGTTGAATGAACAGTACTCGGAGGTGAACAATGATTCTGCTGGTACTCAGAGAGTACTGTTGTAGAGCACAGCTTTACAACCACGTTCAACTTCAACCATGACAGACTTCAACCACTGCGGCTTTCGACCACTGTAGTACGAGCACTGCAGGACGACTACGGAAAAACGACCACATCTATTTTCGACTACACCTGGTTTCGACCATTGCAACTCGACTACGGTATTCCAAGCACGTCTGACTTCGACCACGTTCAACTTCGACCATGATAGAATGACCACGGAAGGTAATCATAGTTACAGTACTTTTTCATGGTCGTAGCTACAGTATTTTGCATGGTTGAAGCTATAGTACTTTTTCATAATCGCAAACTTTACTGGTCGTACTCGATAGCCATAGACTTTGTACTCGATAGTCATAGACTTTGCGGCCGATAGTCATAGACTTTGTGATTGATAGTCGTAGACTTTGCGGTCGATGGTCGTAGACTTCGTAGTCTTGTTGTCATAGTCGTAGTCTTTGCTGTCTTGTCATCATAGTCGTAGACTTTGTGGACTGCTGTCGTTGTCTTCAGGTTTAGTTGAAGGCTTTGCGATCAGTTGCCATAGGCTTCACAATCGGTACTCGTAGACTTCATTGTCAGTACGAGTGCTTCACTTCTTGTGATCTTCGAGTATTTCGAGTACTCGTGTTAGACCAGTGGGATGATTGGCCGGTGATTGGTGGTCGTTGTAGCAATACCAGGTAGGTACTCGGTGATCGGTGAACATTGTTCGGAGAAACAATACTCGCAGGTTTCGATACTTGGAAGATGGGAGTACTCGGTAGTTGGAAGGAACCGAAACTCGATGGTCGTGGTTTTTGCGATAGGTGTTGTGCTCGGTTGTCAGAGACCTGTGGTATGTGATCGGTACTCGGTAATCGGTACTCGATGGTTCTGGTTGGTAGCGATGCTTGTTATTCCCGAGTGTTTTGGCGCAGCGATGGTATTTCTCGAGTACTTATTATTTTTCGAATATTCATTGAGCTAGCAGTCGTAAGAAGTTGTTTGGAGCTGATTTGTGGTAAACGATGGAATATGTGGTTGTGGACAACCTGGTTGATGGTCATGAATGGTTTTGTTCTTGCCTGTGATGGACAAGGGTGATGTCAGTGTGTGTGCTAATGACGGTCAAGTTGTGGAGAACCTGTGCCGGAAGAAAGTTTCTTTGGTCTTTGCATGTGCAGTGAGCGTGGAGACGATCATGGTCGGTGATGAGGAGTACTGGAACTAGGAGGGGCTAGTCTGAGGTCCAGGCGATCAGGATGTCACGCGAGGTGGTCGGGCTCATGCTGAAGCACGTGGAGATCGAAGGTGGATGATGCGTGGAGACGTGGAGATGGTTATGGTCGATGACAAGGAGGACCGGGACTAGGAGGGGGTAATCTGATATCCAGGCGGTCGAGATGTCACACGAGGTGATCAGGCTCACGCTAGAGCACGTGATGATGCATGGAGAAGCTACATGAGGTGCGGTCCTGGAGGCTTCGACATGGGAGTTGGTGATGCGTGATGGAGATATAGGAGGTGTGTCCTGAATGCTTCATCATGTGGTGAGATTGGAGATGTTATGGAAGGAGTGCATGATGGGAAGGTTTAGAGATATAGTAAAACCCGTGTTAGGAAGGGTTTTGGGTCCCTTGATTTAAGTAAGAGATAGAGTTGTGTGTTCTTGTTTGAGGCAGAGACGTCTTGGACGTTAGCCTATAAAAGTAGGGAGAGGCTAAGGGCTAATGTGTGGTTTTTGGTGGGGCTTTCGGGGAGAAAATCTGTGTGGGTTTTTAGAGGGCTTTCGTCGAGAAAGCTTTTAGGGGTGCCATGAGGGCACTTTGTAACCATATCTATGATACAGAAATATAGATCAAATATATTCTAAGAAAAGTTTGCTGGCATCGGCGACATGTTTTCTGAGCATCGTTTTTCTTCTGTCTCTGTCATGTACTCGTTCGAGCGATTGAAGCGTTCAAGCGGCTGAAGTCTTCGAGCAGAGGGGGATTACAACTACGTGCGTCGGTGGCTGTAGCGAGCGATCATAGCGAGCGATTGAAGGGAGCAGTCGGACGATTGAAGTGTTCATCGAGCATGGGCGAACGAACCAACATCTTGCAGTCGTAATCTACATCTGGTAATTTAGATTATTTTTCTTCTACTTTTAGTTTTGGTTTCAGGTGTCAAAAAGTTGAGGGAATCATTCACACCCTTCATTGATTGTGACATACAATCCCACATCGACAAATATAATCTATTTGACTATTCTAAGTTGTTCTCTTTTTTTGGGGTAAAGAGGAACTTGTCATTTTGAATTCTTGGGTTCAGGAAATCTTCTAAAACTCAAATGATTTGCAGGATACTTCTTCCGTGGAATAAAATATTGAATCCTCGATTGATCCCTTCTTTCTTGTTGCTTCATAAGAGTGAATCAATTTCATGGGCGAAGGGTGGATAAATCAACCGATGGATTGCTTCACTAACATCATTAACAAACAAAAGAATAAATAGAGGGATTCTGACCATCAGAGCAAAGGTTTCCCTTTGTTATTTTTACAAATACAACACATCCTTGTATAATGCTCAAGGCTCTAGGCTGAGTAGCAGGAGCAACTTTTAATTTGTTATGAGCCCAAACGATAGATTCAATGAGTTCTTGCCAATAACCACGGCCGCTGAATAAAAACATTAAACTGAAGGCCCAGACAAAATGAGCACCTAAGAAAAAAAGGCCATATGCAGATAATGAAGAACCATAAGACTGAATTACTTGGGATGCCTGTGCCCACAAGAAATCTCGGAGCCACCCATTAATCGTAATGGAACTCTGTGCAAAGTTTCCCCCTGTGATATGAGTTACCATCCCTTGATCACTTATAGTACCCCAAACATCCGACTGCATTTTCCAACTGAAATGGAAAATGACTACCGAAATTGCATTGTACATCCGAGAGTAAAAGCAAATCTAGCATTTGCGTGACGTGACGGTGAGGTGGTGATTCCGGCACACACATTGTACATGGACTTACCCGTCCCATTATTTGAGCGTGCATGCATATGTGCTACATCAACACTAGTATGGATCCACACACAAAAGACAATAAAGACAATAGAGATATCCACCTACTGTGAGTAGTAGTCCTTGTCCGAGCCTGACCATAGACCGACTCACCGGTTGGTTATTTTCGTTCAGTGAATGCTCGGTCGCGCTGTGCCATCTCTCCGCCACACATGGACGTCTTTTGCACTACTGCTCTGATAATTGGTCAAAAGGAGTTAGAACACAAGAACATAGCCACACATAGCTAACTTGACACGACAAGTGATGTATGTTCATGTTTGCACAACTAGATGAAAATAGCAAGCACGTGGTGTCTGATAGGAGTCATCAGAATCAGTGGCGGATCTAGAAAAAAAATCTAGGTAGGACGAAATCCAGTAGCGGACCCAGGAGAAAAACTAGATAGGCTGAAGTCGGAAGCGTAAAATAAACAGTAGTACCCAAAAGCAAAACAATCTATGATCAAACTATGTTGCAATCACACTAATAAAAGTATATGATACGAAATAAAAACAACAAATACAATTTGCATGTTAACATATGTACATAACAGAAGGACAATGAAAAATACCTTACTAATGAAGCTTAATCCACAAATGTAGATGAGCTGTAAAAGAAACAAGCTGTCAATTGTGAAAGACAGATAAATCAGTAATGTCACAATTCGATAATAGAATATAAAAGATGCAATATAAAAGAAGACAAAAAATATACCAGTAAATAACTAAGTACGTCTAGGAGAACAAGGTATTTTCATTTTTCGAGTTTTCATGTCTTAAAATCGTTTCTTGATTTTTCACGATCAAGTCCTTTGAATATCTCTCGCTCGATATAGCTAGTTTCTTGAGAGGTAAACAAATATAAGTACCCTCATTTTAACAAGCTAGTTTACATATTCTATATAAAATTTTAACAAGCTATCAAAACTGATACTCAAATACACAAGTCTGGTCTCTAGAATAAATAGAATTTATTATACCTTTATAAAATAGAACTATAGAAATACAATATATAAATTTGTAAAAATAATTACCAATCCTCAAAATCTCAAATCACCTCCTTGACTTACAGCTTTTCCTCAAATCACCCGTCCGGCCTCTCCCGACTGCTCCTCCCCTGCTCGAAATCTCAAATCACCTCCTCGCCTCCTCAAATCCATGACGCCGACCCGCTCCTTCCGCTGCCATGCGCCGCCCCCATTCCCGACCACCGCCTCCGGCCTCCCTTACCCTCGGGCCCTAGCCGGAGGCCGCCGCCCCCGATCACCGGCTCCCACCTCCGGCCTCCCTAGCCGCTGGCGCCCGCCGCCGCCGATCCTCGACTCCTCCGCTGGGCACCGCCGCCGCGCCGTCCTCCGCCTCTGCCGCCCAGGAGGCCGGATCTAGGTTAGCGCCAGCTCTACTCTTGGACTTGGTAGACTGTTCACTGTTGGCATGTGCGTCCGCTAGTATATCTCATTCCCTTGTTGCTTTGTTGGGTCATGTGTTTATTGGGTGTTGCTTGGACTTGGGCCTTGTCCACCAACTCTACATCCAGGGGGGTGCGTGCTTCCACCGGGGGGCGGCGGCGGGGGGTCCGACCGGCGGCCTTGTCCACCAACTCTACACCCCGAGGGGTGTGTGCTTCTATCGGGGGGCGGCGATGGGGGGTTCCGGCCGGCGAGGGGAGCTCAGGCGGCCCGGGCTCGCCTAAAGGGCAAGTCCGCCCCTGATCAGAATGATACGCAACTATGTACGTAGCTTATCAACTAAAAATCTCTTGCTATAAGATATCCTGCATTCATGTTAATTTAAAATTGGAGGCTTGTATAGTGTATCATCACCAAATTAAAGTTCCACATCATGTGTACCAACAGTTTGTTGGTTGCCATAGCCCGTAGCCAAGAAAAAACACAAGTAGTTCCTGTTGGTGCACAAAACTTGGGAGCCAAAGGCAGTTTTGTCATTGTATCGCAGCGTATTTATAAAAATAGTAGTATGCGGAAGGTATTGATAAAAATGTTATTTTTACCGCCGACGGACCGGGCGGCAGCGGTCGCGAGCTGACACCTGGTGATGCCGCCGGCAGCAGGCGCCTGTCGCCCAGCCCTCAGGCGGTAGGCTTGCCTTCCGCCAGCCCCCCGGGCGGCCGGTAATTAGGCCAACTAATTAGCCGGCCAAATTACCTATCTAATTTTATATGTTTAGTATTTGTTTAAATTTTTAAATATAACAAATGAGCTTAAAAATTACGAAAATTTGTGTGCAGCCTTCCGACAGAACATTTCTAGCAGTGTAATTTTTGGGAAATTTTATCCATGGTAAATGTTACTCAAAAATTTGTATAATTTTGATTTTTATGAGTTTTTGCATATAGCAAACGAACTCCAAAAATTACGAAATTTTATATGAAGACTCCCGATTCATAATAGTTATTATATAAATTTTTTGGAATGCTATATGGTCCGAATTATACACGTTTTAACTTAAGACGTATTTAATGAACCAATAATAGACGTTTTAACTGTTGGTACAAATGCCAGTCTGCCTGTGTCGTCCCGCCTTGCACGCTGCCTCGTCCGCACTGATCTCGTTATGCCCATGCTGTCCACCCTCTTTCGCTCCCTTGTCTGCACATTTGTTAGTGTTGGCATGCCGTCCCGCTCGCCGAAGTGCTGCACATTAACAAGGAGTCCTTAATTTGCGGATTGAGTGCACCGGATTCGCTTTGCGCTCTGTTATAAATATGAACCTATCATAGTTGATCATCGGTCATCTCAGTCGCTCATCGCTCGCGGAAAGACTGGTAATTTTTTTGAATTGGTAGTCAAATTGCCAGTAATTAATGAATTATTCATATGTAACTACACGCATGTAATTATGTTTGTTGTAAGGCTTACTGAGGATGTGTTGTTGTGGCTTCAGATAGTCGTAGACATGGAAAACTTGCTAATGCTTTACGACAGTGGTCTTGTACGGGTTGGACCCAATGGGTTAGACCTATCAACATACCAATACAAAGTGTTCCAGACCGAGAGACTCGGCATCATGAATATTCATGAGTTTCGAGGCTGCATCCGAAGAGAGTTCGCCACGGAGGCAATAGCGATGAAAGTTGCCATCGAGGGGATCACCTGCACCAATGGAGTGTGGGAGCTCGTGAAGGTGAATGTCACTACAGCATGGAGGTAGTACATGCAAATTGCCTCCCAGCCTGAGGCGGTCATTTACGAGAAGTTGATGGTATACCTAAGTTTCACGCACCAGGAGTCAAGAAACGTTGATGACCCCGGCCCCTCGACACCCGGGGAACCAAAAGAGGAGCTTCAAGATGATACCACTCAATGTGTTGTATTGGATGGTACAGTTACCCCTGATTTCATGAGGAATGAGGGGTCGGGCATGTGGTGGTCAGCTCAAATTGACTGCCATGAGTATGTACCGGATGAGCCACTTGGGTTGGAGTCCGACAAGGACACTGACCCAGGCTCTGATGATAGCGAGGACAATGGACAGCAGACGGGTGGTCCACCCGTGGGAATTGTGTCGTCATATGTGCCATATGTGTCCTCCAGGCATGATGGTGCTGTGGTACGATCCCTCGGACGTACCAGCATTTCCCGCAAAGTGAAATGTCGAATATGTAAGACCTTCGGGCACTCATTGAAGGATTGCCCCAACAGACCGAGCTCGTCTGGTCGTCACTCAGTGTCATAATCTTATGTATCTTTTACTATATCGCATTAATTCATATTTGTACCCATTTGAGATGTATTTCATAAAGTTTGTTCAATGCGTATCGACCCCTCTAGTTTAATGCACATGACACAACATTTCAACAATCCACTCAAAAAACAACAACCACAACGACGCATACACCATTCACTTACATGCCTTACAACATTGAACATAACCACGAGCTACATGGTATAACCTTCTCTGGTGCGTGTCTACTGGTAGAAGGTGTCTCGTGGTACCCACATGGAGTGTTGCTGTGGGGGGCGCCTCGGACGTGACTGGCCGTCATTGTAGTGGCACACACATATACAGCTAGGGTTCGCGCAACAGCATGTGGGATCATACGAACTTCCTATATTGATGACATCCTCGTTGCCCCGTTCGCGTTGTATCTGTTGCTGGAGGTCATCGTTCTCCTCATTGAGACTGTCAATCTGCGCCTCTATCTCTAAGATTCGGTCCCACAGTGTATCCACGTAACTCACAACATGTTGTTCATGGGAAGGATCGATCCAGTAGGTGAAGTAGCATTTCACCATCTGCACGAAATGAGGGTTAACATTAAAGCGCTATTACCATAAAGAGAAATTAAACTATTGGTTAATTGTACCCCAGAGTGTGGGCTTCGGAAGAAACGTCGCCGGCCATCGAAATGGCCATCGAGGACCTGCACGACCGCGTCCTCTCTGTGTCTGCATTTCGTCCACACTGGTTGAGCCCCCCTGTTTGGCCTCAAGCGTAGTTACGGGTGAAGTCATCCCTTCTTTGCAGGGGAAGATCTTCCTTTGGATACCCCGCTCCGACTGGCCCCTCGATCTCTACCATGTTATGTTACTGTATGACATAGAAGGTTCTTCTTCTTACAAGAAGAGAAACGAAGTTTACATGAGCAATGGGCGATTGCGAGAGCTCTGTATTTGAAGCGAGCAAAAAAATAATCTGGTGTGTTCCCACCGGAAATTACGGATGCGTTGTCGACATGCACCACCACGGGCGACAGCGGATACCACAGTAAAAGTGACATATGTGCGCACGACACTGTGGGCAAGACAGGGCGACATGGCTGCACTAACATTTGTGCCAATGAGAGAGCGGGCGAGGGGGGTCGTTATGTCAAACCAACACATGTCCAAATAACATTAGTAACGCGAGAGCGCGCGAGAGGGGCACATACAGAGAGCGCGACAATTGTGCAAACCAAATAGTAGCAAATGATATATACCGCGATTGGCCAACACATGGCACTTCAAAACATGTGTGAGGATTGTTACATTCATGATTAAGTTAATCCAAATAAATATGGCAAATGTGTGAGGATCTTTTCAGCCCTGAGCAGGGATGGGGCATCTCCCCAGGCCCAGATGATCCGGAGCAATACTTTGCGGACTGGCCCGAGCAGGCGTCTGGCTCTGCACCTCGGGGCACACCAGTAGAGGTTCTCTCCGGGAGTGCCTTCAGCGGTACACCGGATGCCACACAGGCAACGACACAGGCCACACCACCAGCTCAGGGGCGGGTGCAATGGTCTCCTGACCATCTTACATTGTCAGACCGTCGTCACCCATTGCAGCGGAGGACGGCCAAGCGGGGCCATATGGGAGGACGTGGACACGGATACGATGGGGGCCCGTGTGGGGACAGAGGGGGTGTTGGTGGTGCTATTGGGGGCCGGCAGTGCTGACTGTACAATATTTGTTCATGTACTATTTACGTTTGTTATTTACGTTCTGAACTTTTTAATGTTGTGCCGACCTTACTTGTACTTCTCCTTACCTTCTGGACGCGCGCTCCAAACGAATAGTGAATTGCATTAGTACCAACTGCAGTAACGTACGAACCATTGCATTGCATGCTTACCAGCATTGAAAATTATTTTGAACAACAATCCTACGTACAACGATACACATCGTTGGCTACATGTCGAACGAGCCTCGTGGGACTCACATGGAGTACTGCTGAGGGGGCCGCCTCGGACGTGGCTGGTCGTCGTTGTAGTAGCAACCACATATACAATTAGGGTTCGCACAGCAGCATCTTGGGCCGTACGTACTCCCTATGCTGATGACCTCCTTGTTGCCCCTCTCGTGCTCTATCTGCTGACGGAGGTCATTGTTCTGCTCTTCAAGAGTGTCAATCCGTTCTTCCAAATCAGCGATTCGCTCCCACAACGTATGCACGTACATCGAAATATACCGTTCGTGGGGAGGATCAATCCATCGTACAAAGTCACATTTATCCATCTGCAACAAACGAACGTTAACATCGAAGCTATATTAGTAGTACAACAAAATAGACGAGTGTAAACTTGTACCCCGGAGTATGGGTATCTAAAGAAATATCGACCGCCATCTGTATAGCCTTCTACCACCTACACCACCTCGTCCTGCATGTGTTTGCATTTCGGCCGCACTGGTTGAGCGTGCCTACTTAGTAACAAGCGATACGTGACGCCGAAGTCCTCCTTCCTTTCGAGCGGAAGGTCCTCCTTTGGTGACCCATGTTCGAGTGCCCCCCCCCCACATCCGTCATGATGGCTTACTCTACGACGAAGAAGATACTTATTCGAATTAGCAATGCATCATCCATTCATTTTATAGCGTAACTTCGGGCCTTTTTAGCTTGGTGACATGACAGCACAGCCCAACTTTGCGTAGCGACATGACCGCGCGCGCCAGTTTTGCGCAGCGACAAGACCCCACGTGTCAGCTTTGCCCAATGGGGGGGCCACTGGATCTCTGTCCCCCCACCCCACCCCCCATTGGATGGTTGGCTCCAGTAGCCCCCTGTTGGGCGACTGGAGCCTATTTGTATAAAAAATTTGGCCGCATGTATATTTATGTAATTTTAAATAAAAAATATTATTCGTACAAAAAAAAATTCATCACATGAGACCGTCTCTTTCCTAGGCGAGAGTTATGAGCAAAAGATTTACTGTTGAGCACTTTGCAAAAGCTATAGATAATAATCAGTAGTGCAATACAATGGTGGCTATTCAGCATCGGTGGATCTAGGATGTAAACTCCGTTGGTCATTGCGCAATTCATAAAGTGGTTTTGCAACACCTCCATTACGTTGTTAAGTATACAGAGAGAAAAAAAAACTAATATGGTATGAGCTAGTATACCAAGAGAAAAAAAAAACATAATATGGTATAAACTAACAAAGTTATCAGAATCTCGATTCGAGTTTTAGAGTCTTCTGATTCATCCTACGACCTTAGATTTATTTGGCCCGGTTTGATCCTCGGTAGGATCTTAATAATATTACAACTCTAGCAAAATTTTAGTAAGGATCGTGACCTCAACTTACATGCGATTGTACCCGGTTATACCAATCCTAATGATTAATTATAAATAATTACTTACGGTTGTCCTTTTTCAATCGTAAAGTTGCACGTTTTATCCATTCGTATATGCTAGTATTTGTACAGAGAACTATAGATTATTCATTTGGACTAATGTTTTTTTTCTAAGTAAAGGCTTCTACAGTCCAATGCAAAATATGTATCCTCATAGACATACATAAAAGATTTGAAATAATTAACTTATCTTTTATAGAATTAGATAGGATGTTAGATCCTACGGTACAATTCTGTCGTCGGAGTATCTTCCTTTCAATTTAATATCTCCATCCAAACAACCTTGCGAGCTGGAAATATTGGTCCTCACATGTGGACCTACTTAGAACCATTCAGTCAGGACGATTAGTATTATATCTGTAGGTGGCCCTCATTTGAGAATCACCTTAAAATTCATTCAATTCTCGTAATGACTTGCTGAAAAAAAAATACAAATCAAAGTCACTGTACAATTGATACAAGCGCTATGGCAACTCATCTGCCCTGCCAGCCATGCTCCTGTTCCAAAAGCACATGACGCCAGAAGTACGGAGAATATACAGTGTAGTGGGCATGACCCCACAGGTCATGCCTTCCCCAGGAGCTGGCACGTCAGCAGGAGGCCCCACGGGCCGCAAGCCCGTACGGGGTGGAAGCGATCTCGAGCTCGCCGTGGGGGCTCTCCCCGAGCCCACCTCCGCCCGATCCTAGGGCCGGGCCGCACCGGCGATCGCTCCCCGGCCACCTTCGCCGCCAAGTCCGGTGCATGCATGGACAGCCTCCCAAAAAGGCACCTCTCTCTCTCTCTCTCTCTCTCTCTCTCTCTCTCTCTCTCTCTCTCTCTCTCTCCGTGTGTGTGTGTGTCAGACTGACAGTAGTGTGTTGTTCATACACCAGCTGATCAGCTTGCTCTGTCAGTGCGCACATAGGAACACAACAGAGAGAACACCTGTACAAAGGCTTACATGATTGATACACAAGGACCTGGCACGTTTAACAATGGTTGAAATTAGGTAAAATTGACAACCGAAAAATAGAGTGAGACAACATAACGATAGTGTTACCATATAGCCCGGTCCACATATCCCAAAGATATTTGGCGGTCTTAGCAAACAAATATGTATATTTAACGGTAGCTTGCACGTGCTCAGGTGACTGTTGATGAGCAATTGTGTGGACGACATTGACACCGCTGTGAGCTGCAAGAAATGGGGGCCGTCAAGATCAGGTGCCAAAAGTAGTCGTCGCCAACACGATCGATCGATGGTGAATGGTGCCATCCAACCATTCTTGGTGTAGTGGTTGGCCCTAACTAGGGGCCTGTTCTTTAGGCCACAAGTCGGCCGACTTTTATCAGCCGCTATAGTATCTAATTTTTAAACGGAGTATTTTTTTAAGATGGAGCCTACAAGTTAAACGTAGTACACGTTAAAAGCTTAATATCTGTACCAGCTAAAATCACAAATGAGTATCGATCTCTTCGTAATCTGTACCGTAAACAGCTAAAATTCAAAAATTTCAGTCAAAAGTCATAAACCGTAGCCAAAAAGAACAAGCCATAAGGATGGCAATTCTCCTATTACGGAGATCTAGGGAGTTCCCCATTGGGGGATGGGACGAGGCTCCGTTATCTTAACGAAGACAGAGGATAAACTCTCATGTGAATTCTGTAGGAAACCACTAAGATACTAAAATACATTAATTTTTATTTATATATTATGGTTTTGAATATGAAATGTGTATGTTTTTACATGTGTTGGACTAAATATGCATCTATATATATTATAATTTATATTTTGAAGCTCTAATTTAAAGAAAAAGTATATCTAGATACTTATAAATTAATGAATATAGATATATATAATATTTTAAAATAAATATTTTTTAACCTAAATGTGTCGGATCGGATCGCCAGGATGGACTCTCCCTGTTAGCCTTCGCGGGACGGGGTTGCCCCCGCAATCCCCCGCCCCAACTTGAAGCCCACGGTGGCTGCGTTCTGGAAGCAGCAGGCTGTGGAGGACCCACATGACATTGGCTACGTGCAAGAGCTATGTCTTTTCAAGAATACGCAGGAAGAGTATGTACATGTCATCGTGATTAAGCGCAATACCGGAATAATCTGTTACAGGTTTGTTTGCAATAATGGGGAAAAAAATCAGAATTATTGTCTAGCCACTGCACAGACACGGCCATTCCGATTATGAACCTAGCTTACATAGAGCACAAAAAGAGAATAGAGGAGGCAACAACTTTGCCATGTGAGAGGAGAGGAGAGGAGAGGAGAAGATTCTGTATCTTGTTCTATTTTTTTCTCGGAGTCAGAGTGAACACAGAGAACGCCGAATATGAGTACAAATACAGATAGAATATGGAGCGAATACATGCCACATCAAATATAAATAGTCTCAATCACGGATATTTAGCCAGATATTGTGTGAAAATATAAACCATATATACTGCACATGTAAAAATCAATCAAACGTAGATGTAACTATATTACCAGTTCAACAAGTAAATTTAACCCATAGATATAGCCTGAAGACATCATAGTACAAAAGATGTTCAAAACGCAACTACATTAGCAGTTCAGCAAACATTTATGGGTTGCTAGAATTTGGCTACAAAAGAATTATTGCAAGAATATTGTAACATCCCAATTTTGGGGGTTTTCAAAAACATTATTTTCTAAATATTTTTATAGATTTTTTGGTTTTTTCACAATTAATTAAAGCTTAATTATATTTTTTCTAAATCAAAATAATTTGATCTGATTAATTTAAACTTCAATATCAAGTTGAAAGTATTTTATTTGGGTTTTAAATATTCAAATATGTCTTTGTAAATTTTATTAGATTTTTTTGGAGTTCGTTTATTATTTTTGAAGCTTATTTGATTTCTTAATATTTTCTTTAATTGAAAAACCCTTTTTTCTTTTTTCCTGTGGGCTGAATTTTTCTTAGCCTATTTCCCTCCCTCCTGTCCAACCTTGGCAGCGGCCCATCTTCCTCTTCCTTGTCCCCTCCCTGGCCCACCTCTCTTATCATTTTCTCTTGACTCGGTCTAAATATCCGGATATCTGATGTAAATATATCTGGATAGCTCTAAATTTGATAGATACCTCTATCCCGAATTTGTTTCTGTATCCAACAAAACTATCCAAATCCAACTTCAAAATCCGATAAGAATTTCTGATATCCAATTTTACTCTCCGAACTAGTCCGGTCCATCGAAAAGTATACGATCGGATTACCCCCTAATCCTGATGAGTTGCCTTGCCGTCTGCGAATGCCCATCGCGTCGGTTTCAGTTTCGCACTTTTCTAATACCAACATCAGGCTAGCTAGATCGCACAAGCTATCAGTGCTAATTTGAGCTAGCTAGCTGCTGTTTTTTTTTTTTTGTCCACGCTGATTGCTGCCTGATTAATTGCTTTCCATTGCAATGTACTACGTGTGAGCTTACTTCGAGGCGTCCACAGAAGCTCGCCGCTGTTTCTTTTTGGGTACGGGGACTGACCACACAACCCCATACACACCCTACACATATACATTATTTTTCGCTGTCTCAGTATGTATATATATATATATATAGGAAGCCTCTTTTCTACACCCGGGTGTAGTTACACCCTATATCGTATCTTGTAATGTAGGGAGTATCTTGCGTAACGGAGGGTATGTACGTGTAGTATACAAGTATTTAAGACCATCTAGGTGGTATGAATAATTTTTTAGAAGTGGTATGTACATTTTTTCGATATACTCCTTTTTATGCGCGTATATAAGGGTATTTTACAAAATACGCTAAAAACTATGAACTCCTTTACAAGTTTTTCGTGTGGTTCACATTGGAGTATCTTATAATTAGTATACAAATGTACCTAAAGTGATAAAGGAGTATTTCAAGTTTGTTTAGGTGGTATATTAGAGGTGGGTGTAACTACACCCGGTGTAGAATGTATTTTCCTATATATATATATATATATATATATATATATATATATATATATATATATATATATATGTGTGTGTATCTAGAAAGTATTTAGATGAGCGCGCGGCGAGCGGACTCTGATGCCGCGCTCAAAACCAACTGAGCTAAGCTCGGTTCTCGAAGCTGACTGCTGTTGCGTATGTACGTACGCAGCTAGGCTTCCACGTACGTACGCAAGGCCGGAGCAATTAGGAGTCCCCAAGTCGTACCAGAAAAGTGGTCGCAAATGTGTACCCCCACATATGTGTTGCCATCAACGAGATGCTATTAGATACGAGAAAACTAGCTGGTCAGGGCCCCTACGCTTGTTCCACTCCCAAATGAACAAGCTGATTGCTGATAGGTAACCTGTTAGCGTTGGAGACTTGAAAGTGTGAGAATGCCAAGCGGGGCAAGTGATCCCGTATTTATCATGTGACAGCAGCTTCGGAGAAGATTGGTCTCGCCCTTGTCACGCAATTTGCAAATCCGAAAGCAACGGAGATGACACTTTCCTGGTAACTCCTCGCCGGAGGTCGACAGCAACGCAAGCGAGGTCACACCTCAGAGTGCGAGGACCGGAACACACCTGCAAGATCCATGGAGCATTCCGATACATGTACTCTTTGCCATGGCACTGTCTACACTGCTCTCCCAGCCAGCCAAGTAGCCAACGCACGGTGCAGCGGAGATCGAATCTGGTGTTCTGATAGGTTTGAGTCCACTGAAAGAACCCCTCTTTTTCTCCATTGCTGCCCTGTGGCTGTGTCTGTCCATCGGCTTAACCGACACATTCAACCCGGCTCATACATGCATGCTTAAAGACGACCAGGCTCTAAAAAAGAAACCTTCGCACCACTAGGAGATGCGAGCAAGAGGCAGTTCGCCCTCAAAACGGATTTCTACTAAACAGTGGCCAGGAAGGATTGGTTGACCAGACCACTTAAAGCTCCCCTGCGTCGTCTGTGGCCAGCCTCCTTTAAATCTCCCTCCCACTCCTCCCTCCATCTTCACTCCCCTTTGCAGTGCTACCTCTCTCTGCTTCTGTTGCACCACAACAAGGCAAGAACGAACTCACCGGCTCTCTCTCTGGTTCCAAGTCCTACTTGCCCCGCCGCCAACCTGCCAAACTCCGTAGATACTTTGGGTTGGGCTCGGTTCTTGAATCCTGACCTATAAATTAGGTGGAGCTAGCCATGAAGCCATCACTCATGCACTGCTTCAAGCTGCTCCTGCTGCTGGCGCTCGGCGGGGTCACCATGCACGTGCCCGACACGGACGTGCTCGCGTCCCTCGGGGCGCTGCGCCTCGACGGCCATTTCAGCTTCCACGACGTGTCGGCCGCCGCCCGGGACTTTGGCAACCGGTGCAGCCTCCTGCCGGCCGCCGTACTCCACCCGGGCTCCGTGTCCGACATCGCCGCGACCGTGAGGCGCGTGTTCGCGCTGGGCAAGCACTCGCCGCTCACCGTCGCGGCGCGCGGGCACGGGCACTCCCTCCTGGGCCAGTCCCAGGCCGCCGGGGGGATCGTCATCAGGATGGAGTCCCTCGGGGGCGCCGGGATGCAGGTGCACGACGGCGGTTCATCGCCTTACGTCGACGCGCCGGGAGGAGAGCTCTGGATCAACGTCCTGCATGAGACGCTCAAGTACGGCCTGGCGCCCAAGTCGTGGACCGACTATCTCCATCTCACGGTCGGTGGTACGTTGTCGAATGCCGGGGTCAGCGGACAGGCGTTCCGGCATGGGCCGCAGGTCAGCAATGTCAACCAACTGGAGATTGTGACAGGTCTCGGACAAACAAACCCACAGAGCACGATAAGTAGTAGCTAGAGCTAGGCGCAAAGAGTACAATAAATACAGTAGCTGATTTGTTTGTCGCAACTACCGAATGCAGGAAGAGGAGATGTCGTCACCTGCTCACCCGAGGAGAACTCTGATCTCTTCTATGCTGCTCTTGGCGGCCTGGGTCAGTTTGGGATCATCACCAGAGCTAGGATTGCTCTTGAGTCTGCTCCAAAGATGGTAATCAGAAAAGAGCAATTCAATCCTGTCAAGTCAATGGAAATATACATCATTTGATTCTTTCAATAGCGCATGCGTTCATGAATTAATAGGTTGATACAATGACAGGTAAGGTGGATACGAGTTCTCTACTCGGACTTTGCAAGCTTCACCGAGGACCAGGAGATGCTGATTTCTGCAGAGAAGACCTTTGACTACATCGAAGGGTTTGTGATCATAAACAAGACAGGCATCCTCAACAACTGGAGGACATCGTTCAAGCCACAGGACCAAGTCCAAGCAAGCCAGTTCCAATCGGATGGAAGAGTGCTATACTGCCTTGAGCTGACGAAGAACTTCAACCATGATGAGACTGACATCATGGAACAGGTGAGTTAATTATTGCTGTTTGCATCAAGATGTTGACATATCAGGAAATTAACAGGACACTAGGCCCAGGTTGTGTGTGGTTGAACCGGTCGCATTTCTTGTCTTTACAGGAAGTTGGTGTGCTGTTATCTCGACTCAGATACATATCGTCCACTCTTTACCACACCGACGTTCCATACCTGGAGTTCTTGGACAGGGTGCACTCCTCTGAGCTGAAGCTGAGGGCTCAAGGCCTCTGGGAAGTTCCACACCCGTGGCTGAATCTTCTAATCCCAAGAAGCACAATCCACACATTTGCGAGGGAAGTCTTTGGCAAGATCCTGAAAGACAGCAACAATGGTCCCATACTGCTTTACCCAGTGAACAGATCAAAGTAACTAACTTCACCTAAACAGTTACAGCCTCATGTAAGTGACATCTAGTTGCAATTTTGCTAACCCAATGGCTCAACACATTCGATGCAGGTGGGACAACAGAACGTCGGTAGTCATACCAGATGAAGAAATTTTCTACATGGTGGGGTTCCTATCTTCAGCACCATCTTTCTCAGGTCATGGCAGCGTCGAGCATGCAGTGAACCTGAACAGCCAAATAGTAGACTACTGCGACAAGGCCGGTGTTGGGATGAAGCAGTATCTAGCACCCTACACCACACAGCAGCAGTGGAAAGCCCACTTTGGAGCAAGGTGGGAAACATTTGAACGGAGGAAGCACATGTATGATCCCCATGCCATCCTAGCTCCAGGACAGAGAGTATTTCCAAAGGCAATCACTACCTATGTCCTTATGACAGTATCTGCTATGAAAAGGCTTTTGTAGAGCATATGTAGTACAAAAATGTAGGTAAAATATCCCTTGTATAGACAATCTACGAAAATGTAGCCTGAAGAACAAAGCATAGCAACTAGTAGTAGTGGGAAGATAACTCAAAACAGACTTCAAAGTAGAGCAGCGTGACCTTAACTCTGGGTGTAGCCGATGAAACTTTGGAGGCGATCGTTGTGATTAGGCTGGTCCAAGTAACAAGACAAGTCCAGCTGTTGTTACAGCGTAGAGAAGAGCTGTGCAATACCACAATGATAAACTAAAAACTAACCAGTGGAACTCATGTTGAGTTGCTTATGTTCACTCAACGACAGGCAGAAAGTAGAATCAGGGCAGACCCTTGATTAGCATATAATACAGCCTGTTATTATAAAGGTATCTGATATCTCATCTTAGTACTACCTGGACAAATGCAGCAGGCTAGATTAGCAAATAATACAGCCTGTTATTATAAAGGTATCTGATATCTCATCTCAGTACTACCTGAACAAATGCAGCAGGCTAGATTATTTTTACCCCATATCAACCATATTTATTTTTTAAAATAATAGTGGAACTTTTCAGAATTCCCTTGACATGTGCATCCAAAACAAACAGAAGTAGTCTGAATTTGAAATAGTAAGTTAAGAGCCAAATTGCGAAGTTAAATGTGAGATAATAGATCTTCCAATGAGCAGAAAAGCATGTCAACCTTTGTAAGAAATAAAAATAAGTGGCATCAAAAGAATGGGACAGGAACCAGTGCAAAGTTCTGACAATGAGGTAACAGAAAAAGAAATGTCATACAAGCTGTGCAAACCACACAACAAAGTATGCAATGCTCTTGCATTATATAGCAATCAATCATGATCTGCTACTGTAACATAATTATCTGTCAGTAGCAATGAAAAAACCTCTAAAAAAGGTAGCAATGAAGAAACAACTAAGACAATACTTTCAATTTTTGAATGGAATGTACTACATTGACAACATCAGAATTAACAGAAGGCTATTTTTGTTAGTCTCCTCGTACAACATCTTAATTATTGATAGTTACGCTCAGTCCTTTCCGGACCTTTATTTTCTGTGATAATTTTTTCTATATGCTGTTTGAGACTGAGAACTTTATTCATAACCCCTTCAAACAGTATTAACAGCAGATCTCAAATTCAGACAAGTTCTCACATTCAGCTACAGCACAATGTTAACAAATAAAAACAAATTGCAAGTGAACAGTTCCAGATAGCTCATGGAAGGTGCAAAGTCTAGTTAGTTCCTCTGATTAAATCTTGGAATGCTAAGTTTCTAAAAGCAATTGCATCTGTGATGGATATCTGTACTGATATAATCAATACTACTGACAAAACCAGGTGTGGTTCATGTTTAGCTGTTACACAAACCCGACCTAAATCTACCTTTATCATTTTGGACTGAATCAGACCCAATTTTTGATGATCCACTTTTGACACATATCAGCAGCAGCATCACCTGTCAACGACTATTACACTACATGTGGATGTTAGCAATATGGCCATCACTGTTGTGTTCATAAAAACATCACTGTTGAGCTTACTAGAAGCATCAGCTCTTAAGCACTACTGCACAGAAACTATTCATTTTCATCTGCCCATCTGCAATAGCTACATGAAAAATCAAATGGGCTGTAAATATCGTGTGCCCAATATTTCATTAACCAAACTCTACTCTCCAAAGGTCTATGCAGCCGAGTATTTAGACCTCCCATGTCAAACGAGAAGAACATATCGACGGCTAGATTTATGAAAAATAAACGCAGCCCCCACACACACAGTTTTTCTACATTGTGGATGGCATAACTCAAACTAGAGAGAACCTATTTCTTACCATTATAGTCATCTGATTACTGTAAGGATATGATTAGACAAATACTGAAGGTTCAGACTGTATGTGTATATAAGCCAGCTTACTGTTACACCAAAACACATTCTTCACGTATTCTGACTACCTAGCAGTGTTAATATAACTCAGATGAACAGGAAAAATAACATGTGAGTCGGTCTTAACATAACTCTTATTTACTCTCTTTCTTACTGCCTGCGTACACTACCTGGCAGTGGTGCATCAAGAAGAGAAGAAAATGTGCTCCCAGACTACATGTTGCAGAAGCTGAGAGGCAGCTGCAAAGTGAAGCTCAACCCGTTCAATTCCAGCTTATTTAGCATTGGTTAAGAACTCGGGGGAAAATATATGTAATTTGTCACACTTCTAATAGTTGGTGATATGACAATCATGTCAAAGGATAAGCTGATTGAAGACTAGAGGCGCTAATTCAGTGACCTGAAGCCACTGCTGATTGACCTCATTTCCACGGCCAGGAAGTCTAATCCTGCTTATCCTTGTAAGACCAACCATTCATGATTCGACCAAGGTGTTATATATCGAACATCAGACATGAAAATCCAACGAAACAGACGCGCGACGCGAGCAAACCACACAGCAACGACGCAACTGTTTCAAAGTCCAGGCCTCAACTTCGCACGCGCGATGTCCGGCTACAGAACACTAGTACTAAACGAAGGATGGCGCAGTTTGGTGGGGTTCAAAGCTCAACAAATTCGAAAGAGTTGAGGTGCCCGGAGGGGAAAAAAACACAAATCACCGCTGCGGTTCTACAGTGCTATCCTCCCCTCACGGCCGCATGCAACATTTGTACGACGATTTGCCCAACCCTTGTCCTATTAGCAAAATTCGACACAAATACTAACCCCGAAGGCCCTATCGCACGCAATAGATAGATCGGCCATAACGCATACATGATGTGATACATCAAAGGTAAGAAGAAGTCATGCATGGATCAGAACAGTAAGGGGGTGCGAATAGGGGAGGAGATGAGGAGGAGCAAGTGCTGGAAAGAGAGCTCACGTTGTGTTGGACGGAACGCCGCCGAGGAGGAGAGGACGAGAGGTTGCGCTGCGCGGGGAGGAGACGAGACGAGAGGCAGAGGAGGACGATGAGGAGGATCCTTCTGGAGAAAGGCGTCGCGCCTTTTGGAACGGCGCACGCGCTGAGTTTATATGGGCCTCGGCTTGTGAAGGCTTGTGGTCCACGCACATAGTGGAGTAGGCCGCATTTTTTTTGTTGACGCTTGGAGTCTAGTGGGCTTTTGCTTTTGTTCTTAAAACATTCGGTTTTTGGTTTTCAGCTTTTTTTTTGTCTTTTTTCTTTTTTTATATTTATTCATTTACATTATCTGTGACGATATAACAATTTTTATTAAAAATTCCAATTTTGTCTTATTTTTTTCTCAGAAAAAACTAATAACCGTTATAGTATAATTTCAGCCAAAATCTACATCTAGAAGCTTAAGCTAGTTAGAGCATCACTTAGTCTCTGGCTCCCATACGTTCCCAGGTGGGTGGTAATCTCCCCTATATGTGGATGAGCCCAACCAGAATAATTGTTATTTAGCAAGTTGTGGCAAAGACACTGGCGATTACTCGCCACATACCCGGTTATACGAGAATAGTTAGGCACGCCATCGTCCTCGGCTGTATAACGGCCAATAGGGTGCAATATCCTGAGTAACGAAAGTATACGGCCCCCATATGTTACCAGGTGGGTAGAAATATTCCCTATATGTGGATAATCTCATGCCAGATAACCATTATATTATTAACATGTTATATGGTATGAATTTAAGGGAAATAAGAGAAAGCTAAGATAATATTAGGAGAAGTGAAAGGATTTGCTAAGATTGTAAATAGAAAAATATGATTCCCGGTATGAGGATAATAGGGAATGATAATATGATGATAAGACAACTGACACATCACAGATAGATTATGTAATATGAATTTAAGGAAACTAAGAGATGGCGAGGATAAGTCTATGATAAGTGAAAGGGGTTGTTGAGGCTAGAAACGAAAAGCATAACTTACGATATGAGGGCGATATAGAATGATAACAAGATGGTAGAGATCTAGGAATTAATCTAAAAAGGTATTATAATATAGCCCACGTAAGGTTATCAACCAATCAAGTTTTATTATATGATAAATGATTATTAGTTAGATTAACAGGTTTAATACATGAACGAACGGCCAAACGAAACGCTGTTCGGTCACGCGAACGACGTTCGGTCGCGTGAGCCCTAGTTCGGCCGTGCGAAAGACGTTTGGGCACCGCTGCCACCACCGGCCGCCGTTGCCGGTCGCCACCGCCGCCTCCATGGCACCTCCGCCACCGAGCGCTACTACAGCGCGCGCCACCACCGCCACCACACGCCGCCTCGCGCCGTGCCACAACGCGCCTGCGCTGCTCCGCCTCGAGCCGCATCACGCGCCTGCGCTGCCGCCTCCACCGTGCCGCCTCACGCCCACACCACTCGGCCTCGGGCCGCGTCACGCGCCTACACCGCCACGCGCGAATGAGAACTGATGTGGAGAGGGAGTTGGATGGAGATATGTAAAACACGGGGAGAGAGTTGGATGGAGATTAGTTGATAAGAGAGGTTTACACGGGAGGGGAATAGAGATACTTTTTTTTCTGGATGCTACAGTATCAGTATGTACTACTACTGCTCAGCAAGTCAGCAAGGCCTACTTCGACACAGGATAATGCGAAAAACAAGAGAGAGGTGGGGCGCGCTTGAGACGATGAAAGGGGATTTCTCTGCACAGGACCAGATTTTATATGTATATGAATATGGATATCAAACAATGTCCCTTTTTTACATTTGCACAGAGGGGCTAGCTGTATCATTGTTCTCACTGTATGGAACCTGCTTGTCGCTGTCTATTGGACGAATGTACTGCGGCGAGGAGGGCAGCTCCGATCCCCGACCCATCCTCCGGCACCCTCAGCGTCACGTTCCGCGCCACCTCCTCCCCCAGGATCTCCACCAGGGCTTCGTCCAGGTACTCCCTGAACACTGGGTAACCCTGGTACAGGCCGCCCTCAATCGCGACCACCGTCCTCCTCGGCTGCCCTCTCGCTCTCCCACTTGAGGCCGCGCCGCTCCCATCCCGCCCGAGCTTTTTCAGTATCCCGACGATGCCAGCTGCGGCTAGATGGGCAGCTCTGCGGGTGACGATGTCGCAAACTCTCACGACAAGCCTTCGAGCTTTCAGAGGGGCGTCAGGGATCTGGAATGGATACTATCAAAAACGTGCCTTGCAAAACTGGAGTTGGTGCAAAACCACAAGATTGTTGTACAAGGAACTCTACAAGTATAAAGCGACCAGGGAAAAGCTAACCTTCAGATGTTCTTGCAGTATCCTTCTGACTTCGCTCAGATCTGGTGAATCGTCCTCGCGAATTGCAGCCAGAAATGGTGTGCTGGATTGCAAATGGGAATCAGAAAACACATATTACAATTATTATTAGTTTTTTGTGATTAAAATTTGGTTAGGAACTCATGTTGTACATCAAGACAATCAGTCAACCGAAAATTTCCCTTGAAATGATGGTTTGAAATGCCAAGAGAACCAAGAATTCGAAATGTTCCAGTAAAATATGCAACTGAGCTGCATGGTCTCCGAGGACTTGGTTAAGCAGATAAGCACCAGGACATAGCATAGGAGATACAGAAATCTTACAAGAAATATTCAAAAGAATCCAGCTAATTCAAGAACAAAGAATCGGGTCCGAAGTAATATGCAGTCATTCCTACCCCAATAGTATGCAGAAATAAACTAGCAGGAATCATGAATTATGTTCTCTTTTCCCCAACACATAATAATTTAGAAAAAAAGAAACAAACATTTCAAGTACGAAGATACCTCAAAATGAAAGGTGTTGATAGACTATCAGCAGCATCACCAAAAACATCTGATTCTTGAGCCATTCTATGGAGCACCAGTCTCGCAATTTCCCCAAGATACATCCCTGAGATCATTTTCTCAAAGCCCTGTATCAATGGTGACACATAATTTTCAGCCTATCAACAACAATACAAAGATGACATAAGAAATTGAAATTTTACGCAGCTTAGTACCTGATCATTGCGATTTTGTGTTTCGTCATCCAAAGAGATGTCATAAGGAGTTCTTGGCAAATGTGATGACCAGAAATTCCCCCATTCCATGTTTACTACCTGATGAATGCAATGTTTTAGCACAAGACATGAGCATCATGCTTCCTTTCTCTACAGGAATGTTTAATCAGATAAATCAAGCCGGCTACAGATAAAGAAGAAAAGTAAGATACCATGCCCCCAGAGTTCGTAAGAAGACCCTGACACTTAATAATTGAATCAGTGCGTTCAATATAGCAAGCATTGGTGCCAGCTCCGATGATCACAGCAGCCACCGTATCCTCATCATAATAATGCCCTAGAGCTAATGTCCCAACAGTATCATTCACCTAAGTACAAAAATAACGTCAAAGATAATCATTTAAAAGGCCCTGGTGTTAATATACGTGCTTATAAATAGATTGTTTGGATATATCAAGGAGAGTTTTACGGTAGTTCTGTAACTGAATAAAACGTCTGGTGTGAAGAGCAAATTTGCATAGTTTGGTTAACCAAATGAATACTGTACTCAGCCATCCTGAAGTACAAAACAAAAGGATTAAGGCATAGCATCAGGCCAATACATTTCGCTGTTTTACAATGCTATTACAACCATACATACACCAACTACCATTGGTGGTGACAGAAGCATCAGATACCAACAAGACTATAAATTTGGTAGTCACATGACTTTGCATCATGTTGAATTCAGTAAAAGTATATTACATGGTTACATGATACCAAGATAACTCCAACATGAAGGATTATTCAACTTAGTGTTTCACATTTAAACATAACATGCTGTAAAACCAAGTATCTTACAAGCTGATTACTTGAATTTTAGGTTTCATCACCGTACCCCAAAAAGAAATGAAACATGCATGGCTTACAAGCAAAAAAAGCAACACTTTCGACACTTTTTCTTTGTTTTACCAAACTTTATTAATTATCTATCCTCTCTTCCTGCAGCATATTACAGCCCACAAAGACCATGGCTTACAAGCAAGCTCACAACTATGAACTAAATATTTTTGGATACATAGGGGGCGAGCTTCTGCCTTTTGGCTAGAGTTTTTGACTTTTGGCTTTTAGCTAAGTTGATTTGGCAAATGTCTGAATTACATTTGCCCCTAAGGCAAATGATGGCTTATTTGATACCGATAATTACGCTAGTAAATCTTAACAACAATCATCATATCACATGATTACGCAATTAATCATTTCATTATTACACTAGTAATTAGTCTATATCACAAAAAAGATAAAAAAGGAGGGAAATGACCAAAAAAACTAGATCTACATGGGATACAATATAGCGTTCTCTGTGGGAAAATAAATGGGAATTTTCGGAATTATATTCAAGACATTGCAAAAGCTGCTTCTAAAAGCCGAGTGTTTGATTCGGCTTCCGGCTTCTAGAAGCCGGAAGCCTAAGCCGATTCAAACGTCCTCATAAGCTGCTAGAGCTAGGAGATCATCCTTCAGTTCTCCCTTGTGATTTCCTAAATGTTATGCATCATCTTCTGAATCCACTATTTACATAGAAAGAAAGGGTGTCCACATTAGTAGTGAACAAGCACTAAATAATAGTGTTTCAAGTCAGCCAAATGTGGTTCTCAATGGAATGAAAGGATAAAAGTAACTATTGAGTGGTAAGCCATCAAAAGTTGGGAAAGACCTACCAGTGCAGTGACTCGCACATTTAATCCACACCTAGCAAGCGCTTCATTTAAGCACTGAGCAACATCTTTCCCGACCTGAGGTTCCATGATTCACATAAAGTGTTAGCATGTCAAATTGAAGCAAAAAAATTGATCATACACCAAAAGTCCAAAACAAAGTAATATGAGCTTCCTTTGAAAAGAAATATAATTGAGTTAGAAAGTTGACAAATGATGGGCTAATTATAGGCATGTTCTTACGCCCATAACAAATATGTTGCATACTAGAAAAACATGGCAAGTTTACTTGTCTAAGTAACATGGCCATTTTCCATAGACGTAAGAATATAACTCTTTATCCAAATAATTTATCTACTCGGGATCATCAAGACAAAGTTAGCAAATTTTGGATTCACTTTATAACATATGAAAATTTACAATATTTACCAATATTACAACGATTCAAGTTATATATATAGAATAACATGGAAATCAAATTTGTGGAAGGTACAACTGTGCAAGAAATTAATTTTGGCTTACCGTGTCTCCAATTGAAAATCCTTTAGTCCACCTAATTAATGACCCTGAAGACACTGAATTTTGCCTAACAGGGAAAGAAAATGTCAAACCAAGTGCCCTTTTTTCATCTTTTCCATCTTCTTTTTCAACAAAATTCTTTAGTGCCAAGGCAACAAAGTTGAATAAATCCTGCAACTGACATGGAACTCAGAGACATGTACTCAAAACATGTATTACAAAATGGAAATAATATGATTAATAAGTACCTCAGTTGTACCCTTGGTCAATTCCTCAGGGATGGGTTGATGTTCAACCTTCCGATTGATGATTACGGACCCCACACCAACTTCTACTCTCAAGACTCTAAAGATTGTTCCTCCAAGATCAATGGCATAATATATACCCTCTTCGTTCCTGTAGAAGTGCATGACCAGGGCCAATTTAGTATGGTTGTTCCATAGACAAAATGCAAAAAAGGGGGACAAAGAAGCCGTTGGCATTGTCAATAATTTCTCCATTGAGCATGGTGTATGTAAAATTAATGAACCATGACATCATATGACAGAATGCCAGTAACGAAAAGGTATATTTTAAGCGATAATCTTCAATTGTTTTTGCGTATTTGGTTTTTGTTGTGAATGCCTTGGGAAAACAGCACAATTGTGCTCCTTAACTCCTATGAGAATGTACTCACCTCCCCGAAAGACCAATCCTTAAGAAACGTTCTTTTGTTTTCAATCAGTTTTTGGGCTATGGTGGCCTCTATTAGACACTTGGACAACCTAGAAGTTGTAACCAACCACCCACGGCAACAGAATTGCTCTGAGGCCCAGCAAAATCAAACTCCAATCTTAAAATAGAGATGATGCCAAACAATAGTTACAAGTCATGCAAGAGAGCAGTAGCTGCTGATGCATGCAATGACAAGACAGACAGGAGCAACGACCCCCAATGTACCCAGCTGTGCCTCACCATCTTCATGTGCACTAGTCCTCACCACACCCTCATTGTGTATGTTATTACCACCACAGTTAGCCACGCAGAGCCAACTTCATGGCAGCTGAAAACCACCTCCATGCATGCATCTCTGTTTTCGTTGTGCTAGCAGTCATGTGTCAACACACCTGCTCACACTTTGTCTATCCCTGACTCATTACTTATGCACTATCCTGTACACCAGTAGCCACGACACCACAGATGGCTCCTCACTGTCATAAGGAATGAGCTCAATTTTGCAGGCCAAATATGCAAATCGATTATTGTAGCGCAATTGTTCTGTTTCCAAGGGGGATATACACCGTAATTAAGGTAAGAGCTAACAAAAAGCAATAAAAGGAAGTGGTATTTTTACAGGGCTCCAATGCTGTGAGGGCCAATGTGCAACTACAGAATAGGAGGGTCATTTCTGCTTTTCTCGATAGCCACTACAAACCAAAATGGAAAACATTGACAAAAATACTTTTAATAGAACCACAACATGGAATAGGCATTGCGTGTACTTGAAATCTGGTCAAAATTACGGACTTCAACAAGCTTAAACAGGACAAGAAATTGATGCACGATCGGGTAAGGAATCACAAAAGAAAAAGAACAATATGTATGTAGATTGTAGAGTTGCTTTCATGTTTTAGATCGGTGCGCAGACTAAGGAGGTTTTTATATGTTTGCAAATACGGTTTTGCTCAAGATTAATTAAGATATACTACGCATTTCATAGCACACTACATCTTGCACAAAGCAATGCTACCCAGAAGAAATATACTTTGAATCCTTTCCATCTACAATACGTTACTAAAATGGAACAAAGTGAATCAGTACCTACTAAGAAGCCACACTGCAAATGACCAAGAAACATCAAAGAACTAAAATCCAAACATGTGACAGAAACAAGAATACAAAAGGCCAACCAAAACAGATGTGCATCCGTCTGTCATGCAGTTCTAGGTTCTTACAGCACGCCAAGCTGTTGCAAGTGCAACCATCCAAGAAACCGATGGTCACAATTCAGCAAAAGTTCAAATTGTATATGCAACTAAATGAAGCATGCAACTCAGTTTCTGCTTGGCCTTGGCCTTCATCACAACTGTTCTATTTAAAATCCGATGAACTCAGAACAGCACAATCCTCCGCAGTTTTAACTTCATAGCTGAGGATCCTTGTCCACTAAAACACACAAAATTTTCCGCATTACAACACCCAATCAACACCATGTATTCTAAGAAGTGCGACCTCCCAAGCAATGATTCCCATCTGACAAAGAACGTCCCAGGCCACATTACCATTGTGGAATACAAACTGGCCTGTGAACCCAATGCCGGCCACATAACATAACAGTGTAGGCAGATTCATGTACCAAGATGCCACACTCAACCCCCTTTATGGCGGTCCGGACAACAACCCCGCCATGAACGCAAGCGTCAAAACAACAGTGACTGCCTTAGGCGGCATAAGAGCCACATGACAAATTCTTGGTATCTGGCAGATTAATTGTTTTGCACCGGAGCAGCACCGGCACAAAGGTATAGCACTGCAGGCGGCATCAGACTTCAGAACTACACAAATCCTTGGAAGAATGGCGATTAAACAAGGCTAGACCTTTTAATCTTTCGCGGAGACGATACAAGAAACGGGCGTTGTTCTTTGCCTTCCCAAGAAAGATGGCAACATTATGAACTAATGACGTAGTATTTGCAAAATTTTCAAAAAGAAAATCGGCGAGATGTGAGCGGCATTATACGGAATCGAATAAAGATAGCGACTTTATGAACATATCAGAAAAGCAACGGCCTAAATTTGTTTACTGTTGGATGAACACATCAGAAAAGCAGCAAACCAAATTTGTTTATCGTTCCACCATAGGGCCAAACAACAGCAAGAAGCAAGAAACACAAAGGGAGAAACAAAACATGTGAAACGATCCAACTTAGCTGCATTCAGACGACTAGTGTCACTAGTCCAAAGAATGACAAGCTCAATGCGGCGTGCATTTGGGGCAAGTAGCAAGAAAATGCGCGTCGTTGTGCGCCGGTGTAAAACAAACCAATAAAAGGTGTCAAGTAAGAAACTTCTATCAAGTAGAGCTCAAAAGCCACAAGGCAAATCTGTGCTCGTAGCATTTCACATGGACACCCAAAAGAAAAGCGTGAAGTGCGCATCATCGAACATCATTCGGAAGGCAAGGAAGCAAGAACCCAATAAAGAAACCACATTGGCATATTCACACAAGATGAACATGGCAGCCAAGCAAGCTGGCGAGATGCAAGGGTATGATCCAACTACCAACAACATCTCAATTAAAGAACACAAAAAATAAAGCTATGTTTTTGTTCTAATTAAGAGTCGCAAAAAAGAGGATCCCAAAGAAAGAAGCGCTACAAACATCAAGGAATCGCGAGGCCACGAACCAGGAAGGCAAAGGCAGCAGTAAGGAACCGCAGGGCCGTACCCGCTGGGGAGCGCGTCGACGAAGGTGAGCAGCATCTTGAGCTTGCTCCCGCCATCGGACGCGAGGCCGGCGTGCATCTCGACGACCATGGCGTCGACGACCTGCCGCAGGCGCGCGGGCGGCGTGGCGCAGCCCTCCTCGAACTCCCGCAGCAACGCGACCGCCCGCCGCCACCGCGCCCGCGCCGACGCCCGGCGCGCCACCAGCGCCGCGGCGATCGCGCACGTGGCCGCCGCGCACCCTACCGCCACCCCGAACCCCACCTCCCCATCCCCGCCCCTCCGGCGCGCGCCGATCACGAAGAAGGAAGGGGAGAAACGGAAATAGGGAGAGCGGCGGCTACGCAGGGATTTCTTTCTCTTTCAACCTCTTTGGTTCCCCATATTTCTGCTTTTCCAGCACCATCTCCTGTTTCATTTACCTTGTTGAAGAAATGCTCTTTTCCCCCAGCTTTTAGCTGTCGCTCAGTGTGTTGTATCCTGACTCCTGATGTTCAAAATAAAGTTGCAGGGCAGGGCATCAGCTCATGGTTGTCTATGGTTTGTGTTTGATGACCATACTAGTGTAACTTTTGATGGATTATTAATGAGAAAATTTAACCAACATCGATAAGAGCTGCTGTTGCCCTCTCATGCTCCTCACTCCCGGCCGTCGCTCTCTCCCTTTCCACTGCCGCTACAGGTTCACCCTTCCCCCGGCCATAAAAGGAGGTCGGGAGGAGGAGGCAGCCTAGTGGTGGGCGGTGGCAAGGGCGATGTGCGAGGTAGGAGGGCGGTGGTGGCGGCAGCTGTGACAGTTAGGTTGGACTACGCAGCGAGGCGGTGACGGCGCCGTCGGTCATGGGTAGTGGTGGAGGGGGTGGGGCGGCCGAGGAGACGCTCGAAGTTATGGCCGGTGTTAGAGAAGAAGACGGGGAGTACGGCGGGCGCGGAGAAGAAAAGGAGCGGAGGGCAACGGTAAGCATCAGAGTAGGAGAAGAGAGGGGGAGGGGAACGGCAACGCTTTAATAGAAGAGAGAGGAAGGAGAGGGGCGACGCAAGGGATATGTCGTTGGGATGCTTTGCCACGGCATATCGTACTATAGTCGCTCTCATTATTAATTTGTTATTCTAGTTTTTCATGTTAAGAATGATATGTTCTGCATAGTAAGACCTGTTTGGAACATAAAAAAATCCATATTCCTACAGGGAGTAAATCTTTTCTGTGAAATTTCTATGAGATTTGTGTGTTCCAAACCGTGCCTAAGTTTTGCTCGGAAGGAAGAAATTGTTTTGTACAAGATGATCGGTTCCATTTCTATATATTTTAGAGAATAGTAAATAAGCTCACACCTAATGAAAAAATTTACCTATGGTACAACCAAACAACTTTAATTTCCATAGGATTCAATTAGGTGCATGTCATCTGTTTTTTTCCTAGTATTCAATTAAAACAGGCGCATTCGATCAACGTGGGTTTTTCCATACACGTGTATTTAGTCCGCTGTGTTCTACGTAGGCACAAATTAGTTGTTTTACAAAACACATAGTATTCTTTTATATATTTTCGAAATAAGATAAAATAATATAGGGATGACTAGCAAATAATAGCAGTTCCTAGCATATACTACCCCCTCGTGTTCATAAAAATATGTTATTTTAGAATACGTATAGCCAAACTTTCAAATACTTTAGCTATGGATATATTTTTAAATATTTAGGTTGGATATATAAAATTCAAGGGTATAGATTCCTGTAAAAAAAATATTTTTATAGTATTATAATTTTATTAAATTTTATAGGTATATTACTCTCTAAAGCGATTTTTTTGCCCTCGAGCTGAGGGAGTATAGGGAAGAGCCTGGTGATGGTGGTGTCAGCATGCAATGACAAGTCAACGTAACCAAGCCCTCCCGTCAATCACCAAACCGACGCCCGATTGGCTGCTGCTCCTGCCAGTTGGGATTAGAAACTCGAAATTTTCAAAACAAAAAGGACGGTCTATGACACTCCATGCTTACTGATGCCGTGGTCATCAAATCCCGACGTCAGACTACAAAAAATGGAAGACTTCGTCACGTGCGACCGAACATGCAGAAAAGCCCCCGCGCAACTGGGAATTCCGCGCGGCCAGCACGCGCTCATTTTCCAGTCCACCCCTCCACGTGAGCAGAGGCGGGCGGGCGGGCGGGCGGAGGTGGTGGGAGTGCTTCGGTCGTGGGAGGCGCGGGCACGGGAAAAGACGGGAGCGCCCCGTCAGCGCGGCGAAATTGCTGATATGGGCGGGGGTGGAGCTGGCCAGATGTGGGGCGGTGCGGTGCGTGGCAATCGCACGAGAGGTTTGACTCGCCTGTCAGCGGAGGCCGCGATTTGACTGGCCAAATGGTCGGTTGGCTCGGTGCGTGGCAATGGCACGAGAGGTTTGACCGGTGTCAGCGGGGGCCACGATTAGACTGGCCAAATGGGTCGGTTGCCTCGGTTAGCTAAATAGAATTTACCGTACCAGTTCACCAAAATATCAGATCTAGTTCTAGTTTATTTTGATCTTCACTTCTGGCTTATTTTTTACTTATTTATAAATTTTATTTTTCGCTGAACTTTCAGCTTTTTTGCCGATTCATTTTTTCTCATATTCGTTTGCGTTATCCGTGATGAGCTAGTATATTTTTCTATTTTTAAATTTAATTACGTCAAATAAGCCACATTCAGCTACAGTAAAATTTTAACCGCTATAATACAATTCAGTTATAAGCCACAACTTTTTAGCCTAACCGAAAAGGACCCTAATCCTATTCATAAAAAATACCAAATCCGATCTCTATTTACAAGAAATACTATTTTTAGGCCCCCCCGCAGCCGAGAGAGTGCGCACCGTCCTCACATACCCTCCAACCGCCCGACCCCGCCTGGCTCCGCGCTCCCCCGGGCGCACTAGCTTCCACCGAATCAAGGTGTTTGTATGCCTGTGTATCCTTCTCTCTCTTCACTTGTCAAAGCCAGGAAATTAATACATTAGGATTACAGTGGCAGAACTGTCCTGTCCGTAGTTAATTTATTTTCTTTCCTTTGGAGTGTGTTCCACGCTTCAAACTAGTCATTTGCTTCTTCTGAATTATTTTCCTTCTTTTGTATTAATCTAATAGGCTAATAGCTGGTGGTGTAGTCGTGAATCGATTGCAATCAAGAGTCGGTTTCCTCTCTGCTCTGTACGCATGAAAGTGATGTATCTCTGTTTTCCTTTGCTAACTCTGCTTTGCAAAGGTAGGTAAGAGATTTCGGTAGAATTCTGATCAGGGAGCTGTGCAGTGCGACAAGGGGAGGCAGTGCGCCCGGGGAGCGCGTCACCTGCCTCGCTGCCGCAGAAGAAGGCCAAAAATGATATTTCTCGTGAATAGAGTCAGATCTATTATTTCGGTAGCGCAAACGGCCAAGAAAACTAAAATCTGCGGCACCCTGCTTGTTTCGGTTTGGATTTATGACTTCTGGTTTATTTTTTACTATTCAACAATTTCGTTTATTTTTGGTTTTTTGGCTTTTTTAGCTTTTTTGTCAGTTCTATTTTTTTCCATATTCGTTTGTACTGTCCGTAATGGGCTAATATATTTTTTCTATTTTTAAATTTTTAAATTTAATTAGGCCAAATAAACTACCGTCAGCTACAATATTTTTTCAGCCAAAAACCACTTAAAATAAGCCCTTTTGAGCAAGTAGCACCAACAGAACCCGCAATTTGCTGCAGTGATTCACTGCTTTTGCGTAGGTAAGTGGTTGCCTGGAGCAGTTTATCTACAGGCACGCAATGGCGAGATGAATCGAGTGAGATGGGATCCCTGCTTCACTTGCAATCCTTCCCGCATGTTTCAGACACATGGGGTCTGCAGAGATAAAATGCTATAGCTGAAGAAATATTGACCGAAAGGCCAACAGGTTTTTCTCACTCTTAAACGGAGCCAGTAACTTAAGCCATGTTTGGAACTTCAGGATTTGGAAGAAATTCTACATGAATTGTACATTGTTCTAAAAGGCGCGGGGTACCGCTAGGCGCCAAGCATGTCCGTAAAATTAACAAAAAACCTTGGCTTTTTTGCACATGACGTGAGAGAACAGTGTGAAATCGACATGAAAAGATAAAAATATTGACATGTGCTTGCTAATTCATTCACACATGTTATCAGCTACTCTATCCCTCTTTAACGTTTTCAATGTTTTCAAATGGGCAAAAAACTGCTATGCACTTATCTTTACGGTGTACTCGTGCACTCAAACTAAAAGGTCGATCTAATTATGTATCACTAAACTTGCTCTAACTATATATAAAATTTTAAGTTCAAATTCATTCTACGTTAAAAGTAACAAAAAGAGAAAAATTTAACAAATGTTAAGAGTTCAAATTTGTCAAAATTTTCTTTTTTTACTTTTAACGTAGAATGAATTTGAACTTAAAATTTTATACATAGGGAGAGTAAACTATAAAATATATTTAAATTTTTTTTAGAATTTTTATGACTTTTTTAATTTTAAATACATAATAAATACACCGGTTTTTACCTTTCAAATGTGGAGCTTTCGTATGTTCCTTTTTCGCGGTACATGGATCTAACGATAATAAAAAGGTACAAGGTTAGGGCCTTTAGTGCAAAGTACACTGTTTTGAAGATTACTCTCTTTTCTTTTTTTTCTCCTTTAGGTCACTTTCTGAGGCCTCTCCGTAGTCACTTGACGACCACAAGTACAACGCAATCAATTAAATACATTTCTACACTTTTCTAACGTGTTCTTAGAACTCGCCATGCAGCCATCACATGAATGGCATAATTGCTTAAACGCCATGCAAGCGTGATGCCGCGATATATACCTGTAGACATGTAGTGGGAGCTGGCATTTTAGCTGCTCATTACATTAAGCGGAGCGTGATCAAGGGATAACAAAAACTATTGCTACTATACTATTGTAACATCCTAAATTTTGGATGTTCAAAACTGTAAAGAATTTAAAACTTTTATTTGCATCTTGTTGGCCTCTGAAAATTTTTCTGAAATCTCAATAGGGTTTTTTGGATATTGTACTATGCAGAATCTATATTGGGAAATAATTCCCAAGTACAAGTGCTAATTCTAATAATAAAATATGTGAATAATTTCAAACAAGGAAATATAAGTTCAAAATCTGAAAATTTAAATTTAAATTTAAGCCAGTAAAACAAAAGCTAAATTCAAACTTAATTCGGTAACACAAAACCTAACTTAGATGAAAAATTGAAAGAAGGAAGTCTTTGCCTAAAAATTTAATTTAATAATTAAGCTAAGAATGTCAAACTCTTCAAAATGACAGTAAGCAAAAATTCAAATTTAAATCCAAGTTTGAATTCCAAAATCTAGAATTGAAGTGTAAAATCAAATCCTAAGTTTAAACTTCAAATTTTAAAACAATCAAAACTGCAGGCAAAACACTATATAAATTTGACGTCCAAATATTTTGAGTCGAGCCAAGAATTTGATTTTCAAATTAAAATTCAAATCTTGAATGTGGCAAAAATCCAAATTTCAGTTTTGCTGGGCATTTTCCCTCCTTTTCTTTTTCTCCTCCTTTTCTTTTTCTCCTCCCTTTCTTTCTATGCCATCTCGGCCTAGCCTCTTCTCTTCTTTCTTCCTTCCTTTTTCTTCCTCTTTCCTTCCCTTTTTTCGTCCCCTGTCTCCAGCCTGACAGGTCGTATGTCCCCACGTCACGAGCACGCCGCATCCTGTGTAGGGCGAGTCAATACTGTGATCATGTTAAACCTATATTTTATGTAATCTATTTCTTTTTAAATTATCAAATTGCATGCCATTATTTATATGCAAATATATAATTGTTTAAGATTCTAGTTAGATGCATGTTATTTATCTTGCGAGTATTACATTCCATTGGAACATTTGAGCATTCGAGCCTTGTCGCCCAAGAAAAACTATAATGGTAACTTTTGAAAATAAGTCTACATTTATACGCTCTGCTTAGATACTCGAGGACATTAACTTGCCATGGTATCATTTCAACATGAAAACTTGGTTTAGACCGTCATTGATGGAAGGTGGCTGGTATGTTGTAACATGGATATTTTATGTTCTCAAAAACCTCAAATTGCTTAACTATCTAGGCAGATGGTTCGGTGGTGTGGTGCAGTGGATGCACGAGAGTGTGGAGTGTGGTAGAACCGCCTAAAAATCATAATGACTGAATCTTGTGATGACCTCCCAGTGTATAATAGTACAACCACAAGCTGGCAAATTGTAAGTAAGGCTAACTAATTTGCATCAACCTAGTGTGGGTTGCGCCGGTGTGACCACAGGCGGGCAGAGGATGGCCACATCCTCCAAGGTGACGGCAAAAGAGGGGGCTTCTGGAAGGGTGGTTGTATTCCTAAGAGAGTGAAACCTCAGCGGATGTGGCCCTACTGGAAAGATGCATTGTAACAGCCTTGTGATGATTACTTGGTCATATGTCTAAGGAAGTATGTAATAGCCAATATTGTGATACGATCATATCTTATGGATAATATATACAATCTCTATAGAGTAAAAACTATTCGAATAGTCGTTCCTACGATGAAAGACAGATATGAAAACTTAATCAGATATAGAAGTTAGCTATATGGACTTTTGTGCTCGTTTCACCAAGATTATCAACCCAAAGTTGGGATGGTTCGCACGCAGTAAAATACGAACAGTCACACGAACCCACGTTTTTTTACATACTATGTCACATTGACTGAAATATACACAGTAGGATTGTAGGAACCGTATAGTTTGGTGGATATTATGGTTGTCGCAAATGAATATAAACCAGAAAATGTGAGGAATCCAGTGTACGAAGGTCTTTCGTAAATCAGTAAACCAAGCTACAACTTCGATTCTGGGATGACATTCATGGTCCATTTTTTGCTTTTCTATGGACCAGTTGACAGCTTAATGTCGTACTTAACAGAACTACTACTTAAGACAGCAAATGTAGTCACAAAGCATGTGCATTTTGTCAGCATTAACATGTTGACTATTCAACGAATCCCTCGGTCAGCTTTCGCAGTCAAGAAAGACCATAGTAGTATCATACTGTGTTGCATGTGTTTTTCAGGAAATCCCAATTTGATTCCAGCTGGAAGATTTGGGGGGACCAATCCCAAAATCATTTTTTAGGCTGTTGGCTAGGTCGAGAGGTAGAATGGATATTTGGCAGAGTGACGGAGGGCATAACGGGGAAATGGGGCTTTGGAGGGAGGGGGTGCGAAATAGAATAATGTTGTCTGTATCGCGATACGTATCATAGTACTGTACGATCTTACGATTCTACTAGAGGTAGATAATATAGATCGCAATATGTATGAAAATCAGGTAGTATCATAGTGGGATCACGATCCTACTCGTAGAATTATTAGGATCCGATAAGATCGCAGTGGGATCGTGATCCTGACAACAAGCTATATTAGTATATAAAATTTGATATTACATATTGTTAATTTAAGTTGCACTAGTTTAATTTATTTTGTTTTATTGTTTATATGTTGTTTTAAAGTAAAAATATTATCTTTGACATATTGTACTTTTAGATTATTAGTTTATTAAAAACAATTAAATAAGTTTCAAAATCAACCTTAATTCAATATAACACGAATAATTGTACTCAAATTACAAAATTAAAATTAAAAAATCTATTATAAACTTGGATATTTAGAGATATAATTTAATTTTATCTATCTATATATATATATATATTTAAAATTTTGTTAGGATCATGATTTTACGATTCGACCAGACGAAAAACAATTCTTCCTGGTATCGCCGTCCTGATAACATTGAATAAATTGAGCGGATGGGGCCCGCGTATAGTGAAGTGTGTGGGACACATGGGGGAGGGAGGGGGTGGACAGCGCGGCTACAGTTCTGGACAAGAAACAAAAGGCGAGGTAGCAGGGCTCTAAAACTCTGCGTGAAACCGGTCTAGCAGATAAACAGCCGAGTGCGAAACCTCGGCAATAAAGCAGTAGAAAGCTTGCGTGAAAAACGGTGCAATTTGCTGCCTTGAAATCTTAGAGAGCATTCTGAACGCAGCGATTTCACACGTGGAATAGTTTAATTTTTTTAGATCGGAGAATTCGTATATTTCAAACGGGACATAATATTAAGAAATGATTATGGCCACTACAGAATGCTTTATTGTAAAGTCTCTACCTGACTGCTAATGTGCAAACCGAATTTAAATAAAATATTTTGAAGGGCCGAGAGGATTCTAGATTATATTGTGGTGAACCATTACAATTTGTAAGATCGGAAAATTTGAATTGTATTTTGTTGGAATTATCTGGAAGTGGTCAAGCCGATTGGTTGAACCGATTTTGCAATCCAGTCTAACCGGTCGTGGAATTTTGGTTTATGTTCTGCATGATTATGGCATCTTTAATAGTGTCATCTCAGTTGTCTATTAGCTATATCAAATAAGTAAAAATTTATGTAAATAAGAGAAGAGGTGTGGAGGGATAATATGCTATCTTTTATACAAGAGACGATTTGAACCCGTAAACCAATGTAAATAGTGAGATGGTGTGAGTCAAGAAGTTAGAGTGAAAATAGTATAAAATAGTTAGAGGAATGATTTATTGTTGAAGAGATTATTTCTAGTACTGTTTTCAGGTTTGATAAAAATCTTAGTGATAATTTTAATAGGCAAGCTATTATATATACTCTTAGTTATGGTGTCACTTTGCGAGGTGTCTCAGGTCTGTCCAAAGGAACTAATTAGAAATAATTGTTTACCATGCCTGTTTCAGTGCATAGTTGAGGTCGGCATGCCTGTGGTTGAGTTGGCTATCAAATCTTGAGTCGCTTTTTATCAGGAGCGTGTTTGCCGCTCGAGTTGTTTGGCCTGTCAAAACTGGAATCAGGTCGGCGTGGATTTTCGGTTTGGCCGGTGTTGTGTAGCGGTTCAACTGTCGGGTGGCGACGGTCCGGCCGCTGAGAGGCAAGCCGCCAGACCAGCTGGAAGGTGCTGCTTCGGCCAGAATTTAGTTCCTGAGTTTTTTAGTCGTGAAATTGGTTTTGATTATTTAGGTCAGGTTTATAGAGGCATGTTACAGTTAATGTGGGTCAAGTTATAAAGAACTTGTATATGAAAATAATTTCTGTCTTTATATGTGTAAAGTCGTTTGAAGTCAACCATGATCAGTGACAATAATCGGGGTTACCCTCGTAGAGGAGCTGAGATCCAAAATGATCGATCTTGTCAAGTGAGACGGTGAGCTCAAGTATGGCACGAGAAAGACAGGAAATATCGAAAAGGAAGTTCGAACGGCGGGATTGCACAATATAGCTTGGTCGGTCCAAGTGAGGCGTGATCCGGTAGAACCGAAACGAGAGAGACTTGTCAATAGAGAAGACCGGGTCAATGGAAAGGTATTTTGGTAGTTTGATCAAAATACTAAAAACGAATTTGGAAGAAAACTGCGGCGCGCGAGCGGCGCTTGGGAAGACGGTTTAGGTCATGAAGAAACTGGTATGATCAAATTGGATCAAAGCTTAGAATTTAGCGGATTCAGGCCTATACACTTCGAAAAACGTGTATAAATGTATTGAATGAGTTAAAACCCGTGTGTGAGGAGCTATCGAGATTTCCCTATTGAATTTAGTGGATAGTATCCACTAGGGTTGAATGTCGCTGGCTAGCCTATCAATTTAAGGAGTTGGGGATAGAGACTTGTGGTTAACCATCCAATCTTACTCTCAAGTGTTAAAATATTATGGTTAGAGTTTGATAGAAGAATGCTTATGGTGTGCTCTCTGTTCTCTAAGGTTGAGTGGCTATAAAATTTTCCTTCTCAAATAGCAATACATCAATCTTTATCCATCTTTATGAATATCTCTTGTGTTGATTGGTTTGCTCTTGTCTTGGTTGTTTTTTCCTCTTCTTGATCTTGCTGTGGCAAGGATGTATAAGATATGGAGATAGTCTCTAGAAATCAATCTTTACCCATCTAGTACTTTGATATCAAGTTCATGAAGTTTTCCCGTTCTTGCAATTTTTGGCTTCATCAAGTGATTTCGTGATCCGATGGTTTTTTGCTTGATTTTTTTGGTGTTCTTGTTTGCTGTGGTATGTGAGAATGCATCTAGAACTATCTTGGCCATCTCCTATCCACGAGCAAGTTGTATTTACTATTTTCGCTTTTTGCCTGTATTTTGGTGCATTCTTGCTTTAATCTAAAAAAGGTCTAAATTTTAACATGGATTTATGCGATCCATAGATGGAATAGATTCCTAAGACCTCGGAGAAGATGTGTACAAACTTTCATGACTTTTGGATCATCGGATTAAAAGTTATGTGTGTTTTTAGTTTCACGATAATGTGCAGTATTTTTCAAGGAGTTGGAGAACATATGCCTAAGATAAAGAAGCATGCCACTTAGTTGTGAGTTACTGCACATTATGCGTGAATGTTCATAAAGGGTTTTGAAAATATTTAATTTCAATTCTTGAGGTAGGATGTTATCTAGCACATGCTACTAGTTCAGATCAGAGTGACCACTGAGCATGCTGAGTAATCTTATAAGCCACACCCGATCATCTATATACACAAAAAAGTTAGTGTGCATACAAAACTGCCGCTAATCATTGCCATTAGATATCTGTGAAGTATAGTATTCATAGGTAGTGCTCAATGTAGCTTTAGACTTCTAGTTTATGACTGAAAAAACACTATAACGACTAAAAATACACGATAGCAATTGTTAGTTTTTTTTCTGATTAATTATTTTTTAAAAAAAAATGTTATATCAACACGGACAATGCAAAAGGATTAAAAAAAACTGCCGCTAATCATTGCGATTAGATATCTGTGCACGTACAGTATTCATAGTGCTCAATGTAGCTTCCGACTTCTAGTTCATGACTAAAAAACACTATAACGATTAGAAATACACGGCAGCGGTCGTTAGTTTTTTCTGAATTATTAATTTTTTAGAAAAGAAAAAGTTATATTAGCACGAACAATACAAAGGATTAAAAAAAGCAAAAAAAACGAATTTAAGAAACCGATGTATTCTAGAAACCAGAAGTAGAAGGAGTGGGACCATATAGCACGTAGAAAAACAATTGCTAGGATTTCATACAAGATTTTTGCATGCTGTGCTTAACCATGAACTTGATATCAATTCTAACATCATTCTTATGTTACAACCGACTTTGATAGTGCAAATGTGCCTGCCCGTGTTATACACAAACGTAATCCATGGCATTCTAGTTAAGGTCAATAAGTATAAGCTCTCGACGAAGAGGGAAACCAAACAAGTTTTGATGTGGCATGGAACATAGGTAAATAAAAACAAATTGTTTATATAAATGGAATTATAACCATTTTTTTTCAAATTCGATTCTTGGAAGTAAATCTACCGGGCTTGGCAAGTCGCTTGCCAATCAACCCGGCAGCAGCCAATGCGGGAAAAGGGCGTTTTCATAGGGCAGAAAAAGGCCCTTTTTTAGGCAGGCAATGCAAAAGAGGAGCAAGCTTTTCTGGGGGACAGTTCCGGGTGGACGGAGTCAGGCGGTTGTGGAATTGCGCGGAAGCCCACGGCCCACTCCCCGAGGCCGGGCCCGTGACGCGAGCACTCACGCTGCCCTGGGTGCCCGTACCCTCGCCAGCTCCTCCCACCCCGCAGCCGCTTTCATCGGAACCACCTCACCCGCGCCGGCTGATCGCGATCCGACGACACAAGTAGAAGCACGCATGGAAGCTGCCGCGTGCGGAAGGCGTTGTGGGCGCCTCAGGTGGTGAGGTGGCGCACGTGAAAAGGGCTGGTCGAGCAGTGGAACAGCCACCGTGCGCGCAGGCAGCAACTCCCGGCCCCGCCGGGTCACCCCTTCTTTTACTCGCGCCGGCCCGCAGCGCAACAGCCGCTGCCGCCGCCGCCGCCGCCGCCGCTTGCCCTTGCCTCCTCCTGCGCCGTGCCGTGTTGGTGCGGTGGGTGGCCGAGCCTACCTAGCGCGACGAGCAAACAGAGAGCTTCTTTTGCTGCCGCACCCCCGTACGACGACGACCACCCTGTTGGATCTCGATCTCCTCTAAACGTTCGATCCCTGTTGGGAAATCGTTCTGTTCTGTGTGTGCGTCCGTGCATTGTAGGTTCTATGTTTGTGCTCTTTGGAAGAGCATGGCATGATTATTCGTTTCTTTGAGCGAACCATAGATTTTGTTCAAGCCAGTTCGGTTGAGAAACAAAGCTACGAGGCTCAACAAGTCAGGACGGCTTAAGTACTGTTATACAAATAGACAGATGTTGAGTTTTTTATTTATACTATAGTTAATTTGTAGATTTCTTTTTAACAAAATACTTCATTTAAAAGTTAAAAACTATAGTAAAAATTAAAAACTATTTTTAGGAGCCGTTAAAGAGCAGAACCTACTGTTGGTGAGCTGGCTTAAGTTAAACTGTATGGATGGATGAAGTGATGAATATTTTTCAGTATTTTTTTTTTGTCATTGGGGTTTAGGCCAGCACGTACACGCCAGCTCTTCGTCCTCTGGCCAATAAGGCTTTGTCGGCTTTACAACCGTATAATGGGCAGGCGCAGCGACCACACCCATGTAGAGGTGGAAATTGGACCGTGTCGTTGTGTTTTGTGCCGTGCTGATTTGGTCTAATTATTTTGTCGTGCCGTACCGTGCCGGTCTGTCTTGTTTTCGGTCAGGTCCAAGCACGGTCCAAAGCTTATCATGCCGGCGTTCGTGCCGTGGCAGCCAAAGTCCAACCCAAAGTAACTATACACGACGAAAGCAACGACGATAATGGTAGCGGTGGCCGCCATCTTCCTTTCTCTTGTACCCGTCTTATTAAAAACCTACTTAAAATTCGATACTATTGTCTCATGCCATTCCACCTTCGAAGTTGGTCATCTAGTCCAATGGTATGCATGTCTTGGTACAAATTGGATTGTGGCGTACGTGGACATCTAACTCATCGCCCGACAATCTAGCATAGGGCTGCCCGACTAGTTAAATAGAAAAGCTCAAGGAGAGTCATGAGTGCAGCTTACTATAGTTAAGAAATCAATTTTAAATAGTTTCTGGAACATTTAGTAACTAATTGGAATACACACACCAATAACAGTCTATCTCTGTTTACATAATGGTTAATTGTAACATACGTGTGGTGGTTATCTCATCAAATGCTCGAATTAAAAAGGCAGTCGGTGAAGGGAGCTATGTTAGAATTAGAAGTGCATGTAGTAGTTATTTTCTTACATAAAATAAAATCACAATGGCGTGAGCTATGTTGTACAAAGAAGCAAGAAAACCGTGAGAATACGACCTAGGGTTCGGTGGTGGTGACCTAAGGAAGAACAACAAAAGACACCTCATATCACAAGTGTAAAAATGAACTCGGCCTAAATCACAACATATCTCAGTAACTTTTTTCATTCATTATATTAAGATCCAACAATCATCATATTTCTCCTCATCTCATATATATATACATATCACACATTCAATCTTCAAATTTGGCTCCGTACAGATGTACATGTCACAATGGATGTATAAGATCTTTTCATGATGAAATTAGAATTTACGAGGGCTAGAACAGAAGAAATCAAAATAGATAAAAACATATTCATAGATTTCAGAAAAACTGAAGGCCCAAATTGCAAAAAGACCGTAACCCTAAAATCCTTCGCCGCCCAACTCATTCCTCATTTTCTCCCCCGATCTCGGCGCCCGCCACCTCCTCGGTCCCTTCTCCCACTCCCCGCCGCCCCCTCCTCCCAGATCTCGCCTGTCCCTCCCGCCCGCCCCCTCCTCCCCGCCCCCTCCTTCCTAGATCTCCCTACCGCCTCCCCGCCACCGCCCCTCCTCCCCATCCGCCTCCTTTCCTCCCTCCCAGCCACCCTCTCCTCCTCGGCCCCTCTCCCCACCGCCTCCCTCCTCCTCCGCCTCCTCTCTCCCCTCCTCCCAACCATCCTTCCTCCTGGCCGCCTCCTCCTCCCCGCCTCCCTTCCTCCCCGCCGCCTTCCTCCCCTACCGCCTCCCTCCTCACCCGGCCGCCTCCTCCTCCCTCCTCCCCGTACCCTCCCTCCGAGTGACGGCGACCTCGATTACTCGACAATGAGCCCACCAATGACGAATGCCCGGGGCGATCGGGCGCCGTCGATGAGTTCATCATCGATGGCTCGCTCTTTGAGCCGTCGTCGCCAAGCATCTTCGCCGAGACGCCGCGCCACACCGCCTCCTCCTCCTGCGGCCATCGTCCACCCGTCCGACTGTCCGAGCTGCGGTGACCGTACACCTCCTTCCCTCTACTCCTCTCTCTCGCTGTGATGTGTGATGGGTTGTGGCCTTGTGGGAAATCTGGGATGACCGTGAGAGATGTAAGGTAGAGGCAAGGTAGAGTCGAGGCCGAGGCGGCCCGGCCATCGGTGCCGGCCGTGCCCGCCGTCTGCGCTGCGTCGGCGTTGGGCCTAAGCACGGCACGATTCACCGTGCCATGTCGTGCCGCCCACCGGGCTGGTTTTCCAGGCCCGGCTTGGCCCAGCGTTCGTGCCGTACCGGCACGGCCCACCACGTGTCGGGCCGGGCCATGCTTGGGCCGTGCCCAGCCGATCGTGCTTTGGGCTGGCCCAAAAAAGCACGGCCCAACTCCCAGCTCTGCACCCATACCCGCGCAATCCTCGCACATGCGCACAAACACATAAATTCTCGGTAAACTAAGGCCCGTTTGGAATGAAAATTTTCACATAAATTATACTATAAAACTGAACTTATCATTAGAATTCTGAATTCCAAATATACAGGATGTTCTGAGTTAATGCTATGTTCTAAAGTACCGTGGCTTTTGACTGTGATTTTTAGCTGAAATATCACTGTAACGGCTGTTAGTTTTTTATGATATATTCAATTAAATAAAGATATAGAAAATAAAAGAAAAACATAAGAACACCGTTATAAATTTTATGAATAATATAAAAATTATATTAAAAATTCAACACGTTTTAAATAGGTTTTGACTTCAAAGATAAAAACCATCGCTGTTAGAACAGACCACAGAGGCCACTCCGAAGCCCGATGCACATATTTATAGCATTTCGATGAATTGATGGGCACACGAAATCTTCGATTGGACTTGGGGGGCTAAGGGCCTGTTCTTTTTGGCTGCGGCTTGTTTTTTTAGGCTGTTTGTACGAGAGATTACAGAGTAACAGAAACTCACATGTGGTTTTTACCAATATAAATGAAGTCAACAAAGTATGTACTACAATTAACTAGTAGATCCTATCTTGAAAAATACTCCATTTAAAATCTAGTTACTGTAGAAAAGCCAAAAATAGCTTTTAGAAGCTGAAAAGAACAAGGCCTAAAAAGCAACTGAACAGTTCTTTTTGTCGGCAAAACCCTGCTTATTTCAGATTGGGTTTTCAGTTTCTGGCTTATTTTTTTATTATTTCTAAATTTTGTTTTTTTCCTGATATTTTGGTCTTTTTTGAGATTTTTTGCTGCTGCTAGTACAACTAGTTACTAGTACGTACTATCCACGAGGTTAGAGACAAAGTCAGATTTGATATTGGGCCTGCTTTTTTGGCTAAAGTTTATGGCTTTTGACTACGGTTTGTGACTTTTGGGTTGTTCGTGCGAGAGATTACAGAGTAACAGAAACTCACATGCAGTTTTTTTCGGTATAAATGAAGTTGGTACAGTATGTACTATAATTAATTAGTAGACACTATCTTGAAAAGATACTCCGTTTAAAAGCTTATTAATGTAGAAAAGCCAAAAAGTAGTTTTTAGAAGCTGAAAAGGATAGGCCATTATTGCGTATAGTATTTATAAAAATAGCTATATACGTATTACATTTCTAAAAATGGTACTTCTACCGTTCGGTGGACGGACAATAGCATCGACGAGGCGACACGTGGCGAGGCCGCCACGGCAGACGCCACCGCCCGCCAAACAGACGGCGCACCGCCGTCCGGTGAGGGAGCGAGGCGAGGGCGGCGGTGGCGCTGGAGGCACGCAGCAAGGCGGCGGCGATGGGCGCGACAAAGCAGGGTCGGGTCTCGATCCGATTTGGCGGCTAGGGGTTGGGGTTGGGGATTAGAGTTTTCTACTCTTGTTCTTGTTGGATGTCTCATGGATGAGTTGCTGACTTGATGGGCTGCTGTGGGCTGATTTGTTGTTTAGGCTACCTGGCTGATAGTTTTTGAGACCTTTGGCTGGGCTGCCAATCTGATAGTTTTCAAGTATATACTAGTGGGTGATAGTACTAATAGTATTGCTAGGCCACGGGCTATAGTCTATCCAGTATAAGGCCCAGTTCCGCCCCTACAAACAGGTATGGGGTGCCAAAGGTCATGCAATGGTATTTTACAGGTAATTTCTCTGAACTTTCATGGTGATAACTTTCATGGGTTTTAGCTCTTTATGAGAATCCACCTCAATCCAATTTCTCCTTATTAGTTTATTTTGGAGCCTGCTCCTCATAATAAGCAGAACCAGTCAATTTTAAAAGGCAGATTGTTTAATATAGTTTCACTATATTTAACAAAGAAGTTAAAATCAAATAAGGCCTAGGAAGAAGACAGAATCACAAACAATACGAAGATGGCATATGCAGCTAGCTTCTGAGTGTTCATGCATGGAGGACGGCCCTAGCTTGCCTGGCCCTAGGCCCTAGCTAGGCACGGCTTGTATCGATACACGCATCCTATAGGACCATGCAATGCGATGCAATCTCTTTGGGCAACTTTGTGGGTAAGGTCGATAGCTTGCTACCGAAGTCATGTCCATGATGTATCTGTCCCCACGCTAAAACAGGCCGGTCTCGAGCCTCCAACACGCCACAATATAATAAGCGTCGCTTCAGTACATCAGCCTTTGCCTTGCATGGGCAGTAGGACATTAAATGCAACTACTCATAGCTAGAACGAACAAGCCTCACCAAGTACTTCGGTGTCTGGTTGGCCCATCCCCAAAGAGACGGAATTATATATATCATGCAACCATATTTATAAAAATAGATATATATATATACAAAAATAATAAAAATAACACTTCTGCTAATCTGATCACCAGACGACAAGTAACGTCTTAGGTGTCTGCCTCCGGCCACCAGACGGCAGGTGGGCTGCCACTCCACCACAATACGACAGATAATCAAGCCTGCTAATTACCCGGTCTAATTAACTGCCTAAATACTATTTTATGTATATATTTATTTAAATTTTCACATATAGCAAATAAGCTCAAAAAATTCTGAAATTTATGTGTACCATTCCGACACAACATACTTTATTGTGTATTTTTTGACAATTTTATCCGCTCTAAATATTGCTCAAAATTCGTACTATTTAGAAATTTACAGGAGTTGTTACATATAGGAAACGAGCTCAAACAATTACGAAATTTTATGTGAAGCTTCTTGACATACTCCACTTAATTGTGTAATTTTATGAGAATTTTATGTGCTCCAATTTTACCATATTAATTCACATTAATTTAATCGTAATTAGCGATATGTGAAGCATCTTTTGCAGTGTGTGACCTCTGTCCTTCGCACATATGCCGGCCCGTTGCTGCAATGTTTCCTTTCCCGCTCCATCCTTCGCATAATTGTCACTCTGTTTGTACCATCCCTCTCGCGTGCTGCCTCGTCCTCATTGACGTCGTTATGTCTGTGCCGTCCCTCTCGCCCGCACAAATGTCAGCTTGTCCATGTCGTCCCGCCTTGCCATTCTGCATTTCACTGTGCGAGAAATGCTGTTATATTGGCTCACGTCCATGTCATTCTGGAAGCACCGCGTCTGCCGACGTTCCGTCGTAGTTATCTACAGCTCCTTGTTAGAGGCCCATTGCAGCATGTCTGGTCAAACTTCCACCTCTATATTTGTAGACACAATGCCTTGAACATTTTCAAAACTTCCTGCCTGCAGACCCGTGTGAACAAGTTAGATACAAGATGCCTCATGCACCACCGGGTTCGCACGTTGTTCCACTACTGAGGGGTTTGGTCCCATGCTGCATGGTGTTCAGGGCGGCCATCAACATAGCATTGTGATCCGTGATAATGCAAACGTTGGGTAGGCCACCAACCACCACTTACTTCACGTTCGTAGGAACTAGAGCTAACTGAATGTGTTCTCGCTCTCCATAATGGCAAATGCCACTGGGAGAAGCTGGTCATTTGCGTCGGCCGCCACTGCGATGAGAATGGTTCCCTTGTACCTCCCTGTGAGGAAAGTGTCATCCATCGTGAGCACAGGACGATAAAACTTGAAGCCCTCGATGGCTTGGGTGAAAGCCAAAATAACCGGTCTAGTATAAAGCAGTTGGGCCATCCGTTAGCATCTGGACGTTCAAGCTTGTTTATGTACGTGCTAGGGTTTGATGCGGCTATTTGGTGAAGCAATCTCGGCACAAGGTTGTATGCCTCTTCATATGTTCCGCATATGAACTCGATGACCTTCTGCTTGCCTCGTCAGACCTTACCGTAGCTGATTGGATAGCCAACCACACTGGTGACTTCCGACATGAGCATCTTCGGGGATGATGCTTGCCACATATGCGGAAGTCACATTCCAATAATGACGCAAGGGCTCGCTGATCGAGAAGACCGAGCCAAAAATGTTGACTCGTTGAGCGCTGACATTTGCAGGCAGCCTTCCACTATGCACTTAACTGCATAATTGGCTAGGTTGGACCCGTGCACTCGGTACATACGGTTGATAGACAAGGCGTACCATGCAATAGCTTATTGCATAGCCACCTTTCTACGGAAGCGCTGCCCAACTAGGAGTGTGTCAGCTTGAAACCCCACTGGGACCCTTCTTCTTGCGGTAGTACGAGGGAACACACCGCAACATCGTCGAGTCTAGAGGACACATAGGGCACCCCCGATGACACAATTCCCTCAAGTGGACCAGTCGTCTGCAGTGAGTCGTTGTTGGTATCATCGGAGCATGGATTGGTGTGCTCGTTGGACTCTAACCCGAGCGTCTAGTCCGATAGAAACTCATGGCAGTCAATACGAGCTGACCACCACATGCCCGCCCCATCATTCCGAATGAAATCAGGTGCGAGTTTTCGCTCCGATACAACACATTCAATTGTATCATCTTGAAGCTCTGCCGATAGTTCTCAGAGTCGAGGGGCCGGGCTCATCACCATTTTTCGACGACCGATGCATGAAACTATGGTACACCATCGGCCTTCCGTAAATGGCTGCCTCGGGCTGGGAGGCAATTTGCATGTACTGCCTTCGTGCTACGTTGCCATGCACCTTCACGAGCTCCCATACGCCATTCGTGCAGGTGATCCGCTGGATCGCAAGTTTCATCGCTATTGCCTCTGTGGCAAAATCCCTCCAGATATAGCTTCATAGCTCGTGAATATTCATAGCGCCGAGCCCCTCGGTCCAGAGCACATTGTATTGGCATGTCGATAGATCCAACCCGTTGGGTCCATCCCGTACAAGACCATCGTCGTAGAACATTGTCAAGTGTTTCATGTCTGCGAGTACCTGAAACCACAACAATCAGATCCACAATAAGCTTTATAACAAAAAAATATGACAAGCAACATGCAAGATAGTTATTACGTACATGTAACTACATACGAATAATTCATTAATTACCGACAATTTGAATACCCGTCCAAAAAAATTATAAGTGATTCATTACCGTCGTCCATGGCACTTAATTACTTATCACTAACTCATTACTTAACCATAACTAATTGCCACTACAATAATTATGACTACTTAATTACACACTACCATACAATAACAAATTATGGGTACCGTACATGCACAAAAATAGTAAAAACTATGTCTAAATTACTACGACTTATTTACTTTATAATACAAATTATATTAATTATGACTAACTAAATAATACTAGTTCACTAGGACTACGAAAATAACGTCGGAAGCATGCGATAAAAATTTACCTGTATTTCGGGAGAAGCAATCAGCACTGCCGCGTTCTTAATGAGCTACGCACTGGCTTCTCAAATTAGTTAGCTATGCATTCTTAATTTTGAGCGACGACCACGATAATGAGCTTCTGCGACGAGTGACTGAGATGACCGATGATCAACTGCGAGAGGTTCGTATTTATGGACAAGCGAAAAAGGAGCCCGATGCGCTCACCCCACAATTTAAGAACTTATTGTCGACACGTAGTACTTCGGCCGAGGGGACGACATGGTAATATTGATAAATGTGTAGACGAGGGAGCGGGTGCGGGGGGACGGCACAGACATAACAACATCAGTGCAGACGAGGGAGCGCGAGGGGGCACGGCACGAACAATGTGACAATTGTACGAAAGACGTAGTGGAAAAGGAAGCATAATAGCAACGAGGCGACATATGTGCGAAGGACAGAGGTCACACACTACAAAAGATGAATCGCATATCGTTAATTATGATTAAATTAACATGATAACTTTGGAGCATATGAAATTCTCATAAAATTACACAATTAGGTAGACTGTATTAGGAGACTTCGCATAAAATTTCGTAATTTTTAGAGGTCGTTTGCTATATGTAACAATTTCTGCAAATATTTCAATATTACAAATTTTTAAGCTACATTCAGAGCAAATAAAATTATCAAAAAATTACATAATGAAGTACGTTGTGTCAAAAAGCTACACATAAAATTTTGGAATTTTTTAGCTCAGTTGCTATATTTAAAAGTTCATACAAATATGATACATAAAATAGTATTTAGGCAAGTAATTAAGCCGACTAATTAACCGGCTTAATTACTTAGCCAGCTTAATTACCTGTCGTATTGTGAAGAGGGGGCAGGTCACTTGGCAGAAGTACTATTTTTACTATTCCAATGCGTATATAGCTATTTTTACGTAGATGTAAAACACGCTGTATAAGTCAAAAATTCTAAGAGACACGGGTCCAGGTACGTACAAAACATATGCTTACATGTGATGTGGTGAGATTTGTACGTACATACATACGCTGACATGGAGTAGTACTATACATAAACGTATATGCGCCAAACTACAATGTTGTCGCCTATTATATATATCACATCGCTCTCTCGCACTACATTCTGGACTGGGGCCGTGCACGCGGAGGCCATGGCCAGTTGTGATGTGTTTGTGTGTTGTCGTGCAGGAGCAAATAACTCCATAGAAGGATCCAGTTCATACTATACCGATTGCAGATCGAGTGGCAGCGTGTGTACGTTGCAGTTGTTCTGCAGGCCTTCTGACATGGATGGCGTATCGCTTCTTTCTTCCGTAGGTCTATGCGTGCGGTCACACGTACGAGTTTCACGCTAGGACTGAATCGTGGTATGTACATTTCACCGGCCGTGCAATCCTATCCTTGCATGCGTGTTGGTACATGATTATTTCTGTCTATGCAATATATATATATATATATATATATATATATATATTCAGGCCTCATTCTGTACTTGGAGCAAATTAATTCAGGGGTTCAAAAATATCAAAATTAAGATATATAGAAATCACGCAAATTATATAGTGATAATCAAGATGAGACAGAGGTTGCATGGCTCGCGTAGCAAGCCCGGTCCAGTTGGGCAGTCCCAGGGTCCATGGCATTTTGGGTGTAAGAAGGGAACGGTTTGCATAATTTCCCAGTTTACGGGGGTGTTTTCCACAAAATTGTACAGCAAACTCTGTCCATCTCGAATGGGTGGATCTAAAACTAACCTGTTCTTTAGCAGCTCAAGCACACCAAGATATCCGCTAGTAGCAGTAGCGTGCCATGCAAAAGTCCACAATCACAGAGAGTAAATAGTGGGTCTGTTCTTTTTGTCTACGGCTTATGATTTTTGGCTACGATTTGTGATTTTTAGGCTATTCGTGCGAGAGATTATAGAGTAACAAAAATTCACGTGTGATTTTTATCAATATAAATAAAATAGGTGCAATATGTATTACAATTAACTAATAGATCATATTTTAAAAAGTTACTTCGTTTAAAAGCTAGTTACTATAAAAAACCAAAAAGTAACTTTTAGAAACTGAAAAGAACGGGACGAGTGACAACTGACAGCTTGATCGGCTGCATGCCTGTATCAGAAACCAAAGATGACAGAGGGCCTGTTCGACAGGTAACAAGCCGGGCGGCTTTTGACTTTTGCTATAGTATCTAACTTTTAAACGGAGTATTTTTTTCAAGACAGGGTTTACAAATTAAACGTAGTACACGTTAAAAGCCCAACATCTGTACCAGCCAAAATCGTAAGTGAGTATCGGTCTCTCCATAATTTGTACCATAAACAGCCAAAATTCAAAAATTTCAGTTAAAAACCATAAGCCGTAGCAAAAAAAACACACTCAGTCATGGCTAGGACGCTTTCTTCCGACATGTAAACGTCACGGAGTACGACCTCACGACGCCAGCGCTTACACCATGCATCTTTGGCTGACGACGGCGCAGGGAAAATGGAACTGAGGCCATGATAGAGGTATGTTGTATTGCTTACAGCAGATATCTTCTTGCTGTGACGGATATTTTTTACTATAAATAAATAATATTAATAGAAAGAACTATATTTTACCATTGGCGGGAAGGCAGCCAGCGATGACCCAAAGGAGGGCGACGTAGATGGATGAGTTTTGCGCGTCGCTGTCAAGGGAAAAGAAAATGACACGTGTTAATTACTACCTCAGTACCTAGTGTGTGTGCATGATATCATATGTTTCGTCTGAGCCTTTGAGGCCATGCTTTAATTATGCGTGCGTTATATGATTGGCTGGCTCCTATTGCTTTGTTGCTTACTGTCCATGGGCCGACGTTATCGATCGGGAGTAGGGACGGCTGAGTGAGACTTTAGCCGCAGTTCAAAATGGTTTTGAGTTTTTGGCTTCAAGTTATCAGAAATTAGAAACTGTTTAAAACACGTTTGTTTTTTAACGTAAGTTTTCTTCTTTTTCTATTTTACTTTGTATTGACTGTGGAAATATAATATTTTTTATTTTCTTTAATTTGAATATCTAGGTAAAAAGCTCACAACCGTGTGACCGTGTCCATTTCAAGCAAAAGCGATTTTCTCTAGCTAGTCAGGTCATGCATCTTTTTTTCTAGACGTAGCTAGGTAGCTCGTGCGACTTGATCGTTGGACATCGATATTCTAGCTCAGCGATCCATCGCCACGCTGGAGCGGCAAGCCAGCAGTACTAGACTACTAAGGGCATCTGCAATAATCTGAATCAGCTAGCTATATGCATGTACACATCAGCATATATCCTATGTGAAGGAAAGAGAGTATGAAAAAAAAACCGAGCCAGCTCTTCCTTAAACACTAGTCTATAACGTCAAACGAGACAACATCTATAAATTCTGTGTGTGCATATAAGTATCAAATAGATATCCTTATATATAGTTCTTTAGAATGCTAGCTTTAGTGTGTATTATATAAATGATGTAAAAGTCTTATAGTTAGTTATTAGCTATAACCATTGCAGATGCCCTAATAGTACTATCTGAAAACACAAACGGTGCCACGCGATGAGTCGGAAATGGTGAATCGTTCCAGCGTCCCAAACTTGCACAGAAATGAGAAAACTGAAAAGAAAGAAACGCCGGGCAGACACGCAAAACGACTTAGGGTATCCAAAGTGTATAAAAATTAGGGATCATAAGCCACTTTAAAATCGACCTTATACATTACAGGACAGGCCATAAGCAAAAAAAGCTTAAGGTCGGTCCTCAAGCTAAAGATCTGGCTACAAGCATTAAAATACAATTTTCTTTTAATTCTGTTGTTCTCTCTCCCCCCACTAGCCAACTACCAACTGCCATATGTCGACCTTAACAATTAAGTGAGACCCTTGTTACAGCCAAGCGGTGGTCTTAAATATAACGAGTCAATTTTAATAATTAGATGAGGTTCACCTTAAGACTCATTACGATATATACATTTTTAATGCCCTTATTGACATGTGAGTATGTGAAGTTGTCGCACGCAGAATGAACGCAATAAAGAAGATGGTGGAAATGGCGAAAATGTTTAATCGGCCTCGTCCCGTGGCCAACGCAGAGAATGGGCAGGATTTGGGCTTCAGTTTTGTTAAATGGGCTCAAAGACTGCCCATTGGTACTGTGCATACTTGTGGGCCTGTGGCATTTTGCATCCACCTAATTCTTTTGGATTTTTTCGACGCAGCACGCAGGTGGCTGCTAGGTGTGGGTGGATCTTGGATCCAACGGTTGGGGCATCCTACCAACAAGATCGGACGGTTCAAATAAACACAGCGACGTGTCACGGAGGATAGAAATGGATAAGATAAACCACCGCGCTCTCCCTCCCGGCGACGCTAACTCTGCTCGCCAAAACCTCTCGCAGCTGAACCTTTCCATCCATGGCGCGAGGCCTTGCTGCTTTATCCATTCCGCCGCGTCTCGGCGCGACCACCACACCGGCTTCGAGGCGGCCTATCCGTGTCACCGCCAGGCCGGTAGGGCTCGGCCGCCGGCGCCGCTCCATGGTCGTGCGGGCCGGCGGGCCGCCGAGCACCAACGCGCTCATCCTGGCGTTCGTGCTGCCGCTCTCCCTCTTCGTCGGCACCCTCATCACCGCCGCCCGCGTCGCCGACGACCTCGACGAGCGCTTCCTACGGGAGGTACGCGACTCTCGGCAATTATTCCAAATAAATCACTGTGTTAATTTGTTTGGTCCTAAGTCCTAACAGCTCTACTTCAAAAGGGCATATGACATAATGCGTCATAGAGACGAACTACCGTTGAATACGTTTATATTAAACGCCAACGATAAAACTAATAGTTATATTTGGGACAAGATTCTTGTCGTGATAAGTTGGGAGAGGCATCAAATTAGGAAGATGCAGTATGAATTGAAGAGCGTGCTGCCTATATGTGCAGATGGAGATCAACCAAGCGATAATGGAAGAGAACAAGGCTTCCGAGGAAGACAGCGACAACGAAGACGACGATGGAGAGTATGACGGAGAGGAGGAAGAGGAGGTTGTGCGGCCGGCGGTGGAGAAGGAGCAAGTTCTCGTTACTGCTGCTGCTGCTGCTCCGCGCCCCAGGAACAGGCCGAAAAGGGAGGTATAGTAGGCACGGAAGGAAAGCTGCGTTTTTGTTGTCTGACTGATATGCGGCCATCATCTTGGAAACACTTGCAAATGCTTCGGTTTGATAGACAAAAGCTTCAGAGGTATATACTTACGTATGCAGATTTAAGAATGTTGGTGTCCTCTTGAATATCAAACAGTTTGAAACTTCTTTTTCAATTTAATTGGCAGACAAACCATACATGCATAGCATACATACGCACGTATATCCAACATAAAATCCATGCCAAATCAGTTAGCTCTTCACAGGGCTAGAGTCAGATGCTCCCAACACACATCCCCCATGTTGCTAGTTGCCCTGGCCCTTGTGCTACTAATTCCATTGGATGACCACTTGAATTAAACTGAAAGTTGTATGTAAACGTATATTAATTACATACTTCTAACAAATAAAGTTACATTTCCAGAATTTAAAGTTACATATCCACTAAATAAATTAAATTTATTATTTTTTCTGGGCCATGGGAAAAAGGGGCTACAGATATATTAAATAATTTTAAATTAAATGTATAGTCGTACGTAAACGAATTTTACATCTATTGAACAAAAACTATATTTCCAAAAAATAAAATTACATATACATACCTAAAATTACATACTTGTATGTAAAACATGCATTACGTACAGTTAACATAAAAGGTTTCATTTCAATGATTTAAAATTTTCAAAAATTAAAATTTAATTTCCATACGAAGGCGAAAAGGGGGCCATAGAAGGTTTTGAAAACATACATTTAATATTACAAAATTTTAAATGAAACGTGTAGTATGTGACTGAATATTACATATCTTTAACATAAAAACATATTTGAAAATAAAATTACACATGCATTGCAGGAAATTACATTTAATTTTTTTGGGCCAATGAAAAAAGGGACATTGGCAAAACGTATATTTACTATTATATAGCTTTCAAATAAATTTATAGTCATCTGTAAACATATATTACATACTTTTAACATGAAAAGTTTCATTTCTGTGATTTAAAGTTACATATCCAAACATTTTTTAGATTAACATTTCATTTCCACGCCAAGGGAAATGGGGGCATAGAAAGGTGGTGAAATGATATTTAATATTAAAAAATTAAGTTAAATGTGTAGTACGTGAACGAATACTATATATCTTTAACTAAAAAATGCATTTCCAAAAAATAATATTACATAAAAAGGGGCCAAAGAAAAGTTATATTTACAATAGTATAATTCTGACATCAATTATTAGTTGTATGTAAACATGTATTACATATTTTGAACATAAAAGGTTTCATATTTTGAAGTGCTGCTCATGTGATTCTCTTAATGTAATCAAGTGCTGACTGCTTTTTATGTTTACTGTCTAGTACGCTAGTTATGTTTTTCCGAGAAAGAGTTTGTTTTCTTATGTGATGAGACTTGCGAGCATTTGTTAGTGTTGTTTTTTTAGTAAGAAGTACTACAACACGTTATACTGTCAGAATCGATTCATCCTCCGACTGCCCTCTCCTCCATCTCTCTCTGCCTCACCTCTGTTGCCTCTCTCGTCTATCGCAATTGCCGTAATGCTGGTCACAGTTCCGTGCGCCTCCTCCTCTGCCTTTGCCTCAGCCGACGCGAGCACACAGCCTCGCAGCGCCGCTGACTCCTCCGTCTAACCTAATATTCTCTTAGCCCTCATCTCGCCAACCTACCCTTAATGTCGCTCACTGTCCTCCACCGCTGCCCATCACCTACCACCGGGTCACCGCCGTCCCGGCCTCTGTCTACAACCAGGAGACATGTTGAACCTGGCAGCGGCGCTACCCCGTCGGCCGTTGCATGAGAGTGAGCGAGAGAGAAAGAGAGAGAGAGGGAGCTAGTGAGCATTGAGCAAGTGAGAGAGGGGAAAAGCTGTAAATGGTATACTGTTTCTAGTTTTTTATTTGTTTAATTTCCGCGCATCGTGACGGCAAAATTACGCACGGTATTTTTTATAGGAATCGTCTGGTCACGTATTAACGCTTGGAATGTACCAGCTTAAGTTGGAGGTTGCTGGGTTACACCGTTCACGGTTCGTGCCGGCGCCTACGGTGCTGTGCTGGGCTGAGCGCCTCGGCGCGGCACGCGACCTGGAGGCTGGCTTCCGCTGGATGAGATCATGAGACGCCGCCCATGTTGAACAGAAGTGCGCCGTTGGCTGCGGCAGAAGCTGAGGCCTGGGAGGGAGATGAAGCGGATGGATGGGCAAACCGCGCGCGTGCCGCGGCCGCCAAACCAAGGCATGTCAGGTAATGGGCCAGCGAGCGGGCTCGAGCTGCAGGTAGCGGTGAGCATCCCAACTCTTTGTACGTAGGCCGTGGAACGGTGAACGCCGGGCCTGACAGATATGAAGAGGAAAGCGCGACCTCTCGGCCTATTGGTTGGGGCTAAGCAGAGTTAGGCAGTGTAAGTTAGGCGGTTCTTAATTACCTCTTCGCTGCAACTTTTCCAACCTTTTGAACACAACTTGTGCGCTGCAGCTCTTCTTCCCTCTTCGCGCGGTAATCGGGTGGCATATATACCGGTATACTAGCAGAGGATACGCGTGCGGAGTACGCGCAACACAAGCACACAGCACTGGACAAGCCATTAGATATCAGCCCGTAAAACAAGTCAGTTCAGGTCTGACGTATAGACTGGAATTCCACGAGCCGGCCGGACGACGAAGCCCAGCTAGCTAGCTTAGGCCCTGTTCTTTTCAGCTTCTAAAAACTATTTTTCGGCTTTTCTACAGTAACTAGCTTCTAAATAGAGTATTTTTTTTTTCAAAATAGGGTCTACTAGTTAATTGTAGTACATACTTTACTGACTTCATTTATATCAGCAAAAACCGCACGTAAATTTCTGTTACTCTGTAATCTCTCATGCAAACAGCCCAAAAGTCACAAACCGTAGCTAAAAGCAACAAGCCGCAGCCAAAAAGAACAGACTCTTAGTTTAATTGTGCATAGGGCTAATTAATTAGGCCGGACCCGACTGTGACCCGCGTTCCACGAACCATGCACAAAATGGCGTCGATCGGTCATGCACGCTTGGCTACGTACTGGTGGAAAACTGGAAATTTCAAACCCATCAGAAAAATGATGGGAGCCGGGGACGTGTAACGTGCCAAACTGTGTGTGTATATATAGGGGGTAAATGCGTGGTGTGCTATTGCATGCAAAGTACAGGCTACCGAACATGGCAAAGAAAGGTGTTGCCTCCATGTTTGCAGTGGCATTGGTCCTTGGAGCCTTTGCAGCAATCCCCACAGGTAATATACTACAATTAAGATGCCTTTTCAATAGTTTGCACATACATATATATATGATTGGACTACACATTGGCATTGCCATGTACATGCGTTGCCAAAGAGCACGCAAATATGCAACGCTGGGCAGCTGATTTAGCCTCGACGAACAGGTTGATAAGGCCCCTTCTGATCTACTTTTATATGCGGCCTTTTTTGTTCCATTCCACATCGAATATAAATCGAACAGATCAGCTAACTCCAGTTAATTGCACGCTCGTACCATCCACAAATTAATGGGCAGTGGTGCAATCCATTGGCGTGTGCTACGGCGTGATCGGCGACAACCTGCCCTCGGCAAGCGACGTCGTGCAGCTCTACCAATCCAACGGCATCAGCGCCATGCGCATCTACTTCCCGGACAGTAACGCCCTCAACGCCCTCAGCGGCAAAAACATCGACCTCATCATGGACGTGGGCAACGACAAGCTCAGCGCCCTCGCCTCCGACCCCTCCGCCGCATCCGCCTGGGTCCAGAGCAACATCCAGGCCTACCCGGGCGTCTCCTTCAAGTACATCGCGGCTGGCAACGAGGTGACCGGCGGCGACACGCAGAACATCCTCCCGGCCATGCAGAACATCAACAACGCGCTGTCGGCGGCCGGCCTCGGCAAAATCAAGGTGTCCACGGCGGTGTCGCAGGGTGTGACCGCCGGGTACCCTCCCTCCGCCGGCACATTCTCCTCCGGCGCATCCTCATACATGGCGCCCATAGTGCAGTACCTGGCGAGCACCGGCGCGCCGCTCCTGGCCAACGTGTACCCCTACTTCTCGTACGTGGGCAACCAGGCGCAGATCGACCTCAACTACGCCCTCTTCACCTCGTCGGGCACGGTTGTGCAGGACGGCAGCAACGGCTACCAGAACCTGTTCGATGCTCTCGTCGACACGTTCTACTCCGCGCTGGAGAACGCCGGAGGCGGAAACGTCCCTGTCGTCGTGTCAGAGAGCGGCTGGCCGTCAGACGGGGGCGCCGCGGCGAGCGCGAGCAACGCGAAGACGTACAACCAGAACCTGATCAACCATGCTGGCAAGGGCACGCCGAAGAAGCCCGGACCGATGGAGGTCTACATTTTCGCCATGTTCAACGAGGACAAGAAGGGTGGGGATGAGACGGAGCAGCACTTTGGGCTGTTCAACCCGGACAAGTCGCCGGCGTACTCCATTAGTTTCTAAGAGAGACAGATCGATGTAAGAAGGCGACGAAGAGATGTATGCGTACGCGTGTATTTTGGGTTTGAATAAGCTGCCTGTAAAATGCAAAAAAAAAAATAAAATAATGCATGGAAGGCAAGCACTTCAAATTATTTTCCTAGAGACGAGACGAATGAGGAGCACTTTGGCAAGATGACTCGATAATGTTCCAACATTGGGAATCCTAAACTAACGAAACTGGTACTTCCTTTTTTTTAGAGGAAAAAAGTTTGCAATCAACGATGCTAAACGAACGTGTCAGCGGTGCCTGACCTGGTTGGGGCCGAGGTCGGAAGGGACCCCCTTGAGAGATGCAGACCCGAGAGCCCCGGTGGGCTTCTTAAATTTAGAATCGTATAATATATAGATATCTTTATCACTCACTATTATCTTAAAAAATATAGATAAAAACTAACTATAGCCTAGAAGATCAGTCCACTCTAAATGCTTCTTTTCTTCCCTCTTCGCACCGGAAATGGAAGGCACCAGCAGCCAGCAGGACACGGATACGGAGCCAGGTAAACACAGGTCAGGTCAGCGGTCAGCACGCACTGGAATTCCACGAGCCAGACAAAGGGCGCACCTTTGTACATGCATGCGCGCAGCCGTGTCGTCCAGGCGAGCGCTCGCTTCTGGTCGATCGACGACCTCACTCGCCTAGTCGCGCGCGTGTGGCTAATTTGGCCGGACCAGATTGTGACCCGTGTTCAATTAGTTTCCACGGGCCCAGGACACAAGTTGCATGCGCACTTGCGCCGCCCGGTCGGTCAAGCTAGCACACTTGGCTGGCTATGTAGCTAGCGGTGCAAGATGGAAACCGATCTGAAATGATGGACCTTGGAGCGTTCGCAGCAATTCCTACAGGTAATACAGCTAAGACGTCTCTTCAGTAGTGTGATATATGCATGCATGCCCTGCATACATGATACATATTACGTAGTATACAATACCCAGCAGTAAAGCCTCATCGACAAGGTTGATAATGCGCATTCTGATCTACCTTTTACATGTTTCATTCCACTGGGAAATTGAATCGAAGAGAACTAACTCGATCCACTTGCACTCTTGCATTGATCACAAATCATTCAACGTGGCTCAGTCCATTGTCGTGTGCTACAGCGTGATTGCCAACAACCTGCCCTCGGCGAGCGACGTCGTGCAGCTCTACAAATCCAACGGCATCGGCGCCATGCGCATCTACTTCCCGGACAGCAAAGCCCTCCAAGGTCTCAGCGGCACATACATCGGCCTCACCATGGACGTGGCCAACGAAAACCTCAGCAGCCTAGCCTCTGAGCCCTCCGCCGCGGCCGCCTGGGTCCAGAACGACGTCCTGGCTAGGCCCCGGCGCCTCCTTCCGCTACATCTCCATAGGCAACAAGCTGAACGACCATGTAGTGGTAACCCTATGTCAGTTATAAGTATTTGATATTGATTGTGAATTGATATCTTTATTTGAGTTTGATTTCTATGAAGTTAAATTTCAGCTTGTGAACTTTTAAAATATCCGATCAGACTGGTCTGGCCATGCGGTCATACTAATCTAGGAAGGCTACCTGATCGGTTGCCTTGTGGGCAGTCTGACCGGCGTGTGAGACGAGGTTAGACTAGCTTTGCTGAGTTGGTCTGTTGGTTCTGTGAGTTTATGTATTAGTCACGGTGTATGTTCGTGCAAGGGTCAGTCATGGGGGAGTTCATCCATGTGTGAGTCATGGCTTGTGTCCATGCATATGGTTTAACCTAGGTCATTGCTTGTGTGCACAGGGATTTAATGTTTGGTCCTAGGTTTATGATTAGTAACTTGGTTGCATACTTTTTGCAGGGTGCATTGTATGGATCAATTGCACCAATTATTAACTTTATGTATTATGTGATGCTACGTGACGGTTTTCTTATTGTTGTTGGTGGACTTCGGAGATAGGTCATGATGAGGCGTAGGAAGACCGGGACTAGGCACATGGTGGTGCTGAGGTCTAGAACAGTTAGGGAGACACCAAATATGACCGAGGCTTGCGAGGTAGTTACAAGCCAGGACGACGAGAAACCGGAGTGAGAGCTATCAGTGGTGGACATGACGGGCAACGGTAAGGTGAACCAGGACTAGGCTCAGGGAGGAGCCAAGGTCCTATGTGATCAAGGAAGCCAGGTGCCGTTATGCGCAAGGAGAAGCTTGTGGTGAGCCACGTGACTTGGGTTGTTTGCAGGCGAGGACGGTTAGGTGGGATCCGGACATGTGAGAAGCTTGGCTGCAAGTCGTTGGGGCCATGTGGAAGATAGCGAAGCATGGGCGATGCTTTGTGGCAAAGGCAGCGGGAAGCTTCGTGGAAGGCGGTAGAGGAGCATTTTGGTAAATTGCCCAATACTGAAAAAGTGACGGTATGTGAAACCATGACGTTGGTCTAAGTGGTTTAGGTCTTGCATATGCTGAAAATGTAAAGTGGATCAAGTGTTGATTCACTAATGGATTAATGGTTGTAAGCCGCTTTAAGAAGTATACGTGGAGGGGTAAAACCCGTTGTTAAGTGGGGATAACGAGTTATCTCCAGTTTGCCCTAATGGGTGGATCCATTAGGTTTTAGTTCAGGTTGTTAAACTATATAAGGGGAGGAGAGGCAAGTGCTAAGGTTTGAGAAGGTTGGTTAAGCCTTTTGGTGGCTAGCTCTTCCTTCCTCCCATGTGAGATTAGGGTTCCTTAGGTTGGAACCTTGTGTGTGTGTGTGCGCACGCTCTATATTTAGAGCTTTGCTATCCCGAGGGATCAGCTATAAAACATATCTCTCCAAGCAAGCAATACATCAATCTTTGATCAGCTCCATGTATCCATCATGTTTTGATTGATTTGTTCTTGATTTGGTTGGTTTTGATATCTGCTCTTTCCTTTTCTTGATCTTTCTATGCTAAGGATGTGTAAGAGATGGACAACCTCTGGGAATCTATCTCCACACATCTAATCACTTTGATAGCAAGTTTATCAAGAAAGCCCAATTTTGCTTGATTTGACTTCAAAGTGTGATTTCTTGATCCGATGGTTTTTGATGTGATTTCTTTTGTGTTCTTGCTTACTGGGACATGTGAGAATACATCTAGACCCATCTTGGTCACCGTCTACCCACGAGCAAGTTGTATTCACTGATTTTGATTTTAGCTCTGTTTCAGTGCACCTTTCCTTTAAACTAAAAAGGGTCTCAACTTTGTCTATGATTTTCATGATTGTTTATTGGAATAGATTCTTGATAATCGAGATAAGATCCCTGCAAAATTTATGTCATTTGGATCTACAGATCAAAAGTTCCATCGATTTTCGGATTTCAAATTGGGCTGAAAACAATATTCATTCCTGAAATTACTATAGTAGCGGTCTGACCAGCACTGTAGCAGAGGTTTGACTGGGGGTACTGTAGCTTGCCTGATTTTACTATTCATAATGGTTAGGCCGCTAAAACGGAGGTCAGACTGTCCGGAGAGAGGTCAAACCGCTTCCTTCGTGAAGGTCAGACCGCCAGGGCTGTTATAATATGTTTTTCTTGATTTTGATAGGATCTTTTGTTTGTAATTATTTATTTCTGATCTTCATAGCTTCTATAGTTACTGTAACAAAAAGTTTTGATTTCGCTCAAAGGAAAAGATTGAAAAGCCTCGAAATTAATTTGGGTTCATATTTACACCCATCTAGTCGCCATATTCGATCCTACAGAGGTGACCGGCGACGACATGCAGATCATATATTCTCCGACAATGCAAAACCTCAACAACGCGCTCTCTGCGGCCATCCTCGGCAACATCAAGGTGTCCACATCGGTGAGGTTCGATGTGATCACCAACTCCTTCCCGCCCTCCAACGGCGTGTTCAGGTACTCCTACATGACGCCCATCGCTCAGTTTCTGGCGAGCACCGGCGCGCCGCTCCTAGCCAACATGTACCCCTACTTCGCCTACAAGGACGACCCACAAAACATTAAGCTCAACTACGCCACCTTCCAGCCGGGCACGACGGTCAGGGATGATGGTAACAGGCTAGCCTACACTTACCTCTTCCATGCAGTGGTCGACTACGTCTATGCCGCGCTGGAGAAGGCCGACACGCCAAGCATCAAGGTCGTCGTGTTGGAGAGCGGGTGGCCCTTGGCCGGTGGGTTCAGGGCGAGCGTTCGCAACGCATGGACGTACAACCAGAAGCTGATCTACTACGTCGGTCGGGGCACGCCCAAGAGGCCTGGGGCATTGGGGACGTACATATTCGCCATGTTCAACGAGAACCACAAGACAAGGGATGAGACCAGAGGCACTTTGGGCTGTTCAACTCGGACAAGTCGTCAGCGTACTCCATTAGCTTCTGAGGGGAGCAGAATAAGCTGCCCTGTAAAATGCAAGATGCATGCATGGAAGGCAAGCATTTAATTATTGGGAGTGTATTTTAGACTCGAAGCACTTGAGTGTTTTTTTTACTCAGATCACTCAGATTTTTCTGTTATATATACATCTATTCAAAAAATGCGAGTGATCTGAACCACAAAAATTTAATATTTATGTCTCCCCCACAGAACGATGGTGCCCTGTTGCCCCAGTGCAGAAAAGCTCAGGGGTGTCAACCGTGCGACGACCGTGCTGGACGATGGGATGTGCGCCGGTGTGTGTCAGTGTGTGTGAGGGGCGTACATGGACAAATGGCCGGAGGTGCAGGCAGCGCCGGCGATCAGGCCGAGGCTGAGCGAGCGGTGGAGACTGGGATACAGGGCGTACGCGCGCACTTCCCCGAATATAGTGGCCGCGTGGGGAAAATGAGGCGGATGTCGGGCGTGGCCTCCTCCTCCTTGCCCGTGAACACCGGCGACAGGCAGGACCATTCCGGCATTCACACGTCCATGCCCTTCTCCGGTTTATCCTCCTCTTTGAATCGAGCTGCTACTTTTCCTGCTTCCCTCTTGGTGATGGAACCGGAAGCTAGCAGGGTAGGCACGCATGCGGACCATTGACTATCTGTGGCGTCATTTGCCCGTAAGGCAAGCGTACGTACGTACTGGAATTCCACGAGCCGGACAACCCACGACTTTCAACGTACATCCTCGCGGTGTCTCGGTCACACACGACGAAAGATAACGAGGCCACGTTGAGAAAAATAACAAGGACACATGATGGAGTACGTACGTTCCCGCGCGCGATTGGTGGGGGGGTCTCGTACGCGTACGCACGGTCAGGCCGGACCAGATCGTCACGTATGATTAAGGCCTAAGTTCGTTCCATGGACGAATTGCCTCCGTCAGTCACGTCGGGCTAGTTAGAATAATGGAACCAATTTGGAAATCAGAATGGACTAATTATGAACGTGCAGATGGTCAAACTAGCCGAACCCTAGTAATTAACTTGTATATATAGGGGGTGCCTGCTAGGTACATTTGCATGCAATGCAAAAGGGCGCTACAAGAGATAGTTAAGTACGTGCATAAATTGTCGTACGTTGTAGCTACCTGAACTGCTCGCAGATGGCAGGGCAAGGTGTTACTTCCGTGCTTGCAGTGGCGTTGTTCATCGGAGCCTTTGCATCCATCCCTACAGGTAAGATGTCAGGAGTGCGCGTGCATTGCGTACTACTACAGTGAGAAATACACGCGACAATGAACCATTACTAACAGCTTGCGATATTTGCTTTAGATTACAAGGAAAAATAGAAACACTAATCCTGCTTGCACTGTTCGCAAAATGATCGACAGCGGTGCGATCCATCGGCGTGTGCTACGGCACGCTTGGCGACAACCTGCCGTCGCCGGCCGACGTAGTGCAGCTCTACCAGTCCAACGGCATCGGCGCGATGCGCATCTACTCCCCCGACGCTGCCACCCTCCAAGCCCTCGGCGGCACCAACATCGGCGTCATCGTCGACGTGCCCATAGCCGACCTTGCCTCTCTCGCCTCCGACCCCTCCGCCGCGTCCACCTGGGTTCAGAACAACGTTCAGCCCTACCAGGGCGTCGATATCAAGTACATCGCCGTTGGCAACGAGGTGACAGGCGGCGACACGCAGAACATCCTCCCGGCCATGCAGAACCTCAATAATGCGCTCTCCGCGGCCGGCCGCGGCAGCATCAAGGTGTCCACGGCAGTCAAAATGGACGTGCTTGCCAGCTCCTCGCCGCCCTCCAACGGCGCGTTCAGGGACTCCTACATGACGCCCATAGTGCAGTTCTTGGCCAGCTCCGGCGCGCCGCTGCTGGCCAACGTGTACCCCTACTTCGCCTACAAGGGCGACCAGGGCATCGATCTGAACTACGCGCTCTTCCAGCCAAGCTCGACGACGGTGAATGACAACGGACTGACCTACAGGAACCTCTTCGACGCGATGGTCGACGCGATGTACTCGGCGATGGAGAAGGCGGACGCATCAGGGGTCCCCATCGTCGTGTCGGAGAGCGGGTGGCCGTCGGACGGCGGGGCCGGCGCCAGCACAGGCAACGCGCAGACGTACAACCAGAACCTGATCAACCACGTCGGTCAGGGCACGCCCAAGAGGCCCGGCGGTATGGAGGCGTACATATTCGCCATGTTCAACGAGAACAAGAAGGGCGGGGATGAGACGGAGAAACACTTTGGCCTGTTCAACCCCGACAAATCGCCGGCGTACCCTATTAAATTCTGAAAGAAGTAGATCAATATTGGGAAAACATCCGACGGTATTTACATATACAAACATAGTATAGATTTGAATAAGCTTCCTGTAAGATGCAAATTTAAGGCAAGCACCCAATAATTTACTACATCTGAATAAGGAAAAAGTCCATTTTACTTTCTCGGGTTTTGTGTTTGTTTGCTTAACCCATGAAGATTTATAATACCAGATCATCTCACCCCCTAAAGATGGTTTTGAGAGTGGTTTTGCCGCCTGGCAGCCACATCATCTAGTTTTGCCACGGCTTGGCTCGGCCATAGCTTTGGCCTTCACGCGGGTGGGTAGATGGGCCGTTGTCCAACACTCTGCCCATTGTTCCTAACCTACACACGTGCGATGCCCGCGCTATGCAAGTGTGCGTTGGTAGAGAGATGACGATGATGATATTGGCCTATGTGTGATGCCACGTGGTAAAACTGGATGATGTGGTTACAACAACGGCAAAGTCACTACCAAAACCGTTCTTAGAAGGTGAAGTGATATGGTAATAAAACTTTAGGGGGTTAAGTGATCCAAATAAAATTTCAAGGGTTAAGTGGACATTTTCCTACGAAACTTGGAAGGGGTGAAGTGGACATTTTCCTACGAATAATAAGGGACATAATTTTTTTTAAAAAAACCCTCCGACTTATATTAATAACCTAGGTAAAGTACATAAGTACCAAAAGTACGTAAGTACCAATAAGGGGTATAGTTAATTTGGCAAATATGAATTATTTGGATGTAATGCTCCAAACTTAATCCCAGTGTTATACGCAATCCTCATGTGTGATGGAAAAGTTGAACTTTATATCCGGAGTTAGTTGGGCCGGAAGGGGGCAGGCAAGGACCGGGCGCGGTGCATGCTAGTGGGAAGCATATGGGCTTCTTGTTGGGCCGATGGAGGTCCAGCTTGTGGGGCCCGTGAAGCAAGTCAGATGTATGTACATACACACAGGCGTGTCTTCTGACTGGTGCATTGCACGTAGATCTCTAATTGCACGAACGCATGTGAAGTGCTGCAAACTCCGACAGTTGTGAAGTAATCTTGAGGCTATGGTATTCTTTGTACGGTTTTGCCAATATAAATCGATTTTCCTGTCCACTAGGTAAGTTTTGAGCTGTAGCTTATAACTAAAATTATACTGTAGCGGCTGAAAATTTCACTATAACTGAAGGTGGATTATTTGTCGTAATTAAATTTAAAAAACTTAAAAATAGAAAAAGTATGCTAGCTCATCACGGATAACGCAAACGAATACGGAAAAAAAGAACCGGCAAAAAAACCTAAAAGAAAAACCAAAGATTCAGAAAAAGATGAAATTTATAAATAGTAAAAAATAAGCTAGAAGCCAAAAACTGAAACCGAATCGAGTGGGAGCCTGCTCATGATCCGATGGTTAAAAAAATGTGACTTACCTTACACATAAACAGTCCCCTTCTTTTTATATTACTGCATATACAGGGGATAAGCTTATGCACAAGTATTATCCGATATGGACCCCGAAATATCACATATCATTCACAAGAAACGCCAACAGATTTTAAGGGGTCAGGATAATATCACTGTGCTTCGTTCCATTTTCCATCCGTATCCAGGACTCAATAGAGAATGGATCTTCAGTTATCTCAATAATCCTTGCTCCTCTGGGCCAATCACCGTAGCCCCCATAGCCTGTGTGTCGTGCAAAACATAGCCACAGTTTCTCATATGGGCAGCACCAATCCAGCCCGTGGTTATGCCCAACGAAGATTGCCTATCAAAAGATTAACGATGATGAACGATGATATCATTTTTGTAAAGAAGTACAGCTTTCTGGCCTATGCACCTGAAGTTACCCAACGCAGTTCAGTAAACAAGATACCATATTTTATATCTCAAGAAATGATCAGGTGGAGTTAAAAGTACTACTCTGACATACCTTAACTGAAGGCCTCTTGGCAAGAGCATCCATCATACCCCATTCAGCTTCTTGTGGTGCTACCTCTTCCTTGTTGATAGAGCCAACACAGGGTTTTCTTATTTCAGACTTAGCCTTTGGAGCTACCTTAACGTACGCTGTGCTAGGTATATGCCAAAAGATTATCTCAGGAATCCTAAAGGCAACATACCAATATCAATATTAGGATATACTCCACAGTTCTTGAGTAACAACAATTGTAAGTTTCTGACCTTCCATTTGGATTAAGGAACTGAGACCGACTTTGAAACCACTTGACCTGAGCACTAGATATGACTTCTGGATAGGATCCACCGCCAGAATCAAGAAAATACATGAGCAGAGCCGGATCTTCTTTCTTATGTGACAACACTTGCAGGTCGTAGTTGGAAACACCAGGCCAGAGATCCATGGGGCCATTTGATGAATATGACAATCCGTTGTGGTTAATTTCAGCTGTCATCAGTTCGATTCGCGTCGTCCCTCGAAAGCTGCACCCTTCATCACCGGACGCACTCAACATCAAGTTCAGTCAATACTTGAAAAGAAGGAATTAAATGGGCGTAGAACTGAGGCAGTACAAAGAGTCAGACATTTCAGTTCTTCAGTTTACCTGAAACTGACATGCTCGATGGCGGGCAGTGCACCAGTGGAACCCCTGCAGGAGAGAACCACTCCGGAGGCCACTCGAACGGCATGTCGTCGTGGTTCCCAAACACTGTTGCCCATGGGATCCCCCTGCCTCCGGTGGGAGAAATTGCTCTGTCCCAGTACAAGCTCGCGTTGGGAATCGGCATATTGTTCGCCGTCAGAAGGTCGCCGAGATACACCACAAAGTCTGCAATTTCCACGACAGTATGAAATTTCAGAGAAAAGCTGCAATTTTGCAGGCACACACGCACGGGGGAGGGACGGGAAGCAGGGTAGGTGAGGCACCGGACCGGGCTTCTCGGTGTCGAGGACGGCGTCCATGACGCGGTCGGAGCCGGCGTCCTGCCTTGGCCCCCAGTCCGTCCACGCGTTCTCGCCGTAATGTAGGTCCGCGAAGAGCGCCACCTTGAACCCGCCCGACGCGAACCGCAGCGGCCGCCGATTGTCGGCAGGCTGCCGGTGCTCGGCCGACGACCGCAGCCCCGCCACGCTCAGCGCCAGCACGGCTGTGAGCGCGAGGAGCAGCGCGCCGGCTGCCGCGAGGCGGAGCCACCACCGCATCCCGGCGTTGTGCGTACGATGAGTTTGGTGCGTTCTTGGTGGGATGAATAAGCTATGAGACGTGACGTCTGGCGGTACTAGTGCCGTGGCAGCAGAACCGAAGCAGGTTTTTGTGGTTATTATTGCAAACTTCCGGTGCAGTAAATTATTGGTTGGAGCGGCAACGTCACCCCTACGGAGGAGAAAAAAATTGAGATGTCGCTAGCTTCAATATTTAGGTTCTGATTTATTTTTTACTATTAATAAATTTTTTTTAAAAAAAATTTAGTTTTTTTGAGCTTTGTTGCTGGTTCTTTTTTCCCATATTCGTTTGTGTTGTCTGTGACGAGCTAGCATATTTTTCTACTTTTAAAATTTTTTAAATTTAATTACGTCAAATAAGCCACATTTAGCTACAGTGCAATTTTAGCCATAAGCTACAGCTTTTCAGCCCAACCGAGCGGACCATAGTCCTCCGGGTAGACTAGTCATACCTATTATAAAAAATAATAACTATACACTAACAAATGTTCTTTAAAATATTTATATATAAACTACTGATGGATCAAGTGAAAGAACACGTGGTTAGACATCTGGTACTTCACAAAAAACTGAAATTTGAATGGGGCCTAAGCCTCCGCTCGTCTTCTTTGGGTCTGCCCCTGGGTACTCCTTTGTATCTGAATACTCGATTGGTATTTTTTTTATCAATATACACATATTTAGACAACCATTGATTAAATAGAACATAATAAAGTTTTCCCTTATAACTAACTTAAGGATTGGTGCTTCCAAATTTAATATTTTAATTATGTGCATGAATTAGATTTGCGCTACGAGGAGGTGTACGGTAGGGAAAAATAGCGAAGTGGGAGCATCTGTGAAAGAAAAAAATAGTAAAAGTGAAAAAGTATTTGCAAACAAGCTAGTAAACCACGTGGCGCTTGATGCTACGCACAAGATAGCGTGACAGGTACATAGATTACAAACAAAATGCGCTATAGGTCAAGAGGGCATCTCCCTTACCCTGAATGTTAGGTGGGTTCTTTCTTAGTGTAGCTTATGTTGTGATTTATAATTTTTAGTTCTAGTGTAAATGTTTATATGAATAAATTGAATACTGATAAGTTATTTTAAAAAAATTGTTTCTATAAGTCGTTTTAAAATAATAATGGAGAAACCGCTTTATTTGTTTGTTTATTTAAGAGAATCTATAAGCTGCATACCACTGAACAATACGTCATACACCATAGGCTAACATATGTCTATTAGGCAGAGGGAATATGCGGGAGAACAGGATGGGCAAACGGAACAAGCAAGAATATGCTCGGCCGGCTGCTTGCAACCCTAACTGCTACTGCTAATCTGTTACTGCACATAGAAAATTCTTCTTCAGGTGTTTACTCTCAACTCTTTTAGGATACTATGAACTAGTCATAAACCTGCATACTTGCGTGTACAATTACGCGGTTATATTTGAAAAATTATAGTTGTATCTGCTTTAATCTAATTAACCTAAACCAATATAATTTGGCCCATCAAAATTATAGGTGTGTATCCTTCTATTTTCCTCTTGACTAATGAGAATTTCTTATACAGATTAGCACGGAAATTTCTAGCCCTCAAAGCAAATGATGTGTTGTTAATATCACCATTTGTTTATAGTTGTACAATGCTAAAGAAATCCTTACGATCCTAAAGAAATACTTTAAAAGTAAAAGGATTATTTCAGCCGAAATAAAGGAAAAACTCTGACCGACAAATCCAAGAAAGGCAAAAGTTGGTGTCCACTCCACCAAACGATAGGGTATGATCTTCGCAACTGTTGAGCAAGACAGAACAAGCTTGAGGGTTACTACTCGTGTAAGGGTCATCTCCCTTCTATACAAGGGGTTGGAGAACTGAGCACCAAAAAGGACAAAGACAAGGATGAAGAAATGAGGTATCAAGAGCTAGAGCATACTATTAATGTAATCTTTGGTAGATCATTATCGTACGAGTCTAGACAACAACTAAAGACCGTAGAACATGACGTGAATCTCACCGATGCTCTAGTCGCCACCAATCCATCCAGATGGTCAGAAACAGCTATCTCCTTCGACCGAGAAGACTGTCTCATTCCTTCAATTCGACCAGGTAGGTTCCTTATTGTAGTAGAACCTACAATCCATAATTGTAAAGTTAATCAAATTCTAGTTGATACAGGTGGTTCTCTTAGCTTTTTATTTACGAGAGCTATTGAAGAAATGCAAGTTCCCAATCTAAAATAAAGCATGTAAAGTATGCTTTTCATGGCATAGTTCCGGGATCTTAGGCCAAACCGATCAAGCAAGTGTCCCTACTGGTTATGTTCAGAAGTCCTGATAACTTCTGAATGGAAAGGATCTCATTTAGGGGTGCAAACGGGTCAGGTTAATCCCGACCGATCCGGCATCGAATCCGATTAGTACCAAATCCGATTGGTACCGAATCCGGAGAAAAAATATGGGTTAGGATATGGTAACAACAATATCCGTCCGAATCCGATACATCTTAAAGTTTGATTTTTGATTAGTGCTACTATTTGACGTTTTAACAAGTAGGGGTGCAAACGGCTTGGGTTAATCCCGACCGATCTGGCATCGAATCCGATTGGTACCGAATCCGGAGAAAAAATATGGTTAGGATATGGTAACAACAATATCTGTCCGAATCCGATCCGTTTGCACCCGTAATCTCATTTGATGTAGTAGGTTTTGAAACTGCATACAATGGGATCCTTGTTCGACCAGCTTTAGCCAGGTTTCTGATGGCCACACATTGCGATTATCAAAGTTTGAAAATACCAGGGCCAAAAGGGGTCATAACGGTTCGAGGGGACATAAAAATGGCTTATGCGTGTGATTGTAAGTCTCTCGAACTAGTCAATGAATTACCGACCAAGAATGTTAATTCGCCATCAATTCAGGTAAAGCATTCAAGGCCGTAGGTGGCTCCAAAACCCTCTGATCAGATAAAGTAGGTACCTCTCAACAAGGACATGCCTTTAGGAACCATCAAAGTTAAAACATGACTCAATCCTAAATAGAAAGTTTCACTCATCTCCTTCATCTGAGAAAACTCGGATGTAATTATGTGGAAAGTATCCAACATGTCCGGTGTCCCTAGGGAGATGTTGAGCACATGTTAGCACTCCGGCCTGACAAAAACCGATCAAGCAAAGGCTGCGTTGTTTTGCACATAATCGAAAGTTGGCAATCTAGTTGGAGATCAATAAGCTTCTCAAGGCTGGATTTATTCATGAAGTTAACCACCCCGAGTGGCTCACCAACCCTATAATGGTCAGAAAGAGTAATGGAAAATAACAAATGTGTGCAGACTTTATAGACCTTAACAAAGCTTGCACGAAGGATGATTTCCCCTTCCACGCATTGATTAGCTTATTGACTCTACCTCAGGAGTGAGTTATTAAACTTCTTTGATAATATTCTGGGTACCATCAGATTAGTATGAGTAAAGAAGATGAAGAGAAAACTTCCTTTATCACACCACACGAAACTTTTTGCTGTGTAAAAATACCATTTGGACTCAAAAATGCTGGTGTCATTTTTCAAAGGTTAATGCAAAAAACCTTTAGTCGAGAAATTGGTTAAAACTTAGAGACCTAAGTTGACGACTTGGTAGTAAATAGTGTCAACATCGGAGACCATATCTCCGACTTGTAGGAAACTTTCACTAACTTAAGAAGACATAAGCTTAACTTAAATTTTAAAAAAATATGTGTTTAGAGTTTTCTCTGGAAAACTTAATAGTTTCCTAGTATCGGCTAGAGGGATTGAGACTAATCCAGAGAAGATAGTGGCCATCAAGTGGATACGTCCTCCGACCACAAAGAAAGAAGTACAAAAACTAACGATTGTATGACAGTGTTAAGTCATTTCATAGCATGGCTAGGGAAAAAGGAGTACATTTCTTTAAACTTCTTTATAAACATGGAAGTTTTGAATAGAATAAAGAAGCCAATGATACCTTTGAGGAAGTCAATAAATACTTGAAAAGTGCTTTGGTCTTGGTCTCTCCAAATCCAGGAGAATCTTTACTCTTATATTTGGCTGCTACGCCACAAGTAGTCAGTACAGTACTAGTCGTTGAACGTAACAATATCTAACGATCAATATATCACGTAAGCAAAGTCTTACATGTATCAAAAGAGCAATATCCAAAAAATACAAAAATTATTGTTTGCCCTCCTTATGACTTTAAGAAAACTTAGGCATTACTTTCAGGCCCATAAAATTATGGTGATAACCGGATGCCCTCTAGGCCAGGTTCTCAAAAACAGGGAATCATTATGATGTATAGCAAAATGAGCAATCGAACCTGGGAAGTTCGATCTCTATTTTATCCCACGAACAACCATTAAGTCCTAGGCTTTGGCAGAGTTCATCGCCAAATGGTCAAATCTTGAACCTATCTGAGGGCCCAAGTACGAGAACCATGAGCAGTGGACTATGTACTTCGATGGGTCCTTAACGATAGAAGGCAAAGGCTGGGGTATTACTCATCAACATGCCATCCAGTTAAATTTTCCTACTATAAATAATGTAGCAGAGTATAGAGGTTTACTGATAGGGCTCCAAGCAGCTAAAGTGCTCGGGGTTCACAGACTATTAGTGAAAGGTGATTATCAAACATCTGTCTCGACTATCTATCTGTAAATACCCAGAATGTTACAATATACCTAAGTGGAGAGAAACTTTTGTTACCTTAAGTCTTTTGATCCTATCCTCTGAGAAGGTAATTGCTAGGATCAGAGGAACTCTCTCCTTCTACTCAGGTTCCCCCTCACAGATTGCATTTACCATCTCTCTTATCTCGGAAGGGCATAAGGCTACAAAATCAGAACAGAAGGAATAGCTTTGAGCCAGAAAATGTGTACCAAACAAAAGATGATTCATCTGATCGGAGTTCTCGATGCTTACCTTCCAAGGAGTCTCTGGTCGAATATTTTGTGCCTTCATGCAATAGCATGATATGGTTGCATGATTTCAAGGGACTAATTCGGCACATGGAGAAGTCTCTCACCATGTGCCACAAAAGTCAGCCTATTTTTCTTAAGATACATGATGGCATCGACCCACCGTTATATTTTCCCCTCCTTTATCAAGGAAGACTTTAATTCTGGGCTCTCCACTACTATCCATCCCTCGAAGGATAGACTATCTTCTTTGCTAATTATCACGTAGAATCAGAGCTTCTTCCATGACGACCATGAAGATTTAAAGTACATAGTAATGCACCTCATCTCCTTCCAATTGTGAAGTCGCAAGGAGCAATTCCCGGGTGACGTCGTCGCCTTTCCCACTCTTCTGATCATTCTGTAGTAGTATTTGAAGAGTTTCCAGTTCGCCGGAATCCCTAGATACGTCTCTCTTAGGTAGATGAAGATGTTGAGGTTAGCGATCGAGTTCAGAGCAAGGTTCTCCAACTCAATTCTGCAAAATTTGAGCACCCCCGACAAGAAGGGGTGCACTGGCAGCCTAAATATCCACACTGCACATGCCCAGAAGATGGGAATCTCACCGTCGTTGCCACTCAGAAAGTTATCCCCCACCACCGACCTCTAGGGGATCAGAAGTTTATCAAGGATAAATCCCGCATCTTCTAAGGCCTTCAGTCTCTTCGATGATCGATTCAGACATTTTTCTATTGAGATGGCTAAAGATCTAAGTGCAAATTAAAGGAATTCAAAGCCAAAGTGAGAGGACACTAGGGCGGAGATTTAAAGGAAATTGAAGAATGCGAAAGGTTTTCTCCGAAAGCATAAAAGCCAACAGGTGCAACACCAATTTTTATAGGTTTTTTCAACTACCAAAACAATGGTTACATGATTTGTGTCCAACGAGCAGAACACCTTTTAGTTTTGCCAGTTGGCTTTTTCAACCTTAAGTGAATAAAAACTTCCTTTTTACTCTTGTTAAAGAGTATTCTCGAACTTGAATTTCATTCAAAAAAATTCAGCTATAAATTCACTTAAAGTTCGAAGGCTAGACGATAAGGATTAAATAATCCATTAAATACGGTTTAATACTCACTTAAGACATCAAGACCTATGTGGCCGTAAGCTTCCAAAAACAATTGCCCGAGTACCCTGGTTGGAGGCCCACTGCATATTTTGCCCAACCAGCGACCACTTGAAGACTTCATGAACTGGTATGAATCCTAGCCTCCAGGCAATTTCACCTGTGCGGAGAATAAAGTACATACTTTATCTGCCTTCTAACCGCACAACGATTCGACCTCATGTCTCAACAACAACCGTCTTGCAAGTGTCTCCATAAATTCTCTCCTATTGATAATGAAAGACCGTCGATAATAATTAGATAGAAGAGTGAATGATTGTAATCTACGGTGAAAACCTTTCCTTTTTAAATATATTGTCTTCCGATTGTCCAGCAGATGCCGCGCGTCCTGGAGCTCCGAGACGTCTTCGAGCTTTGCCTGCACGTGATGGGAGTCTCCTCTGGTGTGATGCAAGAAATCAATGCTCTGCCTTCCTATTGATGTGATGGATTACACAACAGCCTAAGCATACAAGATGCAACAGTGATGCAAGAAATCTATTGCAAGAGAATATACAAGTGTTGAGAGAATACTGACTTCATTCATTCAATTCACAATGAATCTGTACATCAATATATAGGATATGAGGGGGTGGCAATAAAATAAAAGGTGTCAGTTACATTGGGCAGTTAAGTAGTTTTAGAAACTGATTTGTAAACTGGTTTGTAACACTCCCCTTGACCAATATGATTCCATATGATCATCTTGATTCATTATCTTGGAAAAACTCCTTCAAAACTCTGTAGGGAAAAATATGAGGAGAACCGATAGTGTAGATTTGCCATGAAAAACTTCTTTAAAACTCAGTGGAAAAATTTAAGGAGAAAACGATATGACATATATTTGATTATATCTCCTAAAATTTCCTGTGGGGAAAAGAGAGATATATTTATGATTACGTTGTCATATTGCCTCATTAAAAACCTTGATGAGAAACCTTTAGAGGGAAAACTCATAAAGGAAAAGAGTACAATATTTTTATTTGAATGGGTTAAGTCTTAGGAGATTTCTCCCCCTGACATCTGCAAATTACGTAGTCTTCGCATACCAATTCCATGAACACATTTTTGGAATGAAGAAGTTGGTAATGACTTGGTGAATAAGTCTGCGAGATTATCACAAGACTTAGTTTGCAGAATACTTATTTCCCTACTCTCTTGCAATTCATGTGGGTAAAATAGTTTAGGTGCAATATATTTTGTGATATTGCTCTTTATGTAACCCGTTTGCATTTGAACAACGCAAGCAGCATTATCTTTGTAGATAATGGTAGGTGATGCATTAGCACCTATACCACATGACTGTTGTATGTGGTTAATCATTCTGCGAAGCCATACACATTCACGTGATGCTTCATATAATGCAATTATCTAAGAATGATTAGTGGATGTAGCCACTAGAGTCTGTTTTGAAGACTTCCAAGAGATGGCTGTTCCACCGTGTAAAAATACAAAGCCTTTTGAGATCCGCATTATGGGATCGATAAATAGCCAAGATCTCAGATATCCTATTAAATCCATATTTTTATTCTTTTGAAAGAATAGACCGAGATCTTTAGTGCCTTGAAGATATCTAAGGATATTCTTCACTCCTACCCAGAGGAGAAAGCATCCTCTGCAGAGGAGGCCGGTGGAGGAGTGCGGATCCGGAGGCCGGGACGGCGGTTAGCAGCCACGGAAGCGTCTTGCACGGTCGCCGTAAGGACCATAGCGAGCTGCTACTGGTGAGAAGATGCCATGCGCCTCCCATGGACGACGACGAACCGACCTAGAGCCATGGCCGGCGGCGATGACGGTGGTGGTTGCCGGACGTGGTAGTGGTGGAGGCTTCTCATAGAGAGGAGCAAGAAGAACATGCAGTTTGATGTGCAGAGAATCAACCAAAGCGAGAATCTCCAGAAACACCTTTTGATGATTCTTACAAAGTGCCATTTACCTTTGTGTTTCTCTGTGTGCACTTGTGAATGTGCGTGTGCTGATAACGTATTGCAAGAGAATATTGATTTCATTCATTCAATTCACAATGAATCTGTACATCAATCTTTACTATTATAAAAGAAGGAGTTGGTGGTTGGTCCGGCCTCTTCCACCCCTTCTCACAAAAGGCAGCGCTGACATGTGGCCCCAAAACACTCATTCTCTACTTTCTCAACTCTAACCGCTCTATTCTCTTAACTTCTCACCATTCTCTACTTTCCACCGATCAAAATAATTTTCTTCTATAGCACGATTATCTATATATTTAATGAGTTCCGTTGCAACGCACGGGTACGTAACTAGTATATAAGATATGAGGGGGTGGCAATAAAGTAAAATGTGTCAGTTACATTGGACAATTAAAGCAGTTTTAGAAACTGATTTGTAAACTGGTTTGTAAGAAAATCAATGCTCTGCCTTCCTATTGATTTGTGACCGCCCAATGTAAATAACCACCTATTACGCGCGGGGGGAAGCGCACGCGAGGCGGCTAAGCCGACCATGACGCCCGGCCACTGTGTGTCCCGCGGAATAACGAGACGGTCGGGGAGGCATTTTGCGAAAAAGCCCTTGCCTTTTCCCGAAATTACGTCAGGTCCTCGATTTTTTCGACCCTCCGCTTTTGCGGATGGCCCCGCGTTTTGGAATTGCGCACAGTCCCGCTTTTTACGTCAGTCCTCGGTTTTTGCAAAAGACCCTTTGCTTTTTCGAAATACGTTTTGCCCCGGTTTTTTAACAGTCCTCGCTTTTGAATAACCCTTTGCCTTTTCCGAAATTACGTTTTGGCCCCCGATTTTTTTAAAAACTCCTCACGAATTATCGTCTCTTTTATTTTGGTACGTCGGTGGTATCGGCGTGGCGCCGCGCTATGATTCTAGTTTTTTAGAAGAACCGAGGGATGCTCAACACAACGGTGTGGAGTGTGGACCGCTGGTTCATGCGCTCGAACCAAGAACATACGGACTGAGGGAATTCGGAGTTGAATTTTGAACGTTTATTACACTGTATATTTTAAAAATTTTAAATATAGTTTTTCACATATAAAAATTTCATTTTTGACCTCTTTACGACCGTGGGACTTTCGAGCGACGACACGTGTCTAATCCTGCGGTTCCGGACCGCATGACCGTACTGTAGCTGAGTCGTGCGGTCAAGGACCGCATGACTACATTTTAGCACGTAGACGTGCGTCCCCGAGTGCACATTTGCAACGTAGCATGATTTGTGTTGCTTATATTTGTTCATGTTGCTACAGTGGAGACGTACGGTCCCGAACCGTACATTTGCGCTACAGTGCAATCATGCGATATCGGACTGCACGACTCGCTACGTGTCGACGCCGGCCGGTCCCACGGTCAGCACGGGACCAGAAATAAAATTTTATACTAAATAAAGCTATATTTAGAATTTTTACAATATATAGTGCTACAAACGTCCAAAATTTTCTTCGGAGCTGACGTCGAGTTGATGACTCAGCAGGCCGCGCATGACTGAGACTGACGACAGGCATGCTCAACGGGGCATTAACGCCGCGTGCGAGACACCGTGAGAAGGAACACGTCGATGAACCTCTTTGTTATCAGATCTATTTTTCTTGATCTTTATATTTACTCTTCTCCTGTATCTAAAAACCCTAACACAAAAAATTACATCTATTTTACCTTTTTTAAATAAAATAGAAGAGACTTCTACTGTGATATTATATAAAAATATAAAAAATAAGTTATAATATGTAAAAAAACTTATGATGGCAGATTGTCTAGATTATTACAAAAAAAACATCAATATCATTAGCCTTAATTCTACGTAAATGCAAAATCATATCCCCTGGAAGTCCTTCCAAGCATCCAAACCGTGATTCAAATTATCAAATGCTACGTTGTTTCCAAATATTCTAAACGGCAATGATGAATATTTCTATAAAACAGAGAAGGGTCAACCTGCTGTTAGTCAGGAGGACCATTCTCTCTACATTAACATGGTAAATCCATGTAATTCCAATCCACAACCAACACTGGGACTGAACGGACAACCAAAGAAGAGATGGAACAAAGTCTCATCTTTTTTCCCTATTTTCATTAGGATTAGTCTCTAACCCCATATCTATTTATAGTCTAGGACATAAAACCTAGGATTATCCTAAGTCCACAAGTTCTTATTCAATTCCAATAAATAAAGGACTCAAAACCCATTCGTAATACGGTTTTTTCAACAGTTTGTCACGTATCATAGCTTTCGAACCGCACATCCGTAGCTCCAACACATATCATCTATTTTTGATCTCTATGTGCCCCAACATAAGCACGATCATCTCCTCCACCATCCTTAATCCTCTGAACCATGGCTTCGTACCAAACTATCCCTCGGTCCTCACCGTAGATCACAATCGCCTCCGAGTTACCCTGCACATGCAAAAACCAAACCAACATTTTTTCCCGGCACAAGTTCTTTCCAATTTTACCGATATAAGTCCATACACGCCACACGCCTCAAATAACATCGATAAACAATATTATCAATTATGTACTACTGCAGATATTCTAACCTAACCACATGTTCTAACAGACAATAACCGAAGACCAGTTTTTGTCCGATTTCTCTTGCTAACAGCAATAGTTCACTCAACTGGACAGGACAAATCGATAAGACGTCTACTCATATGAATAATAAACACCTCTCCAGTGCTGTTTAAGGTTTGATGAGAGAAAACATGAACAACATAACAAAATCGAATGAGAAATAAGAAAAACACCAGAGACAAATCCTAGACTAGGGCTAGTAGCATCCTTTCGTAATTTATCATTGAGATCATCTTGTAACCATTTATAGCAATAAAGATCATCCCCATAATCCTCATAAAACCTTCTAAGTGAATTAGCCTTTTTCTCACGATTCGTAAGATCGACGACTTGATTATCAGCAATATCTGATTATGCTCATGATCCGATGGTTAAAAAGGGAGAATTGTTCATTTACCGCTGTCAAAGATGTATCATTTCAGGATTTGCCACTGTCTCATTGACATGTGGCTGCAGGACCCACTTGTCAGTGAGACATAGAATAGCAAATCCTGAAGTACGTATCTTTACAGTGGCAAATGATGAAATATCCCTTAAGAATGTCACTTAACTTATACATAAACAGCGCCTTCTTTTTATCTTACTGCACACAGGGGATAAGCTTATGCACATGTATTATTCGATATGGACTCCCGATATACTGCAAATCATTTGCAAGAAATGCAAACAGATTTAAGAGGCCAGGATAATATCACTGTGCTTCGTCCCATTTTCCATACGTATCCAAGACTCAATAGAGAATGGATCTTCAGTTATCTCAATAATCCTTGCTCCTTTGGGCCAATCACCGTAGCCCCCGTAGCCTGTGTGTCGTGCAAAACATAGCCACAGTTTCTCATACGGGCAGCACCAATCCAGCCCGTGGTTATGCCCAACGAAGATTGCCTATCAAAAGATTAACGATGATGAACGATGATATCATTTTTGTAAAGAAGTACAGCTTTCTGGCCTATGCACCTGAAGTTACCCAACGCAGTTCAGTAAACAAGATACCATATTTTATATCTCAAGAACTGATCAGGTGGAGTTAAAAGTACTGCTCTGACATACCTTAACTGAAGGCCTCTTGGCAAGAGCATCCATCATACCCCATTCAGCTTCTTGTGGTGCTACCTCTTCCTTGTTGATAGAGCCAACACAGGGTTTTCTTATTTCAGATTCAGCCTTTGGAGCTACCTTAACGTATGCTGTGCTAGGTATATGCCAAAAGACTATCTCAGGAATCCTAAAGGCAACATACCAATATCGATATTAGGATATACTCACAGTTCTTGAGTAACAACAATTGTACGTTTCTGACCTTCCATTTGGATTAAGGAACTGAGACCGACTTTGAAACCACTTGACCTGAGCACTAGATATGACTCCTGGATAGGATCCACCGCCAGAATCAAGAAAATACATGAGCAGAGCCGGATCTTCTTTCTTATGTGACAACACTTGCAGGTCGTAGTTGGAAACACCAGGCCAGAGATCCATGGGGCCATTTGATGAATATGACAATCCGTTGTGGTTAATTTCAGATGTCATCAGTTCGATTCGCGTCGTCCCTCGAAAGCTGCACCCTTCATCTGTGGATGCACTCAACATCAAGTTCAGTCAATACTTGAAAAGAAGGAATTAAATGGGCGTAGAACTGAGGCAGTACAGAGAGACATTTCAGTTCTTCAGTTTACCTGAAGTTGACATGCTCGCTGGCGGGCAGTGCACCAGTGGAACGCCTGCGGGAGAGAACCACTCCGGAGGCCACACGAATGGCATGTCGTCGTGGTTCCCAAACACTGTTGCCCATGGGATCCCCCTGCCTCCGGTGGGAGAAATCGCTCTGTCCCAGTACAAGCTCGCGTTGGGTATCAGCATATTGTTCGCCGTCAGAAGGTCGCCGAGATACACCACAAAGTCTGCAATTTCCGCGACAGTACGAAATTTCAGAGAAAAGTTGCAATTTTGCAGGCAGTCATGCACGGGGGAGGGACGGGAAGCAGGGTAGGCGAGGCACCGGACCGGGCGTCTCGGCGTCGAGGACGGCGGCCATGACGCGGTCGGAGCCGTCGTCATGCCTTGGCCCCCAGTCCGTCCACGCGTTCTCGCCGTAGTGTAGGTCCGCGAAGAGCGCCACCTTGAACCCGCCTGACGCGAACCGCAGCGGCCGCCGATTGTCGGCAGGCTGCCGGCGCTCGGCCGGCGACCGCAGCCCCGCCGCGCTCGGCGCCAGCGCGGCAGCTAGCGGGAGGAGCAGCGCGCCGGCTGCCGCGAGGCGGAGCCACCACCGCATCCCGGCGTTGTCCGACCGATGAGTTGTGCGTTTTTGGTGGGATGAATAAGCTATGAGATGTGACGTGTGGCGTACTAGTGACGTGGTCTCCATAACCGAAGCAGATTTTTGTGGTTATTATTGCAAACTTCCGGTGCAGTAAATTAGGTACTCCAGGGGGTGGAGTAGTCTTACCTATTATAGTTTTTGATTGAAATTTCTAAATTTTGACTGTTTACAATATAGATTATAGAGAGATCGATACTCACATATGATTTTAGCTAGTACAGAGATCGATACTCACATATGATTTTAGCTAGTACAGATGTTGGGCTTTTAACGTGTACTACATTTAACTTGTAGACTCCGTCTTAAAAAATACTCCGTTTAAAAGTTAGATATTGTAGCAAAAGTGAAAAGCCGTCCGATTTCTCACCAGAACATCCCTAATAACTATACACTATCAAATGTTATTCAAAAATTTATATATGGTTTACTGTTGGATCAAGTGAAAGAACACGTGGTTAGACATCTGGGAACTTAACAAAAAACTGAAATTCGAGTGGGGCCTAAGCCTCCACTCGCCTTTTTTCTGGGTCTGGGTACTCCTTTTGTGTCTGAATACTTAGTATTTTTTATCAATATACACAGATTTAGGTAACAATTGGTTAAATAGAACATAATAAAATTGTCCCTTATAACTAACTTAAGGATTGGTGCTTCCAAATTTAATATTTTAATTATGTGGATGGATTAGATTTGCGCTACGAGGAGGTGTACGGTAGGGAAAAATAGCAAAGTGGAAGTATCTGTGAAAGAAAATTTTAGTCAAAAGTGGAAAAGTATTTGCAAACAAGCTAGGAAACCAGGTGTTTTTTTCAAGGCGGGGTCAATAGGAAGATTATAGTAAAACGTGTACTAAGTTCAGCTGTATCGGCCAAAATAGCATACGATTATTTTCTGTGCATACTACCTCTCACGAACAGCTATAATTTAAATATTTAAGTTATAAATCATAAACCATCAGCCCAAAAGAATCCACCTAAATTCTTCTTCAGGTGTTTGCTCTCACCTCTTTTATTTGGCTGTGAAGTTTCTTAGTTAACGGTGGTCTCCTAAAGTAAATTTTAGGACACTATGAACTAGCCATAAACCTGCATATTTGTGTGTACAATTACACGATCATATTTGAAAAATTATAATAACAAATAGCAGCACCTAGATTCTTGTATCTCAAGCGGGCAAATGCCAAATCGGCCTCGAACTCATCTCCACGAGGAGGCGATCTAGGTACACGCTCGAGACCCACGCTCCGACGAGGCTTGCCGCATCTTGCCCCTCCGCCACATGCTCCACACGCACATGCGTATCAGCGAGAAGCCCGTAATTTTTAGAGCCGAGCTCGAGCAGAAATAGAAGAGCTCGCTCCATCGCCTCCTCACCACGATGATGTCCTTGAGGTTGCTGGCCTCGAGAAGGTCGAGCATGTAGGAGAGCGCGGAGGAGCAATGCCTTGGGCCGCGGAGGCCCTGCGACGCTGGTCGACGGGATCCAAGATTAGTAGAGAGAAGTGGAGAGGTCAGAGGTGTAGAAGCATATGACTATGAGAACGATGAGGAATTGGACTTTTTTCTATGAAGCAAATCCAATTACATAGACAATCTTTGCAGCAAATCGAGTCGGTGTAATATTTGGTTCCTTTTTTGGTTTAACCGGCGGTCCGATCGGTTTAATAACCACGGGCGTAAGCTTCCACTTGGCCTTCTTTGGGTTTGCCCCTTCCCTCTGTCTCTGAATACTTGGTATTTTTTTTTATCAATACACACATATTTAGATAACCAACAAATAGAATATAATAAAATTATCCCTTATAACCAGCTCAAGGATTGGTGCTTCCAAATTTAATATTTTAATTATGTGCACAAACTACGTGGAGGTGTATGGTAGGGAAAAATAGCGCAGTGGAAGTATTTGTGAAAGAAAGATTTTGTCAAAAGTGGATAAGTATTTGCAAACAAGCAAGTAGCCACGTGGCGCTTGGTGCTACGCACAAGATAGCGTAACGGGTACGCAGATTACAAAGAAAATGCGCTGAGTCAGAGGGCATTTACGCTACGCTGAGATGTTCACTATGGTTTATTTTGGCTTAAGCTTATTGGCTTAAGTTTATTTTGGTACTATTTATAATTTCGTTTTTTTCTGAATTTTTGACTTTTTTTTGCGCTTTTTGTCGGTTCTTTTTTTTCTCGTATTCGTTTGCGTTGTTTGTGATGGGCTAACATATTTTTTATATTTTTTAATTTTTTTAGATTTAATTATGTTAAATAAGCCTCATCACCATGATGTTTTTTTCACCACCACTGATGTTTTCAATTATAAGCCTTCAGCTTTCAGCCGAACCGATCACCACCGCTTGCTTGCAATCCTAACTGCTACTACTAATCTGTTACTGCACACAGAAAAATTCTTCTTCAGGTGTTTACTCTCACCTCTTTTATTTGGCCGTGAAGTTTCTTAACAACGGTGGAATCCTAAAGTAAATTTTAGCAAATTTTGAAAAATTATAGTTGTATCTGCTTTAATGTGATTGATTTAAACCAATATAACTTGGCCCGTCAAAATTATAGGTGTACTAGTCATGTGCCCGTTCGTTACAACGAAAAAACAAATACAATACAAATAACTCATTGTAATGTCCATAATCTAAGAAAAAGTAGGCAACACAAAAATTGAATGCAACGTGAGCAGTACAATCAGGATATGGTCTTAGGGCATGCTAAGTAGAGCATACTATAGTATGTACTAATTAATGTGGCTGCATTAGTTGCTACAATTAACCCATATATGGCACCCATGTGGATGGGAAATCTGGATTCTGTGGCGGTGTTAGTTGCCAGAATTAACCCATATTCTATTCCTTTCTATTTTTTTCTCTATAGCAATCAAGGTTCAAATGAATCAATTATCTCACTGTTCATTAGCTAAAGCTAGATCAGCTCAATAACAAATGACCATGCAATGATTGCTTGAAAGGTAGCTACCAGAGATAGGATAAAATTGAGATAACCTGACAAATAATATTAGCATAGATTTTCCTCTTGGGGTTCCACAGACCACAATTGTTCTTGTTATTAGCTAGTAATTTGCTAATGTGCAACTGGTAACACATTTATATATGCTTAAGCATGATAGACTAACTCCAATTAAAAATTTGTTTAAAAATGCAGGAGTGTCTATGCTTAAATAATTATTTAACCACACTACTTCCAACCACCTATCGTCAGCTTCTGGCATGCCTTCATTGGGCCATAGACGATTCAATAGGCAAATGGCAATACATTAAGATTGTCACAAGCAGGAGCAAAGTTAAGCTAATTTTGACACATAATCCTTTATTTAAGAAAGCTTGGTTTGAATTAATTATTTGTTCATGGGTGCACCTAGAACACTACGTTTATAAATCATTTGTTCATCCCAACGGCGCATCGTGTACATTAAATGGAAGCAATTTGAGAAACTGGACTTATAACTTTGCATCAAATATTATTAGTAGAGATATATGTCAATAGGAAATCTATCTGATAAGCAACGAACGGGAAAAAGAGGTAACTCATTCGCTGAGTTCCTATACGAAACAAGAAGCAAATAAAACCACACACTCTACAGGCCATGTTGATTTTTGGCAGGTTCAAATTTAGGTACGTTTCGGCCATCCCAAATCACAGGGTTATACCTTAAGTACCAAGGGCTATCATCTGCACAAAGAAGAATCGCCTTTTACGACTCTATAGTCTTAAAGTAGACACAATATGAAGCCAATAAGCATTTTATTTTTTGTTTGAAAGAAACATACAAAGTAGCTAGTAGGCGTTGAAATTTTCCTCAACATAAATCTAGCAAATATTAAATGCAAACATGGTATTTGTTGACAATGGTTCCATAACAAAATAATCTTACTGTTCCTGGAGAATATATATCCCCAATTTGTAACCCATTGTTCAACGTTTTCGTAACTACAACTTCAATTATCTTTGCAGCATTTTCTTCTCCAAGGCCATAATGCAGTAGCATCGAAGCACTAAGAATTGTAGCTAACGGATTTGCCTTGTCCTGCATCCAATAAATAGTAAGAGGAAGCAGAATTTCAAACAAAGTTACATATTAAAATCCAACTAAGTGTCTTAAGTGGATTGTTTTGAAATTACAAGTCATCTCGACCTACCCAGCAATGTCAAGAACAGAGCCATGAATAGGTTCAAGAAGACCTGGCCCCTGCATAGAAAGAGAAGATTCTTAAGCATTTGTTCTTCCAACATTTTTCAGCAGAAACTAAGTGCGTCTATAAACAATTCAGAGGTCAAGAGAGAACATTGAAGGGCACCTAGTATTGATTCACCAACGCTGGCAGATGGGAGCATTCCAGTGCTTCCCATGAGCATCGATGCTTCATCAGATAATATGTCATCAAAAATGTTGTTTGCGACAATTGTGTCAAACTGCCATGATGTAGGGAATCCAGTAGGTCAACACAATCTCATATTGCTTAGCCCAGGCTGCAGTAAATTATATACAAACCTGTCATATTGATGTAGTAAACAATCTCATATTGATGTAGTAAATTAACATAGATTAAAGAGAGAGAATCGAACCTGTGTGCTTAGCATCATCGTCAGATTTGTTAGACTCTTCCTGTACACCAATTTTGAAGGGAGAAAACATGTAAAACTTGTACAAAGTAAAGCGGTCATGGCAACAATTCGAAGAGGAAGGAAAAAACAATAGCAAACAATTCGAAGAAGAAGGAAAAAACGTATGCAATCAACAATCAAGACCTTTAACAATCAACAATCAAGGTCTGGGTGACCTAGATCCAACGGGGCGGCACGGGGGCTGCAGAAGCGGCCGGAGCGGTCGACCTTGGCGTGCACGAGCGCTGGCGGCGGAGGTTGGGAGGCGGCGGCGGGCGCGGAGGAGGCGACGGCGGGCGGTGGCGGCGGCGGCCGGGTGCGGAGCGGAGGAGGCGGAGGAGGAGGAGGCGGCGGCGGGTAGGGGAGGAGGAGGCGAGGCGGAGAGGAGGAGCGGGAAGGTGGCGGCGGCAGCATCACGGGTAGGGAGGAGGAGGCGGGCGGAGTGGAGGGGCGGGGAGGAGGCGGCGGCTCATGGAGGAGCGAGGTGGAGAGGAGACGAGGGGAGGAGGAGGCGGTTGGCGGAGGAGGTGAGGGCGAGCGGTTCGGCGGAGGAGGCGAGGGCGTGCGGTTCTGCGTGGAGAGGCGAGGGGGAGGAAGGGGCGAGCGGTTCTGCGGAGAGGAGGCGAGGGCAAGCGGTTTAGGTAAAGAAAACCCAGGGAAAAGCTGTGGAGGACGGACGGACTGCCACCAACTCCAATTTATTAAGTAGTAGAGATATCATTCTATTTTTCACTTCACTAATGAGAATTTCTAGAATTTTAATTTTGAACATATTATCACGAAATTTTCTAGCCCGCAAAGCAAATGGTGTGCTGTTAATATCACCATTTGTTTATAGTTGTATAGATTATTATACCGTTTGCCTTATTAACAGAACTCCAAGAAGCACAAAATGAAAAAGGCAAAATTGGCCCCTCGCATGAAACTTGTGTGGCATTTGCTAAGACACACGGTAAAGTCTTGCAAATGTCTCGTCGTTTGGCAAGACACACTTT